>OY365822.1:20296491-20513991 GCA_959347315.1 Bimastos eiseni
CAACCCCATCCCCCATCAATTCACGAAGCACCAAGAAGGGTAGGATTTCCTAACGCACACATACATACACGCATGCACAGACAGCCACACAGACAGCCACACAGACAGCCACACAGACAGCCACACAGACAGCCACACAGACAGCCACACAGACAGCCACACAGACAGCCACACAGACAGCCACACAGACAGCCACACAGACAGCCACACAGACAGCCACACAGACAGCCACACAGACAGCCACACAGACAGCCACACAGACAGCCACACAGACAGCCACACAGACAGCCACACAGACAGCCACACAGACAGCCACACAGACAGCCACACAGACAGCCACACAGACAGCCACACAGACAGCCACACAGACAGCCACACAGACAGCCACACGCCTGGTGTATTTTGCTCTGTCGTAATCACATTTAACATCACATTTGACCCAGCACAGAGAGAGCGCCTCTAGAAAGAGGCGCTATATAAATGATCGATTACGTCACACTGCATCTACTACCACGCAAGTACATGCAAACACACTCGCCCACACACTCAGACCCCCACACACTCAGACGACCACACACTCACACCCCCACACACTCACACCCCCACACACTCACACCCATATGGTCCGATCAATTTACACTGGCGTGAAAGAAGTTATCTGTCTATGAAACAACTTATTTATGATCGGATGAAGCAGTGTCTTTAAACTCAAGCGATACTTCGAGTCACTTGAACAGTAGGGTCCTTATTCATTCTTTCATGTCTGTCTCCCTGTCTCTTTCTCTATCTGTCTCTGTCTCTCTCTTTCTGTTTTTTTCTCGCTGTCTCTGTTTCTGTCTCTGTCTTTCTGTCTCTGTCCCTGTCTCTCTGTCTCTGTCTTTGTCTGTCTCTCTGTCTCTATGTCTGTCTGTCTCTCTTACTGTCTCTCTTACTGTCTCTGTCTTTCTGTCTGTCTCTCGCTCTCTTTCTCTCAGTTTATATCCATATCTCAATCTCTCTGTTACGATCTCCAGTTTAAATCTTTCTGAAAGAGAATCAAACTGGTGCGTTTTATGGGGCGACCCATTGGAAGCCAGATTACTGGTGGAGGCCTGGATGAAGGAGGCGGAGGAGGAGGAGGAGAAAGACGAGGAGAAGGAGGAGAAGGAGGAGAAGAAGGAGGAGGAGAAAGACGAAGAGAAGGAGGAGAAGAAGAAGGAGGAGAAAGACGAAGAGAAGGAGGAGAAGAAGGAGGAGAAAGACGAGGAGAAGGAGGAGAAGAAGGAGGAGGAGAAAGACGAAGAGAAGGAGGAGAAGAAGGAGGAGGAGAAAGACGAAGAGAAGGAGGAGAAGAAGGAGGAGGAGAAAGACGAAGAGAAGGAGGAGAAGAAGAAGGAGGAGAAAGACGAAGAGAAGGAGGAGGAGAAGGAGGAGAAAGACGAGGAGAAGGAGGAGAAGAAGGAGGAGGAGAAAGACGAAGAGAAGGAGGAGAAGAAGGAGGAGGAGAAAGACGAAGAGAAGGAGGAGAAGAAGGAGGAGGAGGAGGAGAAGAAGGAGGAGGAGGAGGAGAAGAAGGAGGAGGAGAAAGACGAAGAGAAGGAGGAGAAGAAGGAGGAGGAGAAAGACGAAGAGAAGGAGGAGAAGAAGGAGGAGGAGAAAGACGAAGAGAAGGAGGAGAAGAAGGAGGAGGAGAAAGACGAAGAGAAGGAGGAGAAGAAGGAGGAGGAGGAGGAGAAGAAGGAGGAGGAGGAGGAGAAGAAGGAGGAGGAGAAAGACGAAGAGAAGGAGGAGAAGAAGGAGGAGGAGAAAGACGAAGAGAAAGAGGAGAAGAAGGAGGAGGAGGAGGAGAAGAAGGAGGAGAAGAAGGAGGAGGAGGAGGAGAAGAAGGAGGAGAAAGACGAAGAGAAGGAGGAGAAGAAGGAGGAGGAGAAAGACGAGGAGAAGGAGGAGAAGAAGGAGGAGGAGAAAGACGAAGAGAAGGAGGAGAAGAAGGAGGAGGAGAAAGACGAAGAGAAGGAGGAGAAGAAGGAGGAGGAGGAGGAGAAGAAGGAGGAGGAGGAGGAGAAGAAGGAGGAGGAGAAAGACGAAGAGAAGGAGGAGAAGAAGGAGGAGGAGAAAGACGAAGAGAAAGAGGAGAAGAAGGAGGAGGAGGAGGAGAAGAAGGAGGAGAAGAAGGAGGAGGAGGAGGAGAAGAAGGAGGAGGAGAAAGACGAAGAGAAGGAGGAGAAGAAGGAGGAGGAGAAAGACGAGGAGAAGGGGGAGAAAAAGGAGGAGGAGAAAGACGAAGAGAAGGAGGAGAAGAAGGAGGAGGAGGAGGAGAAGAAGGAGGAGGAGAAAGACGAAGAGAAGGAGGAGAAGAAGGAGGAGGAGAAAGACGAAGAGAAGGAGGAGAAGAAGGAGGAGGAGGAGGAGAAGAAGGAGGAGAAGAAGGAGGAGGAGGAGGAGAAGAAGGAGGAGGAGAAAGACGAAGAGAAGGAGGAGAAGAAGGAGGAGGAGAAAGACGAAGAGAAAGAGGAGAAGAAGGAGGAGGAGGAGGAGAAGAAGGAGGAGAAGAAGGAGGAGGAGGAGGAGAAGAAGGAGGAGGAGAAAGACGAAGAGAAGGAGGAGAAGAAGGAGGAGGAGAAAGACGAGGAGAAGGGGGAGAAAAAGGAGGAGGAGAAAGACGAAGAGAAGGAGGAGAAGAAGGAGGAGGAGAAAGACGAAGAGAAGGAGGAGAAGAAGGAGGAGGAGGAGGAGAAGAAGGAGGAGGAGGAGGGAAACACTAATAATCCTTCATACAATTAGCATTCTATATTTTATTCGTTCAATTCGTCATTCAAAAATCCTTTTTTCAGCACTGAGTAGGTTTATAAAAATAATTTAATCATTCATTAATTCATTAATTCGTTCGTTCAATCAGCAGGTCATTTAATCAATCAATCATTAAATCAGTCAGTCAATCAATCAGTCAATCAATCAATCAATCAGTCAAGCGACGATCGATCATTCGTTCAATCAGTAGGTCATTTTATCCCTCATTCATTCAATTGGTTATTTATTTCTTCATTTATTCTCCGCAAATTATTTCATAATTCTTCCATTCATTCACTCTGGCATTCAATCAAGTTTTCTTCCATTATTTTCTCCGTTGATTCCATCCTTAATTCTCTCTGTCTTTCCACTCTTCCGTTCTTTTTCTGGCGTATAATTAATGAATGGAGTGATCTGCAATGCAAATCTTCCCGCTCTACTTAAGCAAATATCCAGACCCATCTGTCGTATTCTTCTAAGAAAAGGAAATTTTTCATGATGCCCGACTTTATTGAGGAGACATCCGATGTAATCAGTACTCCTCGCTCGTCCTACACTGGCGCCTCTGGTGACCGAAAACCCAGACATTGACGTATTCCTAACAAAAGGTTTTAATTATAGATAGCCTGACGTTGTATTACAACTGCTCGCTAGTAACACACATTATCCCTTCAAACGGGGAGGGGCAAATTCTCTGTTGCTCCCAACTGTATAATCTTGCCCTCACTCTCCCTACCCTCCATATATAGGTCTACTTGAGCCGTCGAATCATCAGCGAGATGACCACGTACCTACTAGCTCCAAGTTAGATACAGTCTTCTTCGGGTCGTTAATGAGGGTCGTTCGCAATGAAGGGGAAGAGAGGGGTCATCCGAAAGCAGACAAATTGGGAAGGGGTTATGACTTTGCGAACTCTTCACCATCCATGATCCAGCCAACCAGCTCTATCCGATGATTCCGATCGTCCTCTGGTCTCGGTCGTTCTCGACCTCTGGTCACTACTCATATCAAGTTCTCCAACCGAGCCTTATCCAACGCGTCACTACGTCTCTGGAACGATCTGCTCCTAGAATTCCACAATTTTTCGGTTCCTCCAACATCATTGCCAATCTGCATCAACTTCAGGCCCTTCTATCCATCACCCCTCGGACTCACCTCTTTAATATCTCTTACCCAGATTCACCTATTATCATCCCCCTCCTAAACGACATTGGCCTTAACAGCTACTCTGCTTCCTCTGGCAACCGGACTCGGATTTCCTCTGGACTAAACTTAGGGCAACCTCCGTGACTTGACGTAGCGCTCGTGAATAAGCTGGTGCCTGCCATTGGCCAACGAGTGGCGCTTTAGAAGTTTGGAGATCACGATTATCACCCCAAGGTCTGATTTGTGCGCATCTCAATCAGTTGCCGCTTTTCCAGACAGATAATTGAAAGTAGGGAGGGGTTCAAAGTAGGTCAATATTTGTGACCTCCTAAACGGCCTCTCCTTAATGATCGAACATCAATGGTAGGAGCATGGTAGTCTGGGGTTTGGATGGTAAATTGAGAGGTCAACGGTTAAAGCCAAAGGCCGAGAAAATGAAGTCGTGACAAATGGTATTGACGCTACTATGCCAATGAGAAATGATACAGCAACTGTTGAGTTTGTTCACGAAAAAATGTGTTTTTGATTTTTTTCAAATTTAATTATACATTATAAACAGCAGAACAACATTTTACACAATGTTTCTCATACAACAGGAGCATATGTAATGTAATCGAACATTTATATAGCGCCACTCTAAATCATCAGTGCTCTCAATGGGCGTCTGTGCTTGGACCAGGGAACAGGAAAGTCTTAAGGCATTCCCGGAACTGGGAAGGTGGGAGGGATAGTGATTTAAGGCGCAGAGACTGTGGAAGACAGTTTCAAGCTGAAGGGCGAATGTATGCAAAGACTGGGCCATAGGAGATGTGGATATAGCAGAAGGTATATTCTTAGTTTGGCAATGATAGCAAGAGGAATGTCAATAGCACCAGCAGAGCTCCCATAAAATGCCCTGAAAGGCGGTTACGTCTGAATTTGACAACCCCTTTCTAAGTCTCAACCGAAAAACCCGAGGGGGGAACTTTAGACGCACTCCATTAAAACCTGAAACAATTGATCACAATACTGTTCACATCTTTGCAAAAGTCTTTGTGTTTTTTTTTGACGCGCAGCATCGCGAACGAGAGAGCCTTTCACAGTTTCTCATCGTTTCAGAATTGTTCTCAGAGTCGGAAGACTAGTGCGCAGAATGTCGCAAGACGAACCGACCGACTACTTCTCGTCCTTGTGTGACTTGCTTTTGTGCTTCTTATGTTTCTTCTGCTTCTTGTGTCGCTTCTTCTGCTTTGCCGCCTTCACCTCCTCACTCTCCGACGACGACTCGTGTCGCCGACTCCTCTCAGCTTGCGTCGCAGGCACCGTCGCTCGCGACTCCTCGTAGTCGGACGACCCGCTCTCGTTGTAGTCCGGCTCGAACTTGTCCTCGTCCATGAAGACGGAGGCCTTGCGGTCGCGAACGCCTGCTCCCCTTCTAGAGACCTCGTCCTTGAACTTGGAACTGGAGGACTGGCCCTTGTCGACCTTCTTTGATGGACGCACGTCCTCCTCCCTCCTAGCGCTGCTGGACACGCTCCGCACCTTCTCTGTGGATCTTTGACTGTCGCCTTCGCCCCTCCTCGACGGGTCCTTCCGTGACTCCTCTTTCCGCAACTCTGACTTCTCTGTGACTTTCGCCAACTCCTTAGCACCGGGCAAGGTGACTTTCATGGAGCGTGATGTCGCACCCTGGATGACTTTTCGACTGTGGCTCAATATGGCTTCGTGGCGTTTGTCCTGCTTCTTTTCCGGTTCCGGTTTCTGTGGAGGAGGTGGAGAAGGCCTGGAGTCAGTGCTGATGCGGTGGATGCTGGAGCGGGGAGGAGGAGAGCAGACGGACGATACGACGACCGATGGACGAGGTTTCTGGCGGATGGCGTTGTCAGCGCTTTCCAGAACAGACCTACATGTATGTGGATTAACCATGATGCTTTGAGTAACATTTATGATCCTAGAATCAATTTAGGACCGATAAAAAATATATTGTGACCAATAAATCTGTATTGATCTCACAATCAACCAAACAAAAGTTATCCTTAATCTCACAATCAAGTAACCCAAAAACAGGTGTTAACCTCATGATAAATCAACCCAAACAATTGGTCAATCAATCAATCAAAAATGCTTGATATAGCGCACCTTCAAGATATCTACTCAGAGGCACTCCCAGCCTAACCCTAGGATATAATTAACAAACTCAAAAATCTATATTAATCTCACCATCAGTTATCCTCTAAAGTAAGTCATCCTGTAAAGTAAAGTAATCCCTCACCGTGGAAGGTTCGTAGAACGATCACGTTCCTTTCCCTTCTGCCTGGGTGGCGGAATGTCTGGGTCGCTGTCCGACAGGTTGCTCTCCCATTTCGAAGCACCTGGAACGTTTGCGATGAGGATATCTTCCATGGACGGAGAGGTCTTCTTCTTTGTCGTAGGCTGACGATCGGATCGTTTCGATCGGCCCCCATCTGCGCCCTCGATCGGAACAGGTTTTTCCTTAAGAGCCAGTTTCCCCGCTTTCACCTCCTTGGTCGGAGGAGCCAGGTCAAGCGCGGCAGTCCGAGATCGAGGACTGGATCGATCCGATCCAGAGGAGCTGTCCTTTGTAAGGGACGCGGCCCTGAAGGCGGGGGAACCAGTGAGGTCTGGAGCAGGCTCCTTTAACACGAGCTTCTCCCTCCTCGGTTGGTCCGGCTTGAGATCAACCGTGTCGAGAATCTCCGCTTTGACCGGCTGCCTCTCCTTGTTTGATCTGTCGACTGACTCCCTCGAATGGTCATCCTTGGTGGATGCCCAGACTGGTTCCTCTGGTGGTCTCTCCTGCTTGATCCTTGCTGGTTCCCGGACCGGGTCTTCAGGCTTCCTGCGTTCCGGTTCTCTGCTGAGCGCCACCTCTTCTTTGACTTCATGCTTCAGCTCTTCCTTCTCCCGTTCCCGGACAGGGTCCCGTTCGTTTCCGTGGAACAGGCCGCGGGTCACAGTCGCTGGGCGACTCACCCCTGTCCCTGCCCCGATCACTGGAATGCTCGACGCCTCCTCCTGATGCTCAGCATTGTCTTTGTCCCACAGCGTCTTAACTGTTGATCCTCTTGATGAATCAATCGCTCCTCTTGGTGAGTCGATCACTGGTCTTGTTGAGTCGATCGCTCCTCTTGGCAAGTCGATCGTTCGATCGGTTTCGTTCTCTCTTGTGTCTGCCTTGCTTCGGTGTTGGTCTCGGTTCGCATCCCTCTCTCGACTCCGTCCTCGAGCTTCGATGACGTCCCTCTCACGGCTTCGTCCTCGAACGTCGTCCCTCTCACGGCTTCGTCCTCGAACGTCGTCCCTCTCACGGCTTCGTCCTCGAATGTCGTCCCTATCTCGACTTTTGCCGCGACCATCGTGCCTCTCCGGACTTCGGCCTCGAACGTCAACTCGATCGCGATTCTTACCCTGACTCTCGATCCTCTCCGGACTCCTCTGTTTTGGGTCGTCTCTTCGGTCGTCGTCGCGCCTTCTCTCCGACTTCAACGGGGCACGACTCATCCTCTCAAAATCGGTGGCTGCCCGATGATCCTTCTCTGGCCGAGGGATCCCTCGGACGTCCTTCCTCCTCTCTTTGGCCTTGTCCACCGGCGACCTTCGAAACTCGTCCCTTTCGCCCTTTCCACGAACCGGCCTTTCCTTCTCCTTCATGTCGAGTCGTGGTCGTTTCGGCGACTTCTCCCGACGCCACCGAGTGGAATCTCCAGGCGATCGAGACCTCTTCGGCGGACGCGGAGAATGCGACCTCGACCTTGGCATCGGTCTCGAGTGGGTCCGGCCAGGGTGATCGTAGGAGGCCGGAAAGCCCTGCGCGAAAGTTCCGTACTTGTCGTACCAGTCTTGCCACATCCGGTAATACTCCGTCCAGCGTGGATCGTACTTCTCTTGATATCTGAAGAGCAAACAGAACTATTCTCAGTTTGCTTCTTGTGCAAAGTTCTTAACCGAGGAAATGCTGAACATTGGACATATTCTAACATTAAGATTTCTACATCATGTTAAATATATATTCATATTCGCCAACTCAATGGTACAATAAAATAAAATTACAATATAATCACCGTAAAAAAGTGGCACCATATAAATTTGCAATTTTCACAATGGACAGTAAATTTTCAAAAAACAAAGATGATCATGAAAAACAGTCATATAAGGAAAACTGAATTAGAGGCAGAGAAGATGAAGAATAAAGACAGATGATGTTTGATTGGATGATGACTGGAAGCTCAAAGAAGAGAACCAACAATGAGTGGTGACATTAGACATTTGCCAAATAGGCAAAGAAGTAAATTCTTAAAAACCAAATATGACTCAAAAAAATCATCAAAGCCGAATATTCTTGTCGACACAAAAACTCGTTCCATCGTTTCCTCACCTGTAGTATGCGCCCCGGTTGTCGTACCGAAGCGGCGAGCTGTACACACCACCCCTCGGTCTATCCGGCGGAGTGAACCTGGCTGCACCCATGTCCGGAGGTCGAGGCCGAGCCTGCGACGGACCGCGCGACCGATCCCGAGATTTCCCCCGTGGTGATGGGGATTTAGGCTGGCCTCGTTTTGGCGGCAGCGGACTTCTCCCGCGACTTGCAGGAGATCGAGACCTTGCAAGTCGCTTCTTAGGCAATGGTGATCGAGTCATCGATCTCATGGGCGAGCGAGTCGCCTTGCGTCGCGGCAGCGAGCGAGACCTGGTTCTGGAACGAGGTCGTGGAGAACGGGTGAAAGATCGCGACCTGGGTCGCTTTGGCAGAGGGCTACGGGATCTGGAATACTTCCGGGGTGGAGTGAAGGACTTCTTTCGTGGCGCGTAGGGTGACCGGGTCCTCGACTTCGATCGAGGGAACGCCCGGGATCGTGACCTAGACAGTGAACGGGTCATCGATCTACTGCGACGCAAGGGAGACTTGATTGGGGATCGGGAGCGAGATCGAGACAGACTCCGAGAACGCTTCTTCATTGAACTGAAACCAGACAAAATAAGAAGCAAAAATTATTTTCATGACTGAATAGAATCCGGTTGTCTCCTAGAAATGCGTTATTGTAAGTTTAATAGCATCTATTGAAGGCCACTATATTGCTGCTCCACTCAACAATGCACCCACTATTCACCTCCTCCATCATTGCTTAGTCATCAGTAAATGAGTTGGGATTTATGCAACATTGGATAGAGGAGCCAAATAAATGCACAATGTTAATAATAATAATCCTATGATTAAGTATCCTAAGAATAATTATTCGAAAAGCAATAATCTTAAAAATTATAATCCTGCAAATACTAATCTTAAAATACTTATCCTAAAAATAATAATATTTCAAATAACAGTCATAAAATTAATATTCATAAAAATAACAATCCTAAAAACTATAATAATAACCACAACTAATCCAACAACAGTCTCAACACAACCCCTTCCCCATCAAATTCATCCCACCGCTCACCGTGATCGCGTCCTTGATCTTGACTTGGTAAACGAGCGTGACCTTGAGCGTGGCGACCTTGAGCGTGGCGACCTATATGGAGGTGCCGCTGCCTTTGACCGATTCTTCTTCTGCAAGAGTTCCTCAAAGTCGTCCATTGGGTCGGCTCTCTTGCGACTCACAGTCGACGACGACTCGGTCGACTCCTGCGACTTCTTTCTGCTAAGCATTCAGTCATTCACAACATTTATATAGATGTCCATTAAACAAAATTTCTCTTCAATTTCTGACTGAAAAACCACAGCATGATCACAAGCATAGAATCAGCGAATGATGACAAGTTATTACAGAAGTTGAATTTAATTGTCGGCAGCCATGCACGGCGTCATTAAGCCTTACAACTAATTTTACCAACGCCGCCACCTAGCGAAATAAGGACTAGTCAACCATACGTGTAATATGGGTATATTGAACTCGGTTCCTCAGCTCTGCACACCCAGAGTGTTATCCATTACTCTGTGGCCCCTACACACGTCTGTATTGGCCCTATATGATAGGCGCCAAGTGTTGGCAATACATGGCCCTGTAGTCAAAGAGCCAAGCAAGGAAGGCACATATTGCAACATGAAGGGTTTATTTTGGAATTCATTCAATCAATCAATCAATCAATATCATTTTTATTGACTCAAAACGCAGTAATTATTAACAGTACATACATACAACCATTGTCAGTAAAAATAAAAATAACATGATGGAAAACAAGAAATGTCAACTGAACAATAGGTTGCTGAATAGTTTGGTATTGAGGTTGAGGCAACTGGGAAAGAAAAATCCCCAAAGGAACCGTATGGTTCTACTAGTAGAGGACACCCTTTCATACTAGTATTTGGGCAGCAGATTGAAGAAATGAGGCAGACAAATTGAGTAATTTTAACATAACTAGTTAACTAAGCCAAGGAAGTGTGACCAGTGTACACACACTCATTATGAATCGTTTAACATGTATATTCTAACTCTAGCCTTAAACAGACGAATCTTGTATGTCACTCAATGGCTATAGAAAGAAAGTAACATAAAGGCCATATAAGGAAGTCGTACACATTGTAATGCACAAGTGTAACGTAACATGTAACATGCTTAATGATCTGATCAGGCAAGACATGTTACACACTTTCGTTCTAGTTCGAGTAGTCTTTCTTTCTCGCGGTAGAATTCCTCTTCCGTCAGCGGAACTGGAGGCGGCATGTTCGCTCCGGTAGGTGGAATCAATGGTGGAATGAATCCAGGTGGTGGACCCATCAACATATCTGGTCCCATCATCCGAGGAACTTGTCCTAAGAACAATGACACACAGTTCATTGTCACATCATTATACAATGCCACATGATCTGAAGACACATGCATTGTATTGTAATTAAGCATTTGTAAACCGCCTCTATTAGAGTGATAAGATTAGATCTGCTTAAGATTAGATCGTTATCAGAATAAATAAGCTTAAGCTTAGAATACCTTATGATTAGATCAGTATAAGAATGGATTAGCTTAAGATTAGAATAGCCTAAGATTAGAACAGCTTAAGATTAGATCAGCATAAGTCAGGCAGCAGTGTTGACGATGGACTGGAGCTTAGAGATGTTGTGAGAGTCGAGTCCAATGAAGGCAATGTTTCCAAAGTCTACTCTGGGACAGATCAGGGCACATAGCATGTAATGACAGCGACTGTCTAATAGAGGGGATCTGGATGGAAACAGGAGCTTTATAGGGCATTCATGTGGCTTGATAGGGAAAGGGTAGGGTCAAGAAGGAGGCCCAGATCTCAGAAAGATAGGGAAAAGGAGATGCTGGGAAAAGCCTGACAGAGGAGGAACTCCAAGTCAATCCTGCCCAGCTGGACTCAGCCACCGAGCCAGATGTATACTGGGTTTTGCTAAGATCAGTATAAGAATGGATTAGCTTAAGATTAGATTAGCTCAAGATTAGATCAGTATAAGAATGGATTAGCTTAAGATTAGATTAGCTCAAGATTAGAACAGGTTAAGATTAGATCAGTATAAGAATGGATTAGCTTAAGATTAGATTAGCTCAAGATTAGAACAGGTTAAGATTAGATCAGTATAAAAATGGATTAGCTTAAGATTAGATTAGCTCAAGATTAGAACAGCTTAAGATTAGAACAGCTTAAGATTAGATCAGTATAAGATTAGATTAGCTCAAGATTAGAACAGCTTAAGATTAGATCAGTATAAGATTAGAATAGCCTAAGATTAGAACAGCTTAAGATTAGAACAGCTTAAGATTAGATCAGTATAAGGATGGATTAGCTTAGGATTAGACCTGTTTAAGATTAGATTACAGCAATATAAAGATAGATTGAAATCAGGTTAGGTTAAGACTAGCTTAGTAAATAGTTAATCATAAGATTAGATCAACACAAGATTAGTCAATGATTATATCAGTTTAAGATTATTTTAGTTCAAGATCATTTTACTCTATGATTAGATCAGTTAAAGATTTGATCAGCATAGTGAGTTCACCTGCTGGGCCACGGTTGAATACCATCTGAGGAGGTGGTCCGCCGGAGTGCAGCTGGTTCGACATCCGGACAACACTCGCCACAGGAGGAGCAGTCATTCCAGGTGGAGCCTGTTGAGAAGGTGCCCGGCCAGGTGGTGGGCCCTGGGCCATCGCGTGCCCTGGAATCTGGTTTGGCGAGATCGGGCCGGCAACCTGGGAGGGCGGCGGCTGGAAGCGATGGTCGGGTTGAGTAGGCGGGGCAAAGCGATGTTCCCCAGAGGACGGAGGCGGACCCAGTCGCCGGGCTCCAACAGAAGAAGGTCGGAGGATCATCGTACGCTGGAGGCCACGACCCTGAACCAGGACTCCTGGCAAAGGAAGCAACCACTTCCATTGAAACAATGACATCCATAGAAATCGTTTAATTGAATAAATTTAATATTAATTAATTACCGCAATTACCAGAGGCGCAGTGCGACAGGTTCGCACAGAGAATCAATTGTGAACTGAATTAAGTATAAAAACGGTTGAATGTCCTAATAAGATGTGTATAGTGATAATGTTTCACTTTGATTCGCCAGATAGCACCTCTGTTTAGAAAAATGCCCATAAGATCGAATTTCTTCACTCTTATCGTCTCAGCATACAAGCCAAACCCTTCATAGTCCAACTTGAGTGCTGTACATCGACAGTACGCCATATATTTCAATCTCATCACTTCTTACATATTCTAATATAATCTCAATCATTGTTTTCATTTAGAAGTTTATATGGCAATCCAAAGTACAAATTTTGTGAACATTTTGCTTCCAACAGATTCTAATCAAATCTAATCATCACTTACATAATCCAATCAAATCACTACTTACATATTCTAATGTAACATTCTAATGTAATAACGTCTTACACATTCTAATCTAATCAATGATGTTGTACTTGTAAATCTATCCACAATAAATATACACAGATGAGAATTAAGTCCAGAATGAAAGACAGACTTTTTCAGTAAGAAAACAAGTGAAAGTAAAAACACAGGTTTTTTGGGACCCTCTTTTATTGACTTTGGTGATCTGGTAGATGGCGCAATCAATCCATTTCCTTAAGAGATCATTTATGATGTAAACTTGCCGGAGTGGAGCTCGTCAAGGAGGATCCGTTCGAGTGAGTAAACAATATTTAATTTTGTGCATTTAAAAAAAAAATTCCACAATTTTAAAAAAATGTGATACATTGCATTGTCATGCAAGCGTGACATGTGTGCAAAATTTCAGTTCTGTAGGTCGACGGGAACATACCGAAAAGAGAGTTGAAAGAACTCCGACGAACCGACGTCCCATTCATGACAAACTTTACTTTATGCAAGCCAAGTTAAAGAAAAGAGGGTAAAAAAACAGCTGGTTGACTCTAAATCCTAGAAGAAGCAATCAAGAAACATTTTGCCATTAATACTGCCAACAACTCGCTGCATTGATTGTCACTGGGAGCACTTCTGAAAGGTTTACTTCACTAGAGGTGCCTAACAAATGCTTAGATACAAGACAAAAATTGTCGAGATGAGACGAAAGCCAGATCCTTAACGACACCCTATGAACACAATTTCAGAAAGTAGTAGATAACTTTAACAATAAGTAAACAACAGGTAAATTTTTCAAGCAGAATGCTTACCTCGCGTAACCGGACCGAGCCAAGGTCGACCTGGATGTGCAACTCTGTGACGCTGGAAAAATACAACAGCAAAATCAGATCGTTTTGTTTCACGGCAGCTTTTAGCAACTTTACATGCACTTGCGGAAGAGAACAATCCCTAGAAAGCACTTAATATAAAGAATGATTCTTGCAAGAAGTTCTATGCGTACAATGCCGGTAGCGACAATTTGCTGCAAAGTCGGAAATAGAAATACTGAGCATAAACAAGAAGGTGCATATAGTAAAAGTGTGTGGGAAACTAATGCAGCATGTCACAACAAGATTACAAATACTTCAGTCTCGTTCAGCCTCCTCCTTTCGTCCACTTTGCTCATTCAATAGACTAGACCGCTTGGTTCCTGATACTAGAACAGCTATGGCTTAGTCTCGACCCTTTGCTTCAGTTGGTACCTCTCCGTGGAAATGCGCTTTCTCCATCTGTTCACTCTAAAATTCTATCAGGCAGTCTCTCATCCTCGTTGCTTTTCTCAAAACCTACTTTTTTTCACAAGGCCTTGCCCACAAGCAGCACTTCTGAACAGTTTGCCCTACTAGAGGCAGAAGTGCTTTAAAAAATCAACTAATTGACAAACGATATATATCCACAGACCATTGGCATCGCGTGGTGAACTCCGTGCTGGTCGATGTAAACGGTAGAAACTGGCGGTCGATGTCCACCTTGATTCCTAAAACAGACCAGTTTCTCTCGTTAGTCCTGGGTAGAATATGGCATGATGGGATATAGGGCTGTCAACGGTTAACCGGTTATCCGATTAACCGACCGTTGATTAGTAACCGATTGGTGAAATTCACCTGTCGCTAACCGTTGAAATTATATACCCTCTAAATCTTTATCCTTCTTGTTTCAGAATATGTTATTTCTTGTTGTTACTCAAGGGGATACCTTATTTCAGGGAGTTAAACTTTTTAGACCACCCGAAATCTGCATGATACATCGTCGGGCGACGGGCGAACGACCGAGCTGAAGACCGTCTAGCACACATTGATACTACTGGGCCACCTATATATTTCTAATTTATAGTACGAGCCAACGACCCAGCCGAAGACCGTCTAGACAAGCACACACTGATAAACTGCCCTACTGGGCCATCTAACTACGCATAATTTATAGTAGTACTAAGTCAGTTTGCGGCAAAGTTGCTGTAGCCGGGCCAGTATATTTTACTTCCCCCCCTAGAAAATCCCTAATAAATTAGTAAACCAACGGTTGTCCGGTTAACCGCTCACATGCACGGCGGTTAACCGGTTGGGATTTTAACAGATGTTTGACAGCCCTAATGGGATATAGCATATGGCACCAGATGTGCAACAAGGTTTTGAAAAGTGGGAGCCATAATAAAAAAAAAATAGCGCAAAGTGGAAATAAAATTTTTGCCCTCCCACCCACTTTTTTAATTTTGCCCCCCCCCAAATTCGAAGAATGGGGGGCACAAATTATCTTAACAAAAGTCATCTTAAAAAGCCATTGGAGAAAAAAAATCAATTTGGGGGCACTGAGCACTAAAACTGGAGGGCTTTGCCCCCCCCCAGCTTTGAAAATGTGGGGGCAGGTGCCCCCCTGCCCCCCCCGCTTGTTACACTCCTGTATGGCACAATACAGGCCAGGTAAGAGGTAAGGTAAGGTCGGTCTGGAACTTGCAGTCGAGCAATTAGAATGCAAAAATGTTGAGGTAAACTATGGTTGGTCAGGTATTAGGTAACTTAGGTAGGACACGATGAGGTAGGCTATGACATGGGAAGGTAGGACATGCTTGGGTAGGGTAAGATGCTCTCCAACATAGTTAAGGTAGGGTGGGACAAGCTATTTCTATTTAACCTGTACGCCGAAAGGATAATGAGGAGGGCGGCAATGGAAGAGACAAATGAGGGAGAAAAGATAGCCGGAAGAACAATCTAAGATGTGCGGATGACACAACACTACTGGCAGGGAAGAAAGTAGACCTGTTGAACCTGATAAGAAGGTTGAAGAGAGCAATGAGAAGGCAGGTTTATATTTCAACATAAAGAAGACAAAGATCATGACAACAGCCGATTGGGACAGTTTTGAGATAGACAGAGAGGAAATAGAGGTGGTAACAAGCTTCATATTCTTGGGAGCGTTAATAGAAAAAGAGGGAAAGTGTGATTTGGAAATAAAAAGAAGGGTAACAATAAGGAAAGCTACAATGAATGGACTGGAAAAGATATTCAAGGATAAACATGTGAGCATAGAAACAAAAAAAGGTTAGTGAGGGCAATGATCTTCCCTACAATACTATATGGCTGTGAGACATGGACAATGACAAAGAACATGGAGAAAAGATTAACACATGTGAAATGTGGATATGGAGGAAGATGCAGAGAACATCGTGGATGGAGAAAAAGACGAATGAAAGGGTGCACATGGAGATTGGAGTTGAGAATGATGAGACATTACAACAAACAGCGCTGAGAAGGAAGTTGGATTTCTTCGAACATGTCAGGTGAGCAGATGGATTAGAAAAGGAAATGATGTTGGCGTGCTGAGAAGGAAGTAGAAAACAGGGACGACCAAGGAAAAAATGGATGGACGAGATACACGAAAGAACCAGAATGAACCGGGAAGAATTAAGAGATGCGAATTCAAAAAGAAAGTATTGGAGACGTTTTTCCGCTGCGATCGCTAAAGTTCCAAGACCTGACAGCACAAGGTGAGGACAAGCTATGGTAACGTAAGCTTCAGTAATGTAGAGTATTATAGAGAAGGATGATGATGATGAAGTCATTCTTCATATTCTGATTCTTATCCACTTTCCCACACATTCATATTCCAGGGCATTGTTCCTGCTCTCGTAGCCAATCTCTCTGCTCAGCCTCCAGAGGACGATTTTCCAATCATAGGTCCCTCCATTTGGAATAGCCTCCCCACTCACCTGCATTCACTCCAATAAACATATATTAACGTAACACCCATTGACAATGCTCATATACTTGGCCCAGACACTCTGAACATCACCGTCAGCTGTCGACGGGAATTCGTTGGTTCCACGCTTATGCATGGGCCCACCACTGGCAACTTTTTTCAGCTCTCTGTGCATAGTTTTGCTACTGGATGTTTCTTTACCTGCTCACTGTAACATTTAACATCATTAAGGCCAGCGTAGAGAGCGCCTCTGAGTAGAAGTCTTGAAGGGGCGCTACATAAATGTTTGATTACATCACTTAAGAATTGTGTTTGTAATCAATGAAACCAACAGAACAAACATCGAACAAGCAGACTTACACTTGTGACGAATGAACGAGGCTGGCGACCGCATGTGACATAGTCATTCCCACTGAGTGCGCTATCACTGGCTGCTGGTAATGCGCCACCGAATACGGAGCCGAATACCCAGCCATCGACGCCACAGCGTTCGACAGCTGCTGGCTCTGCAGCACATAGCCGGGCGACACGACCTGTGCAGAAGGGTACGCCTCGACTGCAGACTGTGCTCCGCCGGAGATCTTCCCATCCGGATGGGTGTGGGCTTCCTTTGACGCCATCTCCGCCTGTGCTGCCTTGATGACCTGCGGAGGCATTCCGACAAGGTGAGCAGGAATCAAAGCCGGTTGGCGCTCCGGTTCCAGTCTCGGAGCAGGCTGCTGGCGTGGAGCTGCCTTGGGAGGTGGAGCCGCTACGGGCGCTTCCTCCTGGAGCGAGTTGCGTCGCTTCACCGTCGTGTAGCCGGTCTCGTTCTGGAAGTTGTTGACGGCTGTGCGCATGAATTTGTTCGGGATAAGCGCATCTGGGGAGATACCCGTCTCCTTGCAGAGGGGGCAGACGTGGTCATCGGAGTCAAGAAGAGAGTCTCGAATGCCTGACAAAAGAGAAAACAAAACCGTATGAGATGTTATTTGTATGGAATATGGTTGCACAAATATTTATTAGATGACGTTATCTACTGACTATAGGCAATGCTTGCAGTTATAACACAAGGTAACTAAGGTAAAATGTGGTGAGGTAGGTTATGACATGGCAAAGGTAGGGTAAGACACTCACTCCTACACTTGTAAGATTGTAATTTGATATAGCCCTTCTTTCAAACAATTCAGAAGTGTACACATGCCTCGATGACACAATTGCTGTTGTAATGCAGAGCAATTTTGCATGAAGTTCTTGCTCGAGGTCCCTACACAGTAATTCCTCGGACGAGGGTCGAACCCGCACTCTCCACATTACATGTCGACTGCTCTAACCTATTGTCCATACTTGTCATTGAAGAACTTGTGTATGTATGTAGAATCATTTACTGTAATTGTTATGCATTTATATAGCACCACAAACTAGTCCCCACAGATTCTCCTCTTCCTTTGAGTGGCAACAAAAGAACAAAGAAATGATGACAAATCGAGGCGTATTTATTCTGCTTACATTCGTCGCAGGAGCTGTTTCCACAACATGGGGCGACGACCGCATCTGTGAGGAGGTCCTTGCAGACAGGGCAGAGCAACTCCCCCGGAATGATCTTCTCCTCCTGCTTCCGGTCCGGGCTGTCCGACTTCACGAACGGCGGCTTCTCCTTCTTGCCTTGTTTATAGGCCATCCTGGAAAGAGGATGAACAGATGCATCGTTATTAATAATAATAACAATAATAATGACAATTTAAGTCGTTAATCTGAGGCCAATGAATGTTCATTGTCTGTACATAGATGAATGTACATAAGTAAATTTTCCTGTAAATTTTCTATCAAATAAACTGGACCTGATGAATGGAACAAAATACCCCAATACCTTCAAAGCATCTCAAACCTTAGGTTTGATCATTGAGCAGAATGAATAATAGGGTTTTTACTTAGTCCACTGTGTTTAATTTTGTTTGTTGTCTTAGTTAATTTTTAGTGTCAATTTTCAACCATCTCGCAACAGTTACCTTATATGTACATAGGTGGTCGTCCCATCCAATGGGACCTTGATCCCTTCTGGGGGATTCCCTATTGCGTCCGTTAGAAGTTCTGAGTATGGCAAAATGTTTTGCATATTTGTTTCTTTGTTTGGACCAATAAATTGATGGCTATTTATGCAGATGCATTTATTTGCGCAATGCGTGTATTTTTAAGTACAAATGCACAATGATTTGTAATTGCCACTTAAATAATTGTGTGTATAGTTGATTTGTCTTTGACCAAGTACTAAGATGGATGGAGACCGCTTACGCATCGATTGTTGGAACAGCCAGCTGACCCGAGTTGGTGAGGAGGACCCCAGGGGCGTGGGGATCCAGCACAGGGGTCATGAAGCTGTTGGGAATGCCAGTGCTTCTCTTCATGCGGGGCATCATCTCTCCGTCCTGAAAACAACACATCACAACAGGTGGCCGAAATCAGTTGTCTGTAACAATACGAGTTATTGAATAAAACTAAAAAATATCATTTAAATATTTCTTATGATAATGAGATTTCTACAAAAATACCTTTTAAACATTTTTAACTATTTTCTAAAAATCTAAATTTTCTAATATTATTTTTGCGATTTTTACACAAATTTTTTAGTTTTGCTTGATTGAATGCCACTTAACTCTATAACGACCAGTGTTATTGATTATGCCGTACACTTTAGTACACACTGATCGTTAAAGGGATAATGTCGGTGAGTTAGAACGTACCCTCATATGCCTAACTTTGGCTAGAAATGTGCTGGAGCAATAATTCTAGTGTCATTTTGTAGCTGAAAACGTCCGCTTTCAAATGAAATATATATAAAAAAAAAAATTAACTGCTCTACAGGGTCACAACATGAAAAAGCCACATCTACCACATGTTGGCGACTTCACTTTCTCAGCCTCAGCATATGAGGGTGTATAACTCGTTCTCTTCCTTGCACCGTGATTGTCATCATCTATGTTTTCGTTCATTGCAGCAATTGTAAAGTTTTTAAAGTTTAAAAAAAGTTTCTAATAAAATATTTTAAAAGTTTCAAACATCTTTGCACTCTCGTTCGAATTAGAAATCTCTGGGTTTACAGAGAAGAACGTAACCTACACAAAGTGATGCATGGCACAGTTTGCCAAAGAGACAGTAAACATGTCACAGAAAACGAGTTATTAGTCAGTCAAAAGATATAAGCATGGCACAGAATCTCCTTAAAGAAAATCACCCAAAACATAATCTCCTTGAACACCTGATACTTACATCCCTGTTAGGACAGGAGTTGATGAAGTGACCCGGCTGACCACATCGATGACAGACGTAGTTTCGAGGGGGAGGCCCAGTCGGATATCTCGGCTTCATGTAACTGTAAAGAAAAAAAAGAATAACGTAAGAGCCACAGAGTAATGGATAAGACACTGGAGTGCAGGGCTCAGGAAGTGAGTTCGATCTCTGCATCCCTGTAAGGTTGACGAGTTCATTAATAGCTATGCTGCTCCATTAAGTCATATGTATAACAAGATGGACGCCTTGTATGGCTGCCGACAGTTTAATTTGATTCCTGTAATAACTAGTCATCAGAGGCACTCCCTACCTTATGCAGTAAAACCACGATCGATGAAAATGCATTTGCGGAAAAGGGAGAGGACAGAGAGAGATTGGAGAATCTATCGCGCAGGCTCTTAAATAACTTATTCCAGAAGGATGGCTTATCATCATAAGCTTTTGTATTGAACCGTGGCAGCCCTAGCTCAAGTTCTACTTAACGTGAAAGGATACATGTATGAATATTAACCAGATAAGAGGAGCAAAGGTTAGCTCAGCTACTTTGCTCCTATTGCACAGTACTTATGTAATCATAGCTGTAACTGTAAGACCTGCATTGCACAACAAATTAGAACAATACACAACAGTGGAAAAGTCAGTCGCCTTTGGGGCAGAACGAGAAATCTAAGGTACCAAGATTCCCTAGATACTAGTAGATTCCCTAGTACCTAGATACTACTGTGTGGAAATCCTACGTTACGTTCAATATGTCGTGCGTTTACTTAGTCTGAGAGTATTCTTTGCCCGACTGTTGGATCATCATCTTCACCTTGTCTTCTTCTGAACCCTGCATATTCACGAGATCGGCAGCCTAGCAAGGAAACAAAGACCAATAAAAAGAACTTATGACCAGTGAATCTACACAGCCGACAAACAAACCATCCCTCATTTAGTTATCATAATCTATTAATAAACTTCTAAACTGTAAAGCAACTTAATTGTGTGTACATTGTTAATTCTCGGCTTATATAACTTTGTTTGAATGGTTACAATAAAAAATCATTAGATTTGCTTTGCTTTAATTTTACACATATTGCCAAATGTGACAAAATGACTTTAGAACTTGAAGAGCTACCTTTCGCTGTCTTTCGTGGGCTTCTGCCGTCTGAAACCAAACAGAAACCGGTTAACACAATTATATGCAATTCTGTTTCAACGGCAATCATTCGACCATCAGTCATCACCACAGCAACAGTTACCATAGCGACCAGGCAAGAACTTCAAACTTCCCAAAGGAATCTAACCTTATGACCTCATTGATGCCACATTCACAAGGTACCAGTCCAAGGTCGCCTCACACGAGATCGATTCCTAAGCTGACAGCTTTATGATTACTTTCTGATTTATAAACATTTTATGAAAAACTGATTTCAACAATTATTCAAGTCCCAAGTGAAATCCATTCAAGACAGGTCCTAATTCCTAGAAAAATTAAATGATTTCACTTTTCATTTGTAGTCGACCGAGATAATCGTCTTCTACAAATGATGAAAAACTGCACTGGTGTTCAACACCATGCTGGTGCAATCCTCCACTGCTTCCACAGAGCCACACATTACAATCTTTTACATTACATAATTAAACCACACCAAGATGCAAACTGGTGGTTTGTAGGATATCTTGGTAGTACCTGGAACTTCCTTGCCATTCGACAATACCTACCCTCGTCTTCAAGGGCAATGAGGGATATTCTTGGGTGTCGTAAGATATCATTTACCGTAATGGTCGCAGAAGAAAGCCAGTACGGCATAATGGAGTTTGAACATAGGAGACCAAAGTCATGTCCGGATCTGTTTTTATCCGGACGAAGGGAGTAGGTTGTCTTCACATCTGGAAATTTCCGTAGGCTGTCCGGAATGTCGCCGTTCTCTTTACGCAGCACAAAACAGGAATATACGCAAACCTATCCAACATTCTATCAGCCTCAATAGGGATTCCTTTAAACACTCAATATGACCAAATCAAGTGATCGGGTTTCAGCAAGTTTTAGTCGCTAAAATTATCGCCAAACAGAATTTGTGTATCGCTACATTTTATCGACTTCCTTGTCAGTGTCGCAATATCCGAATCGCGGTCACAGATTAATTCTTGCGACCAAGAAGACCCGGACACTACTTACTAGCCTTGTTATCTAAGCTGTCTACTGGTCAAAAGTCAAACTAGCAATCATTGTTCACATACATACAGATCCATTTGTTTTTAATTGCTAAAATGATTAATTGCTTAGTTCCATTCATTCATTCATTACAAAGACTTATATAGCGCTAGTTCAATGTTATCACTCAGGAGCGCTCCCGACCCCAGAAAGGCTGAAAGGAAGTTTTGAGAATAGAAAGAATAGAGAAAGAGTGGACACTGGGGAGCGAGGCTCGGCAAGCGGATCCCCAAAGCGAAGGTGAGATTGTGCTTAGTAGCTGAGCGTGCAGACCCACGGCACTCAAGGCAGGACAGCAGAGGTCTTGAAAATAGGCATGGTCGAGGCTCGGTAAGGACTGCCAGAACACAAATAAGCTGCTAAAGGGGAGCTTATGGAGAACATACTTCATAGCTGGAAGAGACATATGGTAAAATCTGGGAATGTGCTTATGGGAGAGCAGAGGAGAATAACTATCAAATCGGAAGAGTTCTCAGTGACGGCAAGCACTGTGATGAATATCAACAATTGATTGAAGGAGAGCAACCAATCAAGCAGGAGATGTTTGGAATAGTATAAATATGACAGAAATCATGGCGATGAAAGCAACATTGATGTCTTGTAGCATTGAAGAAGAGCTCTGGCTCAGAATATTCTTAATAGATACTTAACTAAACAAACCTATCTCGCCACAAACACACTGCATTCAAGCCACAATCAAAGGAAAAGTTCACAGAATCAATTTTTATTTAAGATGCTGAGATTGTCAAATTTATCACCAAACGATGGCTACAGATATTTTTTAACGGTATGTACATTCTCAACAAATTACAAAAGTCATTTGCAGAAGAGAATGTAGAAACGTTTCACGCAGAACATTCAAAGTAACGGTAATAATTTCCGAGTTAATAAAATGGAAAAATTTATCTACTGCTGCATCGATCCAGATAGCAAAATCGTCGAGTTTTGTTTTAAAAGTAAATAAGCTTAGTTATTGCAAGCAACAATAATTGTCCAGGTGAAAACTGCAAGTACTTGAGAGTTACTTAACAGTTCAAACACAAGCATCTGCAGTTTTCAATTACTGTTATTAATATTATATATAAATTACAAAAACAAGAACAATTCCTTGCATATTCTGTAGGAATACACAAAATATCCTAACATGCAACATGTTTGATATGTTTTAAACAAATTACAAGTATGCCAGTTGTTCAAATTTATCAGTTCCACTACTGAAGTGACGAAGTACAATGTAACAATCACTGGAAAGAAACTTTGCAAAATTTACTATCAGCGATGCTAAGTAAAGTTATGATTACATTTAACAGAAGTTCATCATGTAATGTAACAGACCACAACCAGGTGGTAATGTATCATGTTTATTACAGAAAGTTTGATATTTCCAACCATTCTGAACTCTTTGCAAGCCATCTCAACTGTCAAAACTGGCTTTGAATACATGTTTGTTCTACCAAAACTGGCTTTGAACAAATATAAATATGATTTAAATTGCCAACACTGTTCCACTATTGAACATCATAAACATGACTGAACTGTCAAAACTGGCTTTTGAACAATTGAAATATGACTGAACTGTCAAAACTGGTTTCGAACTTTGAACAATTTCAACCATCGAAACTGATTTTTGAACAATTTAAACATGACTCAACTGTCAAAACTGGTTTTCGAACAATTTAAACATTACTGCAGTAGTGTTAAAACTGGTTTTTGAAACACCTTAATGTCCTTAAGTGCTTGGACTGCTAACCGTAGTCTTGAACCCTTTCAAAATAACTGTTAAAACATCTTACAAAATACAGCAGAGTATTTTTATGTTGCAATACACAGCAACGGATGTTACAAGAGCCGCTGTTATAACACTGCTATGACGTGTGGTTGGAAGAAGTTGGTTGGGAAACAGATGAGTAAGGAACCCGAGGCACACGCACCAGACCTCCGATGGGAGACATCCATAAACAGAACCCACGTGGATACAGTTCCGCTAGTCGCACAGGTCAAGCCCCGCTTATAAACAACCAACACATGAAAATGCCAAGATACAAATACATTTCATGACAATTCTTCACCAACACATATTTCTAAATGGCAACGCCTCACCAGCTAAACAGATCAAGCCAGTCACCAGCTCAGATGACTCATAGAAAAATAAGTGCTTGCATACTCTGTGCATGTCTGTCTGTGTCTGTCAGTGATGTAGGTCAGTATGGTTGCATATGGCTTTCCAAGTAACTTGCAAAGGGCATTGAAGAATGGATGCCTAAGAATCACCAAACAAATTTGTCTCAAGACTAGCATTATTATTATTATTATAACACAAAGGTCTGTAATATTGATTGATTGATTACTAAATCCAACACGAATGCACCAAATTCTAGCAATTCCACCCATTCAAATGTGCACTTCTTTAGTCCCAGACCCAAGAATCTCACCCCAGATTCAAACTCGACACAAAACCATCAACGCAAACCCCATGCGGTCATTTCACATTTCAGAAACTGTCCTAAATTTTACAAACAGGCAATTAACATCATTAAGACATGCATATGTAATGACACTCCCAAAATAATTAGTGACCCTTTACAGGAATCCTCCAAAGAAAAATCTGTTGACGGTGGATGTTGATAAAAAGGAGGATAGAGGACCCAACCACACGTTCTGCACCCTTACTACCAGACTATTACAGTACATGACATAATTGTACCTAACAGTACATAAGGCTTATCATGGAGCATGGTGCACACCCTGGATTCATTATAAGAACACATACTATTCTTAAACATAAACATCTTCGTTTAATTTAAAACCGACAGACCACAGTATAATTACTAGTACAGCACGAACAAACGATGACAGGTTACCACAGGCGTTGAATTTAACTGTCGGCAGCCATGCAAGGCGCCATTACATGCAGAAGTTGAGAGTATATAAGAATATCAACAATGCGTAGAGGATGTATTCTGATGAAGACACTGAGCAGTTGGTGACTGTGACAAGACCAAGCGATGGGGTGGGGTCTATGGACATCCAGCTTTATACAATACAACTATATTTTTCAGGGCTATACCGATTAGGCAATTTTCACTATTCGGCCGAATACAAATAATTGGACCAACTGTTCGGCCGAATATGAATAGTGCATGAAATAGGTCTACTGACATATTTCAAAATTTCAGATGTGAGCAACAGTTTCAGTTCAGTAAATTTAATACATAAACTAAAAGTAAACAGATGTCTACATGTAATCATTACATCCTTCTGCCAGTCTGTGTAAACTAGGAATGATACTAATTTATAAACTTAGATATGAGCACTTCGATACCGTGGTCTAGGCAGAGTTACTTCAGTCCACTCGACATAGCAGCCGCCGCTTGTGCAGAAACAGACGTCACGTGACCACTATTCTTATTCGGTCTGACAACTACTATTGGGCCGAATACCTACGATTCGGCTCTGAAGCGAATATTCAGTACAGTCCTAGTATTTTTGGGATGGCTCAGACCTCCTTCAGAAGAGCACAAAACATTACTACTCAGACGAGGTTTGAACCTGTACACTGCGTGTTACAGTTCGACCGCTCTAACTGATCGGCCACCGTGCCTTCATATACCAAGGCCAATAAAAATGAAGTCGCTGACAGTTCAAACATGTATCTGCCCGTTGAGGTTATCCAAGGACTTCCCTTTTGCTTGTTCAAAGCATCACAATATAAAGAACCTCATACGCTCTGTAACACACTGAAACCCACGCGATCCACGTAAATGTTTTTGTGTTCGGCTTTGTGAAGGATTTATACAAATATACACTTATATTTAAGAGTTAGAAATAGATGTAAGACAGGAAACTAGGGCAGGATGATAACGATTATTAATGAGGAGAAGGAAGGATGCATTGGTTAGACTAGACACTAGACAGAGGCATTACTAGAGAGGAGGTTAAGAGAAGGAGAAGAAGGCAGAGAAGCAATGGGAAGATAAAGCCTTTCAACTGTACAAAACTCTCTCTCTCGAAGGACACATACGGAGAGAAAAGAAGGAGCCAAACACAAACATCACGTTTGGTTTCGCCAGAGACATTGCCCCTCCTTGCATAACTAATAGATCATCATGTCAGGCATAAAACTCTTTGCAGGGACATTGTCATTTAATGTCAAGGCACCTGCCTTACTCACTCACTAAAACAGTAATTAAACAATTGTAATGCAACCAGACATTTATGCAATGCATGTCAAGCACTTTGTTAGGGTCACATAAATCTGGAAACTCGACCTGCGTTAACAACTACAAGAAATTCACACAAACTATCCTCAAGGCCAAAAGGCACAAGAGGTATCGATCTTAACAGCATATATTGATGTATCAATTGCAGGATATGTTTTTATGGGAAAACAAATCATGAAATCGAGAAAGTACAATTTGAAAAAGTTCTGAAGCTGCTCCATCCTTCAAATTACTCAGAAATAATATTAGTCAGAAGCAACTCGACTCATGGCAAATGTGGTTGAAGCTAACAGTCACAAAAGTAGCACATGCTCTGTAAGATTCACACTCAACTCAGAGACGACATGAATTACTTGACCGCTAATAGCTCAATTTAATTACCCTGCAAAAGACATGCTCAAATACATCTCGGTCGTGAAATCTCAAAACCCAGTTTTAAGAAAATTCTCATACCCAACTGAGGAAGATGTTTGACTTTGAAAGGTTCAAAAACAATTATCACAAAATTGAAAACGATTTCTTAATAAATACTTTTAGCCAGTGACTAAACTTTCTAAAAACTTAAAGTCACTCTTACACGGAAATACATTAAAACTGAAAATAATCAAAATAGAAACCTTTGAAATCCTTCATAACATAGCACCAAGCTCAAAATGAAAGTACCGCAAATTTCAGCACTTGGAATAATATTGTAAATATGCTGACTTTAGAAACATGTGTACAATAGCCAAACACTTGCAATGCAAAGGCACAAAAGAAGGGCAATGCTACAGTTTATTCTGCATCAAAAAACACTTTTATTTACAATAACAATCAATAAATTATCAGAAATAATATCAATGAAAAGGCTGGCAACACAAAATTCCTCACCAGTGGATATACAGATTCAAGAAAGCATATCTTCTGATGTTTAACAATTTTTACACACATCTTACATGATTCACATTGGCAAAAAAAGACCTGGGCCCGATTCTAAACTTCTCCGAGATTCTCCAAAGCAAACCATACTCCAGCTATGAATTTCTGCATTTACAAACGAAATTTACAGTCAAATTCTCCAAGTAATTTCTATAACTTGCATCATAATCAGTTAACAAATGCACCTTCAGTGCACAAATACAAAGCTGAACTGCTAAATTAAAATCAGACCCTCACAGCAATTAACATTACACATAATTGCTTTCAAAAACAAAGCCAATATAAACATCACAAGTTGAACTTTCAGAAAAAACAAAGTCTGTCCAGGTAACATGAAGCCTAGATTTCTAAATATCACTCAACACTTGTATAATTCCAGATTTTGAAGATGAGAACATATGCACAAAATGTCTGTTGAAGACAATTCATTTAATACCAATTCAATTCATTAACACAGATCTGGAAAGACTTTATGCCTGAGAAAGCACTGGTCAGTTGTGTAGCAGCATAATATCTTAACTAACCTGTAGGCTATTAGTTTACCTTTTGTGCGGAGTGTGCGGTCGACATGTCTACCCGAGTTGGTTCCCTGAAATAACACAGTAGTTGGTGTAACACTGTTCTGTCTTAATACATTTATATAGCCCATTTTCATAAATATAATTATCTTTGGGGCTGCAGAGTAATGGATAACACACTTGGGCACAGAGCTGAGGAACAGTTTGATATGTGTATACCCGTAAGGTTTACAAAGTACCTGGTAAGAAATAATTAATTTGATTAACACAACCTGCCATTTCCACATAAGGTCAGTAAGTACTCAGCAGGAGAGTGGAAGAGCAGTTTCCTAAGTTAGCCCTGATGCAACTTCATTTTCTTAGCCTCAGCATATAGAAGCAGGTGGCCAGTCCTCTCCCCTCCGACAGTGTACAGTCAGTGTACTCATCATAGACGAGTTTGCTGGGGTGTGTACAAATCTCTAACCAAATGTCAGCCATGTGGGGACATGAACCTCTGACCTTCAATTGACAGTCTAGCCAACCACTACTACATCATTAACAAGAAACAAGGTAGAAAAGACAACAAACCATGATCGCGTCTTCGCTCTTTCCACTGGAATTCGTGCAACAATAATGGAGGAATTTTTCGGAATGAGATCGACGTCTTTATAGACTGGAAAAAACAAAGAAAACTTTCTACCAGTGACTCAACACTGTAAAGGGTAAAAAAAATAGATCAGATAACAAAGTCAACGGGTCAGTATTTTGAAAGACATAGAAAATCTGCATCTACTGTTAAAAGTCATACAATACTTTACTGTGGTTTGCTAGCAATTACATTTTACTCGTTCACTATGACATTTAACACCATTATGGCCAGTGCAGAGAGCATCTCTGAGTAGATATCCTGAAGGGGTGCTATATAAATGCTCAATTACATTACATTATGCTTCTTTAGCTTACCCTTTACACCTGGTCATCAATGTATCGTGAGTATTCTTGGATCACGGCCTCTGAACCTACGCCCGTTCAGATGTGTCAAATCGCCGTATTACATGGTCTTCAAGAGGCTGTTAAAACAAATGTTTGCCAGAGGATTTTTGTGTACTGGATACAATGAGCGCTTCTGAGCAGATACCTTGAAGGGGCACCACATCAAATTTAAATGAATCATTGATAGAACTGCAAGTTAAACTACCTTCAGTTGACTGTGGTTTGGTCAGTTGTAAGTCAAAATTTTCCATGAGTTTTCCCATCTTCTTCTGTTGTATGATTGCCTTCTTCAAGTCGGCAACCGATATCTGCATTCCGTCAAAAGTCACCGTCTCAAAGTTGACGGCACTCTTGAATTTGTAGTGAACGCACGACATGGCTTCACGGTTTTGCGTGTCTGGTCACAGAAAAATAACAATTAAAAGAAGAATGCAAACAAGAAATAAAGTGTCGACCCCTACAAACATTCGACCAGCATTTGATCCAGTGATTCAATTGATGACTGAGTCAGCATTTTATTCAGTGGTTCAAATAATATTTAAGTCAGCGTTTTATTCAATGATTCGCTTAATGTCCATGTCAGCATTTATTTCTGTGCTTCAATTGTGAAATATGCCATAAGATACTTTTAATGTTTTCTTTAAAGTGTCTGCTGCTAACTGATAGGATGGAGGCAAAACCTGCATGCATCAGCAATTAATCAATTAATCAAGATCATCAAATAATTTTTTTCTGCGAGACGCCTCAGAATGTTCAAGAAAAGCTGGCTCAAGCATCAAAATTCTACAGCACTCAAAACCAAACTCACACAATTACAACAGCCGACGTCAACGCTAGACTACCAAGAAAGTGTTAAAACAGCACACCAGAACTCTCCAGGATAAAATACACACAAAATATGAGTATTTGACAAAGCAAAGTATGCGATTTTCGAGAAATCACGAAGACGACTTTTTACCTGCCGTACGCGAAGACGGTGGGTGACCGACTTAGTCTAGACTGGTTGTTTCGATCTTCGTCGCGGCCGGATGCCTCGAATTTGCGGAATATTCAACACTTCCGAGGCTCCACGTAACCGCGTCAAACCGGGTGGTCGTTGATTATAATCTTTTACACAATAAATTAGCTCTATAATCGCTTAATTTTGCAGATGGTTGAAATCAAGATCATCTTCCTTCATCGCATTACAAAGAACTTAAGTAAGACCACATCACGTGACTTAAAATAAGCTTTCTAGATCACGTGATGTCTGACGCGAAAATTATTTAGAAGACGTTAAAAACCTAAACTGTTTTTATAGGTTTTAAAAATTAACAATCCACAAAGGTCAATATATTAAGTTATTCAGTTTGATTATTTATTGTACTTGCAGTTAATTAGAATAATGCTTTCAGCTTTGTGTTCTAGAGTCTGCTAAAAGTAATGTGCACATGCCTACATCGGGTACCGGATGGCTGAATGATGTGGTAGGTAATTGGAAGGCTTGACTCTTATCGTAAATGATGCCAAGGTTGCTTTCAGAAGAAGAATAAGGCACGGAGGATGTGAAATCCGTTGGGAAAGGGTAGAAAAGTTGCCTAATTACTCGCTGAACATATCCAAAGCGCATCCACGACTGGCAGTCCCAGCCCTCTATCTGCCAAATCCCAGCTGGACCTTCAACTCAGAACTGAAGTTTTACCTTTTCAATTACTCTTTCAACGACTCAGATCCTCTGCATCCTTTCTCAACTTCAACGGGACCCGCCTTAGCGGCTGTTCTGCAGTGCTTTCTCTCCTGATCTATACCCTGCAAAACGGACTCTGTCCTCCTTTTGACTACCCTTTCGTAAACCACTGAGTATTGATGCAACCTTCGTGAGTTAACTGGAGCCCTACGATGATGCGATTGACTTCGAGTGCAGCCTGACGTTTACGAAATTACGAGTGCCTATCATTGCTCTAGAAAAGTGATGCTAAATCTCAAACTTACTAGATCACACATGTTTCTTTCTATGTGATTATTAGTCGTTGGTGCATGTTAAAAACAGAAATTTAGTATGTCAATGAAAGCCTTGCAGTTTGTTTGATGGAAATCTGAAACATAGCAAACACTTTCTAGAACTAATCTAATCAGTATTTTAAATGGGGAAACGAAGCAGAAAAGATAAAGGTGTGTCTTCGTGAATAAAATATTTTTGCTCCCAACCAGCAATGCAAAATCCCTGTTAATTAGCCCGAAGCCGTTCGTCGCGTATATATGCCTACACGGTGATATTGAGCCCAAGTGCCGGGCCATAAATTCGGATACAGATTTAAATTCAGATTTGTTGTGTTCCGGGTTTTCCAGTGCCATTTAGAGAAACGCTACTACATAGTGATTTGAATGTTGATGAAGCCATTAATATCGGATTATGATGTAACTTGCGCAGATAACACATGGCAGAATAAATGGGTGCGTAGCGAATCGCCGAAACCCGAATCTCCCCAAAATGATTTTCGCCATATCCCCGAAAGCAATTGATGGATTGATGAAAAGGATTATGCTTAATGGAAGCTGGATCGTTACAAAGGATTCACGCAGAAGCTGGATTGATGAATGAATCGCGCTGTTTTGAGAGAGTACAGCGTTTTTCAGTAGTGCATTGCTGTTTTCGGGGTATCGGGCTTTTTGGCGTTTTCGGCGTTTTCAGGAATTCGGGTTTCGATTATTTGGATTGATCCTGATTAATTTTACTGATGAAGCAGTTAATTCTTTTCTGTACTGTAACGGATACTCTAATATCTGGTTCATCAGACAAGAATGTGTCAAAAATGTATGTGCAAAAATGGGGTGTTAAGGCGATAGACTATGAAGATTTTCTAACTTTTTAAAAAATGTGGTAGAGGCTAGAGACGTTTATTTTTAACATGAAACACACAAAAATTGCATGGTTCAAGTACTTATCGTACGATTTATTGACTGTTTTTTTTGCATCTGCAGTTACTTCCAAATATCGAGCAGTCTTAGTCAGTTCATTTCTCAGAACCATACAAACTTATTGCTGTTTGATCAGATTCAACATTGGGTCAATGAAGGCAAGTGAGGAATGGTTTTATCTTCCACTATGTTGTAGAAGGTTTACTGTTTCATTTTGCAGAAGACAAATCCAAAAGGTCGAAATTGGCCGACTTCGATCAGGATGACGACTCTGCTGACAAGGATGATCGTAAGGCCAATCTGATATGATCTCTTCTTATGATTACTGATTAGTAGATTAATGAATTGTCGTAATAGATGGTGTTGTTGGCACTGGTGATGTTTGAGCCTGTGTTGCATTTAATGACTGGTGTGTGTGTTATGGACTTCAATGTTTATTGCATTTGAGATTGAACATCTAAATTGTTTTTACAATATGTTTACCTTACTACTCAACCATTCTTGACATCCATATAAGGTTATTCTTATTATTACTAGCTGTTAACCTGTGAAGAATCACGGGTCGGAAAATATAATAGCTCACGATTCAACCCGTTTCCTCCCATTGCACAGAAAGGCTACAACTTGCGCCCCAAAGACAACGAAATTGAGCGGCTGCCGCAATGTTTACCCGTGAAACGCCCTCTGAACAACATTGCTTACATGTGTATATATTAGTAATGGCGATTCAACCGATTCTAAATCAAGTTTCATCCATTAAGTGAGCATAAGTGTGAATAAATGCAAATATACTTACATTACACGACGTATTTAATTTTAGTAACTGCAAATATACTGACAAATACGAGAATAAGGGTTTTTTGAAACTCGATTAGGACATTTTGTTTATAGTCTGTTTATATGAAAGACTAACCGCACGCGGTGCAGTAAGGTTTATGAAAGATCTACAGAAAAACTGGCTAAAGGTTGCTGCACCCGGTGCTGCGGACACGCCGGACAGTCTATATTTAGATCAGATTGACAGACTGACAGACGTATTAGGTAATTATTGGTTTAGGATTATTATTATTATTATTTGGCATTTATTGAGCTAATGACGAGGCATCACTCAATGGCGCTCTGAGCAACTGTGAGTGAAGACTTGCCCAATGTCCCTACATAATGACGATCAGAGGAAGGAGGATCGAAATCGTACACATATTCATTATTGTTATTTCTATTATTATTATTACAATTAGCATTTATTAAATACGTATATCGAATGGCACTGAGCAGCTGTGAGCGAAGGATTTTTCCAAGGTCTCTACTCAGTAACTGTCACGGAGAGGAGGAAGTTACGAGACGACGAGATGAGCATGCTAACCAGTAGGCCACCATGTTGCCTTTGCCAATGTGCTAAAGTGTATCTGTATCTGGGTCTGATATTGTGATCGTAATTCATGTTATTTGCTTTCTATTTACTAGTAGCTGCTCAAAGGGCGTCTTTTGTGTAATTGCTTATTATGATTATTTTGTGATTATACATTCTTTGATTGTTCATATTATGATGTTCCCGCAGTGTGTTTGCAAGCGGTTAGATAAGGTACATACTTACTTATTTAATGTCCTTATTGCCCATAAGTTTTGTTGATTCTGTTTTTGTTTTCTCGTCGTTTTCAGCCGATCTGGTCAACCTGCCAAGCGTTGCGACCAAGCAGATCACCATGGAAACGCCGCTCGACGAGCACCAGGCAAAAGACCTTCGAACAATCCTTGATCTTAAGAAGGACCACTCGTCTAGACCGCTCTGGGTGGTAAGATGGCGACCTCAGGGCTTTCCTGACACTCAGAAAATGGTGCTATATAAATGTGTTATACCAAATACAGAAATAAACAGATTGATTTGCATTGTGTTGTAATATATATTTATATATATATATATATTAACGTTCTTATTGATCAAATATTCAGTTCACTTTAATTTATTTTATCACCTCAAAAGATCTGGAATGGATAAGTCCTCGGTTGTTCTTTTAAATGAGGAGAGGAAGGAACAGTCAATTCTGCATATAATCTGAGATTGTGTGTGATTTTGTGAACATTGAGTCTGCAGACCTTCCTACGATGCTATTTCTGTAGCTCATTTTATTTGTGTTTGTGGTACTAAGAACAGACTGGTATCCTTCATGGTTAACCATCTAGGTCACTGATGAACTAAGGGGCTGGTACTTGAACTCTGCCACTACTTGTGCTATAAGTCCAAAGCCTGGATAAGGGAGGAGGGTGAAGATAGTCATATTTATTATGACACTTTGTCGTTTACATGCAATTAACCAGCGACTGTGCTTTAGAAAGTTGATCAAGGGTAAGGACGGACACTCCTCTTTGATTGGCATCTGGTGGAAAATAAGTTGTTCCTGGTACACGTCTTGATTTCAGTTGTTGGTTTTGGTTTTGACCCACACCTTGTGTATTTTTTTTATCCAGTCGCCCGACGGACACATCTTCCTTGAGTCGTTCTCTCCAGTCTACAAACATGCCCACGACTTCCTCATTGCGATCGCCGAGGTAAGGCCAGTCTAGGGACTCCTCGCAGTTCTTAGCTCTCTAAAGTGTTGCTTCATGGTCTATCTCAGAGCATCACTGTCAGCTCTGGTCTTTTGGCAAACACACCTTTTAGAAGTTTAACTATTAGAATTTTGACATAAAATTCATTAATAACATGTTCAAATTGTGCAATATACAATAGCACCCATTGTGAGAATCTTTGGCAATGTGTGACCCATCTGACCAATCCGGTCTTAAGTGGAAGTTTCACTTTTTGAGTATGTTACAGTGAAACATGTCCTCTTTACAGTGGTACACAACTTATTCTATTTCAGTTCTGACCGAAGTTATGAATAAATAGAATGTATGATAACTTTGGTCTGGCGGTCCTTGCTGGGTCTCGCTCCTGCCTATCTTCGCAACCTCTGCCGTTCTGTTTTGAGTACGTCGGGTTGCCGCTCTCTCCACTGCTGAGTGAGGCATACTCGCCGTTCCATTTGCTGGCACGAATACTAAACAGAATCGTGCCTTCTCATCGGTTGGCCCTTCTCTCTGGAACAGGGTCCCATTGGCATTGTGCTTGTCCCCCAGGGTCCTCTCTGACTTTTATTTATACTTGCCTAAAAACTGTTCTTTTCAGCTGTGCTCGAATGGAGGGACTCTTGAATAGTAGCCTCGTTGGGGTGCTATATAAATCTTCATAACGAATGAATGGGTATTATTAAAGCCCTTCTGTTGACTGGAATGCATCCATATATTGTATATAATTATTATTGTAATTAGGGCCCACTGTATTATTGATTGAATATATATATTAATTATTACAATTGAAGCCCGTCTGTCGACCGGAGCATATCCATGAATATCGCCTGACGTCCTACTCCCTGTACGCTGCTGTTTCGGTTGGACTCATGACGAACGACATCATTGAGTACTTGAAGCGACTCTGCAAGACGTCCATTCCGGATGGTATCGTCAAGTACATAGAGGTAAGTGATGATTGCACCTGTGCCAAGGTAAGACATATCAGGTAAGATAAGGTAATGGCATATCTGTTGTATCTTACGGTATCTTTAGATTGATATAGCATCACTCACAGAATAAGTATTCAGAGACGTTCTCAGCATAGAAACCCTGAGGAAATAGAAATACATCTAAAGAACGAGAAGCCGATGGAGAGAATCCAGTCATTTGTTTAACCGTTAATGATGGAGGAAGGTCATTCCAGGTAGGTGGACTCACAAGAGCAAATGCCCGGTCTTCAGGGTTAGCACGTTTGATTAACTTGTGCTTTGTGAATCTTCATTTTATCACTGCCATGAGCTTATTTCTAGCCTTAGTTTCTCGTATCTAACCATAATGAAGTTCAAGCATGATGAAATCGATGTACATTTTAGTCTCTCTTGGTATCTAGTTTGCTGCAAAAAACATTCTCCATCTTGGTTTGGCGGCTTCATCTCAGTTGGGGAAATTGACACATTTGCAGGTCACCATGGGTTCCAAATCTCTTCTATGCTTGGTTCCAAATCTTCTCTATACTTGGTTCCAAATCTTCTCTATGCTTGGTTCCAAACCTTCTCTATGCTTGGTTCCAAATCTTCTCTATGCTTGGTTCCCAATCTTCTCTATGCTTAGTTCCAAATCTTCTCTATGCTTGGTTCCCAATCTTCTCTATGCTTGGTTCCCAATCTTCTCTATGCTTGGTTCCAAACCTTCTCTATGCTTGGTTTCAAATCTTCTCTATGCTTGGTTCCAAACCTTCTCTATGCTTGGTTCCAAATCTTCTCTATACTTGGTTCCAAATCTTCTCTATACTTGGTTCCAAATCTTCTCTATGCTTGGTTCCCAACCTTCTCTATGCTTGGTTCCAAATCTTCTCTATGCTTGGTTCCCAATCTTCTCTATGCTTAGTTCCAAATCTTCTCTATGCTTGGTTCCCAATCTTCTCTATGCTTGGTTCCCAATCTTCTCTATGCTTGGCTGCAAATCTTCTCTATGGTTGGTTCCCAATCTTCTCTATGCTTGGTTCCAAACCTTCTCTATGCTTGGTTTCAAATCTTCTCTATGCTTGGTTCCAAACCTTCTCTATGCTTGGTTCCAAATCTTCTCTATACTTGGTTCCGAATCTTCTCTATGCTTGGTTCCAAACCTTCTCTATGCTTGGTTCCAAATCTTCTCTATGCTTGGTTCCCAATCTTCTCTATGCTTAGTTCCAAATCTTCTCTATGCTTGGTTCCCAATCTTCTCTATGCTTGGTTCCCAATCTTCTCTATGCTTGGCTGCAAATCTTCTCTATGGTTGGTTCCCAATCTTCTCTATGCTTGGTTCCAAACCTTCTCTATGCTTGGTTCCAAATCTTCTCTATACTTGGTTCCAAATCTTCTCTATACTTGGTTCCAAATCTTCTCTATGCTTGGTTCCCAACCTTCTCTATGCTTGGTTCCAAATCTTCTCTATGCTTGGTTCCCAATCTTCTCTATGCTTAGTTCCAAATCTTCTCTATGCTTGGTTCCCAATCTTCTCTATGCTTGGTTCCCAATCTTCTCTATGCTTGGCTGCAAATCTTCTCTATGGTTGGTTCCCAATCTTCTCTATGCTTGGTTCCAAACCTTCTCTATGCTTGGTTTCAAATCTTCTCTATGCTTGGTTCCAAACCTTCTCTATGCTTGGTTCCAAATCTTCTCTATACTTGGTTCCGAATCTTCTCTATGCTTGGTTCCAAACCTTCTCTATGCTTGGTTCCAAATCTTCTCTATGCTTGGTTCCCAATCTTCTCTATGCTTAGTTCCAAATCTTCTCTATGCTTGGTTCCCAATCTTCTCTATGCTTGGTTCCCAATCTTCTCTATGCTTGGCTGCAAATCTTCTCTATGGTTGGTTCCCAATCTTCTCTATGCTTGGTTCCAAACCTTCTCTATGCTTGGTTTCAAATCTTCTCTATGCTTGGTTCCAAACCTTCTCTATGCTTGGTTCCAAATCTTCTCTATGGTTAGTTCCAAATCTTCTCTATACTTGGTTCCAAATCTTCTCTATACTTGGTTCCAAATTTTCTCTATGCTTGGTTCCCAATCTTCTCTATGCTTGGTTCCAAAGCTTCTCTATGGTTGGTTCCAAAGCTTCTCTATGGTTAGTTCCAAATCTTCTCTATGGTTGGTTCCAAACCTTCTCTATGCTTGGTTCCAAATTTTCTCTATGCTTGGTTTCAAATCTTCTCTATGGTTAGTTTCAAATCTTCTCTATGGTTGGTTCCAAATCTTCTCTATGCTTGGTTCCAAATCTTCACTATGGTTAGTTCCAAATCTTCTCTATGGTTAGTTCCAAATCTTCCCTATGGTTAGTTCCAAATCTTCTCTATGGTTAGTTCCAAATCTTCTCTATGCTTGGTTTCAAATCTTCTCTATGCTTGGTTCCAAATCTTCTCTATGCTTGGTTCCAAATCTTCTCTATGCTTGGTTCCAAATCTTCTCTATGGTTGGTTCCAAATCTTCTCTATGGTTGGTTCCAAATCTTCTCTATGCTTGGTTCCAAATCTTCTCTATGGTTAGTTCCAAATCTTCTCTATGGTTAGTTCCAAATCTTCCCTATGGTTAGTTCCAAATCTTCTCTATGGTTAGTTCCAAATCTTCTCTATGCTTGGTTTCAAATCTTCTCTATGCTTGGTTCCAAATCTTCTCTATGCTTGGTTCCAAATCTTCTCTATGCTTGGTTCCAAATCTTCTCTATGGTTGGTTCCAAATCTTCTCTATGGTTGGTTCCCAATCTTCTCTATACTTGGTTCCCAATCTTCTCTATACTTGGTTCCCAATCTTCTGTATATGATGATTGTCTGGTTATTTCTTGTTTGCTGATTGTCGCCTGTTTGATGTTTGTGTTGAAAAGATGTGTACGAGCAGCTGTGGAAAAGCAAAGCTTGTCTTACAACATGGGAAGTACTTTGTTGAGTCAAAACATCCAGTAAGTCTTCTTTTCTTCAGTTCTTTGAAGAAACACTGGGGTGGGGTGTGGACTACAGTTAAAATACTCATTTATTCATTCAGGGGACTTATAAAGAGCCACTCCAAGATGCTTACTTGCTCAGAGGCACTACCCTTCCATCTTTGGTGATAAAGAAGTGTTCAGATCCTTGCACAAGGTTTATTCAGAATATATAGCTAAATATAAATGCAGTGTAGTTACAATCACACGTGTCTGTTCCTGGATATTACTTAAATATCCAACACAATAATGTGATATTATTATGAGTGCACAGCTCATTTGAAGACGCAGAGATCTGGAAGGACTAACAATCCAAATGATGCATTTTCCCTCAGTTTCAATGATTCTGTTAGTTACACCTCTTGATTTTACTATTGCTTTTAAATTGAGGTAATGATAATGGTAACTAATAAAGGAAGCCAGGGCATCGCAATAATTCATCCAGCCCTCTATCATCGTGCTGTTTAAACTTGATGCACAAAGGCACTGGATGTAATCCATTCTCCAAGCAAAGAGTTATGGCTTGTAAAAGCAATTATTTAAAAACTATAGATTGTGATGCATTCAAATATTTATATAGGGCCTCTTCAAGATATCTAGTCAGAGGCGCTCTCTGAGCTAGCCTAAATGATGTTAACTGTAATTTCTAACGAATATTTTACACCGGTTGTCAAAACAGAGCACACAGTTAGCTGATAGAGTCACCAGTGGTGGGCCCACGCACATGCGTTTAACCAACCAACAGATTCCCATCGACATGATTGTTTAGGGTCTATAAGACAAGCTGTGTTGATAGGGTAGAGCAACAACTGTTTTTAGAAGTGACTGTTGAATAATGACTCGTTTGCTCCAGAGAGTGTGTTGTCTCATGTGATCTGTGTGTTGCCTGTTTCATAGGACGCTTTACAGAAGTTGTTGCGTGATCCGGTGATACAAGAATGTCGATTAAAGCAGAATGGAGAAGAGGAGATGCTAACAGTTGTGCCTAAAGCATTCACTTCAACCACCAGCCTAGTATAATGATCATTATAATAATATTAATCTTTGTTTTATGTATGCAAACTGACACATCGCAGTATGATTACGAGTATTATGGTATAAACAGATGATTACAAGTTACTTCAGGAGTCGAACTTAACTGCTTGCCCCATGCTGTTTCATGCAGGCTAACCAGAAAACTATCACACAATACAATGCAATAATACAATACAGCTGTAATTTTTATATTGCCCTTCATACAATTAGTTCTGAAATGTACACACGCCTTGATGGCGACTGCAATTGGAATGCAGGTCAATTATGCGTAAAGGACTTGCTCAAGGATCAAAACCGCACTCTTCGAGTTTGCAACCGATTTACAATCGGCCATTTTACCACACTTAGCTACAGTTCACCATTGATGTTTCTGTCTGTCTGTAATCCTCTGTCACTTGTTAGTAAGCTATGCTAGGTACCTGGTATGCTAGGTACCTGCTATGTTTGATATTCTATGAGCTATCATCCACTGTATTCACACTTGTATTCACACAACTTAAATGGTCTTTTTTTCTAGTAATTTACTGAGCATTTTTTCTGCTCTTGTTGCTTTCTACTATGTGACTTCACACCCTCTTTGCCTGACATGCGCTAAGTCTGTTGCCCTGTGGTCATTGGTAATTAGCAATTTATATAGCACAGGTGTCCTATGCTCAGGTCATCAACCTATCCGCTATGCTGATGGCAATGCTTGAGAATTAAGCTGCTAGAGCTGTCTAATAATAATAATAATAATAATGATTTTTCTTTAATATCAAACTGAAAAATCACAGTATGATTACAAACTTGGTATTAACGAACGATGACAAGTCATTACAAGAGTCAAATTTAACTGTCGGAAGCCTTGCAAGGCGACCATCATGATATGCTTATAATTTAACCAACGCTGCTACCTAGCTAAAGAAGGACTAATCAACCTTACGGATGGATACGGGAATCGGACTCGGTTCCTCAGCTCTGCGCCCCAGTGTCCATTACTCTAAGGGCCCCTGTTTCTTGTTCTTTCTTCAGCCGGGAACGTCCAGCCAGCCGGACGATCCGCCTCCAGTGGAGGGAAAGGAGAACCAGACATCTGTTCCGGAGGACATCTCGGACTTCTACAAGAAGATTGATCAGGAGGAGGAGGACGAGGTCGATCTCGGAGTCGTCTCCTATGAGATCAATCAGGCTCACCTAGAAAGACTCCAGAAGAGGTGACGACCTGTGTCCCAGATTCCCTGTTGCCGCCCATTGTGGCTTGCACCCCAAATACCCCTCTCAGAGTGAGAGAGTGAGAGGACTATGGAGAGTAGCCAGTCATTAGTTTAGCCCTTAGTAAGGCAGGATGATCATTCCAAGTAGCTTAGTAATGATGATGATAATTATGATAATGGTAATAACAATACCCGAGCGACGAGGACGCTATTGTCCTTCACTCACAATTGTTCAGCGCCATTGATTAGATAACAATGCTTAGTAAATACAGAATAATAATAATGATGATTATGATTACAATAATAATAATAATTTGACTGTTTGTTCTGTGAATTTTCAAATGCTAGTGGTTCTGCCTAAGTGTAGTTTTACGGTGTAGTATATAGTTTTACATAGAAGAGGCTGTTGACTGGTTCACAGCACTATAGAAGCTTACAAGTTGGCTGATTGATTGATTGAATCATTGGTTTCAGTGATTGACTGGTTGATTTTTATTTATTGAGGCTTGTTGGTTGACTGCGTGATTGGCTGCTTGATTGACAGAATACTATCCTGATTAATTTGGTGATTGATTGATTAATTGATTGATTGAACAGATGCCAAGAGCTTGACCTGCCACTGATGGTCGAGTATGACTTTCGAAATGACTCGGTCAATCCAAAAGTCAAGTAAGTTGACACCAGGACTGCATCAAGCGTCTGCCCAAATAAATCGTTTCTTGTTTGTGTATTTTCCTTACATTACTAAAATATCACAAAGTAAATGCTCTAGGTAGGAAGTCTGGTGAGCTTTGATAACGGGGAACTAGCTAGCGAATACTAAGAAGAGCCTGTTGAGATACGGAAGTGGATTTAATAATAATAGGCATTGTTCCAATTCCATAATAAGCTAGAATATCTAAATTATAAAGGGAATATTTTCTGTTTTTGCCAAGAAGAACTTGCAATCAGAACACTCTGGCAATGCAAAAATTTGTGCAAACTGTTCTTATGCTAATTTTGTTATCAACGTGACTATTCTCTGCACACAATTTACTTTAAATCCTGATATTTGGACATTCTGTCAGTTTCAATTTAATAAACAATGATGATGATTATTATTATTTTTTTACCATCAGGCTCTTATTATTATTTCTGTTATCAAATTATTATTATTATAATTATTATTGTTATTATTTTTGTTATTATAATGATTATTGTTCTGTTAACCTCAGCTGCTTATGTTTGGATTCTGTTGATCGTTTTTCTAGTATTGATCTGAAGTCGAACACAACTCTTCGACCGTATCAGGAGAAGAGTCTACGCAAGATGTTTGGCAATGGCCGAGCCAGATCTGGGGTCATTGTCCTGCCTTGTGGTAAGAGGGATTTATCTGGCGCCAGTTTTCTTCATTTATGTAGCACCAGTTTTAAAATCTCTTTGTATTAATAATAATTGTGTGGGTCACCAAGTGATTGGGGATCTTGTATGGTAATGTGGAGAGTTTGCGTTCGATCCTCCTTCTCCTCTCCTGAGATGGTTACTGTGTAGGGACCATGAACAAGTCCTTCTCATCGACACTGTACAGTCAATGTACTCATTTTAACTGAATAGACCAGGGACACAGATGGGGCAGAATTCTTGACCACCCTGATGGGGATTTGAACCTAAGACCTCTCGGTTGATAGCCCTGCTAACCCTAACCCCTCGTGCATCCGAATAAATTAATTAAACATGAAGATGATTAATAACTGATGAATATGCTAACGTGTGATGACATGTGTATAGTGTACGGTCTGTCTTTGATTGACAGGTGCTGGAAAGACACTTGTTGGAGTGACAGCTGCTTGTACGATTCAGAGACCGGTTCTAGTCCTCTGTACCTCAGGTGTGGCTGTCGAACAGTGGAGGGCTCAGGTGTGATGACCTTCTATCTATTATAGCTTACCTTTATATGATACATTTAATTACTTTGCATTGATACATTCCATGTTTATAAATAAATAAACGAATATTTATTATTTACTAACTATTTTGCTACTGCTAGGTGTGACATTTCATATATAGCAATTAATGAATATTTATCATTATCTAATTGATCTAATTGCCTTTCTACTGCAAGGTGTGATGTTCTTTATAATTATTTTCATTTAATTTCTCGCTGTCAAACCATGATATGATTACAAGTACAGTACGAACGAATGGTGGCAAGTTGTTACATGAGTCGAATTTAACTGTTGGGAGCCATGCAAGGCCCCATGACCATTATGTTGCACATCTGTTTTTCTGGGCTTGTTAAGGCATGCCTATCAGTTGATTATGAACTCGGCTTATTGCACATCTCCCTCTGCTACTCCCACCTTTCTACTTACAGGACTCATGTCTACACTCGCTTCCTGTTGGTTGCCTCTCTCCTCCAATACAAGGTGTTGATCATAGCTTTTAGAACTCAAATGGGTCTAGCGCCTAAATATATCATTGAAAATTAATGTGCAAACCTCGGTCTGCTGTCTCTTCCTGTCGTCTCCATTCTGCGGATCGATTTGATCTCCTAGTTCCCCAGGCAAGGACTGCTAAGGGCCAACACCATTCCATTGCCGTCGTGGGCCCTTCTCTGTGGAATGACCTAACCCCATAATCTATCTGTAATATGATTTTGGTTGGGGTCCCACCCTGAACCCTTCCTTGCCTGAAGACTTTCCTTTTTCTTCAAAGCTGTCAGTGCCTCTGGACAGCTAATGCTGTAAGTAATGCTTTATTAATTCCATCAATTATATCTAATCTGTAATAGCCTTGCATCTGTTATATCTTACCTTTAAAATATATGTGTTGTGGTATTATTTGCAGTTTAAAATGTGGTCAACTGCCGAGGAAAGCATGATATGTCGTTTCACGTCGGATGCCAAAGATAAACCGATGGGTTCGATACTCTCCTGCTCTCTAGCAAATGTCAACTGATGTTGACCTGGCCATGGCTTGGTGTTCCTTTAACGACCAGCATTATTGATTATGCCTTATGGTTTGCTAGACGCTGGTCGTTATAGGGTTAATCGTTGCCCTGTGCGGTTGACATCAAAGCCATAATAGAAGACTCGAATGGCTTCTGTCTGGAACAGCATCTGTTGGCCCATTGCTTTCCCTCTCTGACTAACTGGGGTGCTTCTGTTTCTGCCCGTATTATTAAGATTTTTCTTTTCCCTCTGGGCTTTTCGCACTGACACCATCCCCTTTGATTAGGTTGTACTGTGAGAGGTGCTATATAAATATGCAAATACAATACAATGATTATGATTACTCTCTTGGCTCTACATGTGTGATGATAGTAGATCGTACTGATGTTTTGCTAGTTCTGATCCATTTGGACCATACCAGATCTTTTGCCAACATTGGACTCTCTCTTGTAATCGTAATCAAGTATTTATATAGCTCCACTTTAAGTCAGAGGTGCTCTCAACCCAGGCCAGTGTCTTCATAATTCTCTCTATTGAATGCCAACCCTCATCTCTTTGCATTACCGTTCTTTTTGGGGTTCTTTCTAAACCCTTCTACCTCTTCAAACTCTTCTAGTTTATTACATTGAGATCACTACTGAATTGCAACTGCTGTAGGCGGCGCTACATGAATTAAGTGCTGCACATTATTCGGTCGCATTGTTGTGTATTGTTCCAGGCTGCATCATCTGCATCAGTACGTATTCGATGATTTCGCACACAACGAAACGGTCGTGGGAGGCTGAGAAAATGATGGAATGGCTGAACAAGAAGGAATGGGGACTCATGATTCTTGATGGTATGTCATATATCGGTTCTAATTTCATTTGAATGATTCGTTGGCAATAACCATAATATTTATTGTTTCCATGACACTGTATGAGAAAAGAAACATATTTCACAATAACAATGGGAACAGGAGAGAAGATAACCCTTTAGGGACAGAGGGTCAGACGCTAGGAGGGTCACCGTTTTATCAGAAGATTAAGCATACAGACGGCTGGTTAAGAATAATGCAGAATGTAAATTAATTAGAGTCTTTACTAGTTAACTAAAAATGCAATGAGTGCAAGAGATTTTATCTTCGTTTTTGATCTTATCAGATCAAATTATTTTTTTTAAACCAAAAATCTCTTCTATCTAGCTTGAAATTATTTACACTCAAAGATCTAAGGTTTGGCCATTGGCTGTCGAGATCTGTGTTATACAATTGTCGACTCGTGTATTTCTGCTACCAATGCTTTAACTGGAAATATTTTCCAGCTGTGTATATTGTTAAGATCTGTCCCTGATTTTCTATCTCCACCTCCCGATTCAATTCAGTGTATTTTCAGTTGTGCGATTGTCTGCTTGCAGAAGTGCAGTTTGTCCCAGCCCGGATTTTCCGCCGCGTGATGTCCTCGGTGCGAGCGCACTGTAAGCTCGGCCTCACTGCGACCCTGGTTCGCGAGGACGACAAGATCGAGGACCTGAATTTCCTCATTGGTCCGAAGCTGTACGAGGCCAACTGGCTGGAACTGTCACGGGCGGGATTCATTGCAAAGGTTCAGTGCGCGGAGGTAAGAACTGGATATACAACGGTAAATGCAATGGTAACAGACTATGGACTGGGTAGGGAAAGGTAAATGCTGAGGACTGGATGTGCAAAGATAAATACAACAGGTAACAGACTAAAGACTGGGCATGCAAAGGTAAGTGCAAAGGTAACAGACTTGGGACTGGTTATACAAGTGTAAATGCAAAAGGCAGCAGACAGAGGATTGGATATGCAAAGGTGTAAAGATAAATGCTAAGGTAACAGACTGCATATGCAAAGGTAAATGCTAAGATAACAGATTAAGGACTGGATATGCTAAGGTGACAAAGGACTAGGGACTGGATATGCTAAGGTGACAAAGGACTAAGGACTGGATATGCTAAGGTGACAAAGGACTAAGGACTGGATATGCTAAGGTGACAAAGGACTAAGGACTGGATATGCAAGGGTAAATGCTGAGGTGACAAAGGACTAAGGACTGGATATGCAAAGGTAAATGCTAAGGTGACAAAGGACTAAGGACTGGATATGCAAAGGTAAATGCTAAGGTGACAAAGGACTAAGGACTGGATATGCTAGGGTGACAAAGGACTAAGGACTGGGTACTAATGCAGTACAATGTGATGTAAATAAATAGTTGCATGTGATGTAAGTAGTTACATATTACATGTGATGTTAGTAGTTACACAATAGATGAGATGTAGGATGTAAATAGTTACATATTACTGAAGTAATTTATTTATTTACTATTTACTGATAAATGTTATCAGTTATTTGTGTTTATTCTTTTTTCGATTAATATATAGTTTTATTTTCAATATTTAGTTAGTTATTTGCATATATATAATCTATTGTAAATTAAAAAGTATTTGATTTTTTGGGTTAATTGTTTATATATTTTTTTCATGTAGGTCTGGTGCCCAATGACTGCTGAGTTCTACCGAGAATACCTGAACACAAGGTCACAGAAGCGACTCGTAAGTGGTTGTTAATCTAATCTCTAATGTGATTCTTGATCTAATCAGGAAGCAGGCAAAAGTGTCTGGGTTGTTAATCTCATGTCATCTGATCCGACCTAAATTCTAAGCAGATGACCTTATTGATCTAATTGAAACTTTTAACAAGTGGCCTTGTTAATCTAGTATTTTGTGTAACCAAGTTACGTGTGACCTAAACATGTTATCTAGTAAAACAAATCTGTAAACAAAGTTACCTTGTTAATCTAACACCATATGCCATCAACTGACCTTGTTAATATGGTCTGTAAACAGGTGACAATATGTTGTTCAACTCTGTATAATGCAGTGGTGTCACTGGACAATTTTAAATGATCGTGACCAGCTTTTAAGTTGATCAATTTAAGCTGTCACGATTAATTGATTTCAGCTGTCATGATTCATTGATTTCAGCTGTCATGATTCAATGATTTCAGCTGTCATGACTCATTGATTTCAGCTGCCCTGATTCATTGATTTCAGTTGTCAGGATTCATTGATTTCAGCTGTCATGATTAATTGATTTCTGCTGTCATGATTCATTGATTTCAGCTGTCATGATTCATGGATTTCAGCTGTCATGATTCATCGATTTCAGCTGTTATGATTCATCGATTTCAGCTGCCATGATTCATTGATTTCCGCTGCCACGATTCATTGATTTCTGCTGTCATGATTCATTGATTTCAGCTGTCATGATTCATTGATTTCAGCTGTCATGATTCATTGATTTCAGCTGTCATAATTCATTGATTTCAGCTGTCACAATTCATCGATTTCAGCTGCCATGATTCATTGATTTCCGCTGTCATGATTCATTGATTTCAGCTGTCATGATTCATTGATTTCAGCTGCCATGATTCATTGATTTCAGCTGTCATGATTCATTGATTTCAGCTGTTATACTTTGTTATTTCCAGCTGTTGTATGTGACGAACCCAAACAAGTTTCGTGCCTGTCAGTTCCTCATCCAATATCACGAACGACGAAATGACAAGATCATCGTCTTCTCGGACAATGTCTTTGCGCTGCAGACGTACGCGAAGACCATGGGAAAGTAAGACCAGGCCGTATTTATGTATGTCTCTATTGTTACCGTAATGTAAGTTGCGATTATGTCTGCATATGCGTTCGGTCTCAGTGGCGAGGTTGATAAACTGGATGAAGTGTGTTGCTGTAACTCTTAGGTTTTAATATTATTATCTGGGATCCTGTGTTGATGTTATGGTTAATTTTCACTTGTATTTGTTTATAGGAGATCTCGTGTTTACTGAAAGCAATAAATTGAATTGAGAAGGTCTTTTTAGTGTTATTGTTATAAATAGTGTTGTTATTATTGTTATTGTTTGTGGAATCTTTTGCTCTTAGACCTTTCCTGTATGGTCCAACGTCGCAACAGGAGCGAATGCACATCCTGCAGAACTTCCAGAGCAACCCACAAGTCAACACAATCTTCGTCTCAAAGGTCGCTCTCTGTCTGTCTCTCTTTCTCTCTCTCTCTCTCTTTCTCTCTCTCTCTCTCTCTCTTTCTCTCTCTCTCTCTCTCTCTCTCTCTCTCTCTCTCTTTCTCATATATAAGCCATATATATATCTTTTAGCTGAGATATTGTTGATTTATATTTGAGTCAAGTCCTGATGCTCCGATGAATGAATTCATGAATTAGTGAAGGAATTAGTGATGCAAAGATTGAGTGATTAATTATGAGTGAGTGAATGAATGAATTATTGAATTAATGAACGAATGAATTAATGTTTTAATGAGTGTGGGTGAACAAGCCCCACATTGATTGCTTTTAAAATGTAGGATTTTGATGAATACATTAGTAGTTGAATATTAGTAGTTGATATTTTTTTTTATGAATTTCATTTATTGAACCTGAAATAAATTTGTGAATATTGCCTATACAAATGCAGATGGAAAGGTGATGCTAATTGCAAATTTATATAGCACCGCTTCAAGCAAGATTTATCCGAGCGTGAAATTTAATTTCCGGACATCTCTGTGGTTTGGTTCTAGTCATTGAGCAGTCGGTCCACTCTGACGCATTTTTTACTCACCTTAAAACTGTCCTCTTCAGCCATGCTGGGGTTGGGAGCATTCATGAGTATTAACCTTGAAGAGATGCTATATAAATCTCCATAATGAATGAAAATGAATGAATTTATTTATTTATTAATTTGTGTCAATCAGTGTTGATTCTTTTTCGTGTAGGTTGCGGACAATTCCTTCGATCTTCCTGAGGCAAACGTTCTTATTCAGATCTCTTCACAGGGTGGATCGCGGCGTCAGGAAGCCCAGCGTCTGGGAAGAATCCTAAGAGCCAAAAAAGGTTCCATTCTTACCTACTTTTGTGTCTGCAATAGCCATGACAAAGAATTTGATTGGTGACTGACCAACCAATGAACAAAACTGACAAATTAAGCACTTGTATGTTTAGGAAGCTTCGTGTTCTGCTCTATGATATTATCAATGATGATTATTATCTTAACACTTCTGTTTATGTATGGAGGTAGGTAAGAAGTCATGTGTTGGTGTAGATGTGTAGGTCTGTCAGTCAATGTTTTATTAGGTGTGTAGGTAATTAGATGTTAATATAGGTTATTAGTTGTGTATGTAAGTAATTAGATATATGTGTATTTAATTTGATATTATCTGTAGGTAAGTTGATGTGTAGATAGGTAATTTAATGGGTGTAGATATAAGAGTAGTTAGGTAGATGAGTAGGTACGTAGATGTGTCAGTGTGTTGCCACTTTCTTTCTAGATGCTGTTCTTATAATTATTATCTACATAAGAATCGTTCATATATTTGTCTTGTCGAGGTGCTATATAAATTTCCTGTTGTGCCGCTAGGTGCCGTTGCTGAGGAGTACAACGCGTTTTTCTATTCGCTCGTCTCCCAGGATACGGTTGAGGTGCAGTTTGCGACCAAGCGCCAGAGGTTCCTCGTCAATCAGGGCTACAGCTATAAGGTCATCACGAAACTGGCTGGAATGGACCAGGTATATAGCGCCAGATACAGCAACTGCTACCTGAGGAATTAGAAGTTGATGTTTTACAGGTGTATTCATACATACATACACAGACAAATTATACACACATGCATACACACAGATATGCATAAATACACTTACACGCATACATAAATAAACAAATATTGACTTATACAATGCATGTTCAGAGATTACTATATTCACATATATGCTTAGTTGCTTACACAGATACATACAATAGCAAACATGCATACACACACACATACAAATACACACATACACACATATACACATACACACACACATATATATATACATATATAAATATATATATAAATATATACACACATGCATACATGCAATCACAAACATGTACTCATACACACTTGTTGATACATAAATGCACAAATACATGCTGACATACACATACATAAACAACTTGCTTCAACACATACATACATTCGTACTCCTGCTTCATGTCATGTCACATCGTCGCTTCGTGACGGTTGACAACATGAATGGGAAAGTGATGTCCAATGCTTTCTGTCTTGTACGATGTTCATTAAGCTTGTGCGTTTTAAACCAGTCCACGCCATGTAGATTCTGGGTCTTCCACGACTTCGGCTTCCTTCCACTATACCCAACATCACACTGTTCTCAGTACTGTCTTTAGGCTGTCTCACGATGTGCCCGAAGTACCGCAGTTTTCTGGATTTGATGTGACCCAACAGTTTGCTGTCAACTTTCGCCATTTGATACACTTGTTTGGTGGTCACCATTGTTGTTCATGGAATTATGAACAGTTTCCTCGTGCACTTGTTCTCAAATGCTTGTATGGGTTTCTCTTCTTTCTTTATTGTCCACGCCTCACTACCATACGTTGCTACTGGCCAAACCAAGGCCTTCTTGAGTCGCAGTTTGGTTTTAGTGCTGACTGATTTATTCTTCCGGAGGCTTACCAACTTAAACATGACTAATCTTGATTTTACCTCACTCGCGCAGTCCCCGTCCTTCGTTACTCAGTTCCCCAAGTATGTAAATGAGTCCACTTGTTCCAGTTTTTATCCGTCCACTTTGATCAAAAGTGCGTCATTGTTATTTGTCATTACTTTTGTCTTTGCTACATTAATCAGCATACTGTATTCTTTTGCTGAGATCTCAACACGTTTGCCTGATAATATAAATCTTCAACCTGACTGCTTAGAGAATACGCATATCCTTAGGAATACTATTCTGATCAAAGTCCGATATAGCTAAATGGTGATTTGATATAATTTATATTAAATTGCTTGAAAATTAATAATACTCCAATCTGGATCCATTTTTATTCTATTTTTCATTTAAAATTGTACATTCTTTGGTCTGCCTGTGTGAAGAATAATTTTCTTTGATCAGGACTGAAATCCAGATTCTTTTTAATGCACTACTCATAATGTTATGATATTCTTCAAAGGCTGTTCAGTTCCTTTTGGTAATTGTAGGAGAACTTGTTTTTCGGCTCAAAAGACGATCAGGCGAAGCTGCTTCAGAAGGTTCTGGCTGCAAATGATGCGGATGCTGATGAAGAACAAATGTTGGGAGATGGCAGCTCACTTAAGTCCTCTGGAAAGGTTCGTCGATCGGAGTGGTTACAGTGCCTTGTAATGTAACGTAGTCGAACATATATCCCGCCATATATCTTGCGTGTGCTGTCTATTGTAAACTGTTGCGTTTTGACAAGTTATTTCAATAAACGAAAATACAATAAATTTATATGGCGCTCAGAGATGCTCCTGACCCAAGCACGTTTATACAAACAGTTTTGAGGCTGGAGTAGAATGCATCAGGATAAACATCCAACGCTGAGGCTCCTTTTGTTCTTCTTTACAGGCCGAGCTTCTCTTCCCTCGCTCCTGCCTGGACTTCCATGTGGCAGTGCCGAGCCTTCTCGGTTGCTGGCCCTGCAACCTGGAATGGACTTCCTGCACCTTGTGCCTAGGGGACACTCCACATTGTTCTATGCCAACCTTAAGACTGTACTGTTTAGCAGGGGTTGGGTCTGGAGCGCTCCTGAGTGGATGTGCCTGATGGGGCGCTATATAAATCATCCAAATAAGTAAATGTGAAGCTGAAACGGACTCCATCCAACAGCATCATCAGCTGCAGATGTCATCTGCTAATTGCTATATCATCTGATTAATTCATTAGGATAATAATGGCAATGACATTATCAGTTGATGGTTGCTTCAAATGAAATTGAAATCCGATATCATAATCCATTAGGTTAGCTACGTGTCCACTTCGATACATTCTATTCCAACCTCAAAACTGTCCTTTCTGGCCAGAAAGGACAGTTTTGAGGTTGGGAGTACTTCTGAGTAGTGGCCTTGATAGGATGCTATTTAAATTCTCTGTAATGAATGAATGAATTAAATCTGATATATATGAGAAACGAGAATCCAGGCTACAGTGGATTAACAAGTTGAAAGAGAAATTTAGCTTCAAGGATATGAAAGTGAACTTGAATTGGGTGCCGAATTCCAAAGCTGCAGACCAGAAACTCAGAAAGCCCAAAAGCCAAATACTAGTTTGTCCTACTCAAACTTTTACGTTGCTCTATGAAGACCCATGTTTCAGATATTAGTTCTGTTGTTCTTTCCAGTTCCATCGACGCATCGGAAACATGAGTTCCATGTCGGGAGCGGATGACGCCGTCTACTTTGAGTTCAAGAAGACTGGGAAGAATGCTCAGCAGCATCCGCTGTTCAAACGCTTCCGGAAGTAGATCGTTCGCCATTCGCATGACTAAGAACCGATTCTAAAAGTAGAATGCGACTGGAAAAGAGACTGAATCCATTCGTTCCGATTCGTGAGGAATTCCAGATTATTATTGTTATTATTATTATTATTATTATTATATTCGTTTAATAAACAGGCTGGCAAAACCGTAGCAAGTTACATACATTAAAACAAGAAGGAATATTGAGTGGAATAAAGAGGTTTTAGTTTTCTGTTCAGAGTTTAGCGTTACTGTTTCAGAGTAAGAGAAACTTCTTTAAGCGATCTTGTCCAAAGACTTCAACTGTGCATGACTATATTATAATTACGCTGACATCGTTTAAGCAGACAAAAGTTTGTCAATTACATAAACATATAGACGAACGATATTATTATTATGCCATGAATATTTCAATTCTCTTAACCCAATAGCTGTCCTTGCTTGTTCACAAAGTACTTTATTATTCATATAAAGGTAAGTATGTCGTAGTTAAGTACGCTGTCCGTAACGACGTAATTCTGAACGGAATTTAGTGTCTTGTCCGTAAAAGAGTCATCAGGTTCTGTTCCTGCTTTTGACTTACCTTTTTCCTTGTCCGCATTCTGCATTACTCCAACCCATCCCCTCCAGGGGAGTTATTAGGCCTAGATTAGGCTCCACTGTTGATAGTTGGCATGAATAGAGGTGGGCTTTGATACTACAGTGTAAGAACTCCAATTAAGTCCGATCCAGCACTGGTGTTTATGACACCAGCTATGCTGAAATGCTATGTCCCAGATATAGATGCGGACGTCCGCTTTTTTAGTATAACTCTACCTCCCCTTGTTAGCATTTGGATGAACCCTCCATACTCTTTACGGACGTCCTTGGTGGAAAGTCCTTGGCCAAAAGTACTGAAATCAAAACAAACAACAAGTGCCTAGTTCAACGGAAATATTGGATGTGAAAGAGTGGGGTAGACACTACCGCTGGATCTGTCCTTACTCTAGCTCAGTTAGCTGTCTCCTAACGTCACTGCTAGGTTTCCTAGTAACTAATAACCATTATGTTGGAGTTTCCTAAGTTTTGGTTGTGCTCTCGTTAACCAAAGTTTTGCCAACCTTTTTCGGGTTTCAAGGTTTTCTGGGTAATCTTAATTAGTTACCAAATTTCTGTGTAGCCATTTTTATTTTCCAAGGTTTATGGTTATTGTGTTTAGCTCCAATGTTTTTACCTTCCCAGATATTTTATGAGCATGTTGTGGTGAAAAGGTCAAGGACATGCACCCGCATTAAAACACACGAGGTGGGCGACCATGGCTGGATCACCCCACCCGCCCATCCGTCTACCCCGCCACCCTTAAGCGCACCCACATCGGTCGACGACCATCCCAGGCAGCCGCCCGTAGACAATATTCATGCTATCGTCGTAGTAGAGCATGGAGATGGAAGAGACTCTCTTCGGGGCGCAGCACGGCATCCCTGATCCTTCCGGTTTCGCCTGTTGGACCATGTGGCCGTGAGCGTTCTGCTGGTAGTAGAGGAAGGGACATTCGCCGGAGCAGTAGAAGGCGGAGTAGCGCTTCGGAACGATGATCCAGTCCCAGCCGAACGCCTCGAAGTCAACGACCAAAGGGTAGCGACAGCAACGAAGCTCAGCGCTTGATTCGTCGCAGTTGAGGTCGTAGGAGCGGCGAGGGCGGTCAGAGCCAGGCTGCGACAGGGTCTCGATCTCCAGGTAGGGCAGCTGCAGTCCAACAAATCATTGATTTGTGAAATACTGTAGGACCGTAGTACTATTAGTAGTGGAAGTAGTAGCAGTAGTTGAGAGTGAGTGGAATCAAATCAAATAAATTGGGTAACCGTAAAACTAAACATCGAACGGCGATAAACATGGTGCTTAGAATTATCATATAACGTCTACAGCAAAATTCTTCAGACGGTATAGGGCCAGCTTGAATTGGTCAGGGACACGGGTATTTATTTGGGGTGATTTAACGGGTTCTAGGCACCTCCACCCCAAACAACATATGCATCACTGTTACTAAGGACTAAAGTTTTTACAAACCCCAACACTAAAAAACCACGGAATTGTTTCCTGGCCACATCCCTGGTAAGCAAGGTTTAAGGTTGATCTGTCTGAGTAAAATACATAAACACACTGAACACTACATACAAGCCACTCAACTGGTCACTCAACCCAGACTACACGTGGCCAACCACATAATCATTACATTGTTCCAAAACTTTGACATTTTTTAAAGCAAATTTTGAAATGGCTGGTTCCATTGCAAATGCATTTTTTCCCCATAGATACAGGTAGGCCTAGATATAGGTGGTCAGCGCGTCATAAATCGATGACAAGCACGTAGGGTCTAAACATCCGGTAATCGAAAATAACCGACAAATGACCAAGACGCTAACCTAAGACGGACACCAATCCCAAGACCGTTCCTTTAAGACCAAGACCGACGCAGTTGAGACCAAGACCGATGCATTCAAGACCAAGACCGCAGTTTTCCGGTCTCGAGACCACATCCCTGACTCAACCACGTCAACTGGTAACTCAACCACGTCAATTAGTAACTCAACCATGTTAGCTGCTCACTCGAAAGTGTCGACTACACACTTAGGTTTTTCGTTTTTATCCGATAAAAAAAATTATTAAATTAGATTAGAATTGGTTCACGTGGATTAGGTCTATAGATTAGATAAGATTTGATTAAATTGACATGATCATATAGGATTGGATTTGAGCTAACGTGCGATTCTTCGGCGTCGTTGCGTGGTATAGTGACTGCCAGAGGTTCCCCTCGTCCGTCGGAGGCATGCACGAGGATCCCGTGGTTCGTGTCTGACCTCTCTATCCACCCAACGACCATCGATTTGACGTCGAAATGGTACCACTGTCCGGTCTCTCCGGATGTCAGTGCGATCTTCTTCTTCCGGAAGAGGACGCGGTCCTGGGTGGCCCCCAACCGGTAGACGAGGATCCACGTGTAGCGAGGCGTCTGAGGGGATGAGAAGGAGGAGGAGGGGACGGACCGGATGTAGAGCCCGAGGTTGGCCCGGATGACCTGCGACGACTGGCGGATGTCTGCGGTCGGTAGGCGAAAGTAGATGAATCCGGAGCTGTGTTGTGGCGTCGGAGGAGACAGCGCCTCGTCTGCAAGGAAACAGCAGCGTATAGGGCAAGGATTATGGGTAGATTGGGTATGCGGGGTGGCGTGTGCTGGGATTGGAGATCGGCTGGGGTAGGATGTTTGGCTTCGATATACGATAGCTTAGGGTGGGGAGTTTGGCTAGGGTATTCGCTGGCTTGGGTAGGAAGTTTGGCTAGAGTATAAAATGACTTGGGGTAGGAAGTTTGGCTAGGGTATATATGGATTGGGGTAGGAAGTTGGTTTAGGGTCAGGTAGGGTGGGGAGGATATGGTGTCGTGGGAAGTCGGGTCAGAGTATGGGGTAGGTTGGGGAAAAGTCTTAAGATTACAGGCATAAACAGAGGCAAGTTGAAATCAATGAGCGAGTCGGAGAGGGAATATAAAAATTCCAAGGCAAAGAGCCAAGAGACGCATAATTAAGCGCGGTATTGGGCAGTCCGAGTCCGAGGTACCAAGAGGTAGGTCATGTCGGTCTAAAAACGAAGAGGACGACAAGAGGCAGCCGAAAGAAAACGGCGGATAAGGTCAAAAAAGACCCAAAAAACGCTCTGGTAGTAGGGAAAAGAATTTTTTTTATCGAATTCGGCCTATTATAGTGGAAGCCAGTGTACGTGCTCAGTCATGAAGGTCGAGCTAGGTCAGAAGCATAGTGTAAAGTCAAGTAACAGATTGCTTTAACATATCGTTCGTGACGTCAGTTTCAAAATGAATCCGGGTTTAGGGACGGTCAGTAGGCTTGGCAACAGCCAGGAGAATCTTGGATATTAGAAATCCTGCTGAAAGCTGGTGGCTGAGGCTTGAACAGATTTGTAAGAGTGGGTTGTTGACAGATATCTTGATGGTCATAAATCGAAAGCCGAAGGAGGTTAGAAGTGACACGTGCAACATATCATCTTAGCCTACAGGACCCTGGGCAATGTGTTGTCTGACAGAGAGCAAAGGACAGGACAACTGACTATTAAGACAACTGTGGTATGGTATTTGTGATGTACACTGGTATGGTTTGGCTTATCTCTGAATGATACGGTACGGCATTCATTCATAACGAAAATTTAAAGCCTACTATTCACTGACTGATGAGCGCTCTCGACTCAATCCTAATTGAAAATAATGGTCTTCGGGCTATTATAAAACGCATCTAAATAAACCGTACTCATAAGACATGAGAGATAATGGTAGCCCAATCCATGCCTTAGGGTCAGTAGCAGACAATGCGGGATGCTGTCTAATTCCAGATGACATACGTTGAACAATGAGTTTACCCTGTGAGGAAGAGCGGAGCGCTCGACGTCTCTGTACGCCCATAGTTACAGAGCTCTTGAGATATGCAGAGGTGGCACCTAATATATATATATATATATATATATATATATATATATATATATATATATGGTGTGGTAGAAGAGGTGTTCACCTGGTTTGCTGAACTGAATCACCCTCATCGTTGTCATCCTATCATCGTCTGGGTCGGGTCCAGGGTTCGGTGGTCGGGTACACGTCGTCGGTTCGTTATTGTTGTCGGTGATGTTCAACTCGTCTATCATGCGATTCAAGAGAGGGACGTTTGGCAGACGTCTTCCGGTCGTGTTCGGAGGAGCGCTGAGGCGTAGCTTCCGCAGGATGTCCGTCTTGATCGACTCCAGCCGGTAGCTACGCTTGAGGTCACGACCCGTGCACTCCGTACAGTTCAAGGTCGGGGTCTGTTCGTCGTATAGGGCTCCCTGCACCGCTGCCGGGGTCGTCAGGCCACCACCGCCCCGTAGGGATGCCCTCAGCGTGACGAGGTCGGGAGCGTTGACGCTGTTGTTGGTGATGACGTAGTGCTGGTCGTTGCCCCCTGCGCAGCCCACCAGGGCCACTAGAAGAACGCCCAGATGGGGCATTGTCAGAGGGACACCACGGTAGAACCCCATTCGTCCTTAGTTAAGCCAACTGGTGACGCCTTACTGGCCCCCACGACACTCGAGATATCGAGTCTGCAGCTGGCGACATATCTGTGAGACACCACAAGCAGACGCTGAGACGGCTATCAGTTTGCTGAGATTGGCGCTATAGAAATCTGTACATAAAATACAATACAATGCTTAATTTAGACTTGCATATTTGCGGCCTGTTGTGTCATTTCTATTCTTTTGTATATGGGATTGTGAGCCCTCTTGTCTTTCGACTTTCGGTATAATCGCCTGAGCCCTGAGATTTCTTTTAACCTGAAGGCTGTTCACAGAATGTTTCTTCATCGACATGAAAGGCCTTTGATGCCACACGACGTCGCATAATAATTCTGTCAATCGTACTCACGAAACTATCAGAGTAACAGTAAACCACGCAGGGCACCAGCGTAATCACGAGCGCTGCATAATTTTCAGAGGGGTTATAGGTCCAAGAAGATTAAGATCTAGAGAGACAGCAACAGAGTATTGGAAGAAGATTTTGTCTCCATTGTTTTATCTACGCCAAGTTCAGCACCACTATGGTAGGTCTATGTCTGCCTGAGTAAATAATATTATAAATAATTACCTTAATTTGAAAAATAATTCTGCAATGCGTTTCCTTCGGATGATCATCCGTCCTTTGGTCTGGTCTTCTTGTGAAGCAGGCGACCAATAACAACGACGGAGATTGTAGCGCTTGTTCATGTGGACTGCTTTCAAATAGGAAGTGAACCGGAACTGGCAATATTGATAATGAAGACGACGCTAATAATATCTCCAAATCAAGCGCGTTAGTTATAAAACCATAGCGTCACTCGGAGCAATGGAACACTCGCAATAGGGCAGAGATACACGGAGAAAAGTTCACAATACGTTGTGAACCAAAACTGGCAGAATCAGCTGCCACCTGGCGAATTTAATTGACGATCTTACTTGTCGGTAGAATAGCGCTATAATACTTGCGTTGCTTGATAGGCGTCTTTTTTGGACATAACCACCAGAGTCCCGAAATTACGTCACATCTGTTTGTCGTCAGAACAAACTTATTCTTTTGTGTCGTCTTCAGTAAAAACAAACACGTCAAAGGACAGTTCCGAAAGGCGGACGCACCCACGAGTGGAAGGCCAACCAGAGGCGTGAAAGCCCCACGGGTCATACTACATCCATGGTTGTTACGACAACCCGATCATCCACAGAAACTGAGGCTCAATAGCGAGATATAGGGGCTGCCAGGATGCTTTCGTATAGAACTCTGGTTGATGTGTCGAGCCTTGAGGAAATCAATGATTTACCGCTACTCAAGCGGGTATTTTATTTCACTCCACTCTTTCTTACTATGGTCGCTAGTCTGTTTATTTCAGTCGTCCTGTCCGAAAATTCAAATTAATAATTATAATAATAATAATAACAATACAATAATATTAATAGTATTAATATTAATAATAATAATAATAATAATAAGAAGAAGAAGAAGAAGAAGAATGGTGTGCAAGGTCTTTCCAGATTAGATGGAAAGAGACCGGACGGGCAGACCCTGATACCGTGGAGTGGGAGGCGGGCCTTACTTTGGGACGCGACGGTGGTGGACACAGTGGCCGCTTCTTATATCCCCGAGACAGCTTCCACAGCTGGAGTAGCGGCGGAGATAGCAGCCACAAGGAAACACACAAAATATTCTGAGCTAGAGAAGAAATACACTTTTGTTCCAATCGCTATAGAAACCTTTGGTCCCCTCAATAGTGAGGGCCTCGACTTTTTGTCTGAGACTGGACGTCGACTTTCGACAACTACCGGTGACACCCGAGAGACAAACTTCCTTTTCCAGAACTTGTCGGCATTGATCCAACATTTCAATGCGGTGGCTTTTCTGGGCACTATGCCAAGATTACAATCCATTGACAAGCGGCGACCCAGATGGCCTGATGACAGATCCGTCGGCAATGCCAGTGATGAATAACACTATATGTGACATAATAATAATAATAATAATAATAATTAATAATAATAATAATACTTCTACTACTACAACTACTTCCCATTGCTACTACTACTACTACTACTAATAATAATAATAATAATAATAATAATAACAATAATAATAAAACTACTACTAATAATAATAAAATAATAGTAAAAATAATGATAGTAATAATAATAATAACAACAACAACGCCGATTTGTAAGGCGCCGTAAACGCAGTTCTAACCACTACAAGGGCGCCATACAAGAACCGATCCAGTTGAAGGAAAGACCGCGAAAAACACCAAAAAGAACCGAGCTGACTTCCCCGCAAGCGGTGCTCCTCCTATGACCAACCCGAAAGTTAATAAATTGATCTCATAATGAAGTATAACCTTTGACCGGACCTGTGCCTCTTAATTATTCACCCTTACTCCTCCAAAACGCATTAAGTTTGGCCGCTTGCAGCTAGGGTTGCCAACTCTGAACAAACCCATTCGGGACATTTCTCAGTTCCCACAATGTTGAATTATTTATGCAGTTCATTGTTCACATCCATTCAAAACTAAAGGTAGGTCTACTGGCATCAAACATAAACTAACCGCATTATGTTCTAAACTAAGGCTTTTGAAATGAAAGATTTTGATGGGTTGAGTCGCAGGCGGTTTGTTGCCACCCAAGCTTCGAGGGCTAGGGCTGCTATCGAGTAGTTTTGGAGTCGAGTACTCGGTCGAGTAGCTCAGCGGGTACTCGAGTACCCGTTAATATCGGAAGTGCTTAATACAAGCTGCATGGCTTCCACAATACTTTAGACTATAGATAGACTATGTACCTCAGCATAGGTTCTAACTAAAAACAAGCTCTGGCGCTACAAAAAAGTCAACCTCTGGTGCGCGAATCGGCCAATCGACTTCGTGGAATAGGACGGTGGCGTGGTAGCTCTGAGTGTCGGCGGAACATCGTGCCGTTGCGTCGAGTTGAGGATGACATTAACATACAAAGCCAGTCTTGTGGTATACTGCCTGGCATATACGCTATCAACGCCAGTTCGTTAGCCAAACCATGTGCGATGAACAAACTCTATGCTGAATTATCTGGATATGGACTGGGAACTGCCATAGTCTCGGAGACGCACCTCAAGGCACGCCACCTCCCGGACGCCTTTCGTGTTGATGGTCACCGCATCTTTCGGCGCGATCGGCTGAAGCGTCGGGCTGGTGGGGTGGCGGTGGGGGTCACCGAACAGCACAGAGCTGAGGAGGTGATATTGCAGGGAGACGATCGAGCGCTTGAGCTCTTATAGGTCAAGGTTGCGCTTAACAACAGGGCACTATTCGCATGGGGCAGTATACCATCCACCTAAGCCAGTGTACGAGGTGACCACATTGCTGGACAGGCTCGAGGTCACAGTCGAAGCGATTTCTGCACACGACCCTGGATCACTCATAGTCATGGGAGGAGATTTCAACATGCTCCCAATCAATGACGTGACAAAGCGAACCGGTCTGACCCCACTGGTCACTTCGCCCACAAGGAGAAACATTACGCTGGATTTACTTTTCGTGTCTCAGCCGTGCTATCCATTTGTAAAAGTTGTGCCATCTGCTCTAATGACCGACCACCGGGCGTTGGTAGTCACTGCAGGATGGAGGGCGGGTAATGAGTAGATCCAAAGCGCCAAAGCGTGTGAGGTTCCGAAGGAGAACCCCAAACCAGCATGCCCTCCTCCTTGAGAGTCTCTCTGCGACCACCTTCGAGAACATCGAGGCCTGCGAGGATCCCCGCATCGCATGGGACATGTTTAGAGTGAAGCACTTGCGCGCCTTGAGGAGTTCTACCCGCTCCGATCTGTCACCATTACCGCAGCTGACCCCTGCTTCGTCACGCCTGAGATCAAGTTTCTTCTTCGGAAGAAGTACAAGCTGATGAGAGTTGGTCGTGTGGATGAAGCCGCCACATGCGCCCAGAGAGTCGGTAAATGCGTTGAGAGGGCGACAAGAGCAAGTCGATGGCGCTCATATGGCTGACGACTTCAACGAGCACTATTCGAGACTATCGACTGATGTCAAATACGAACCGCCGCCCAAGCGCTCAACAGCTGAGCTTTGCCAGAACCATCTTTCTTAAATTCGAGTCTTCAACCTGCTCGACGTCCTAGAGCAAACTGCGGATGGCGCCGATGGCCTGTATATATATCCGGCCTTTACAAAACCACCAATGTCAGACCTCTTGGCAGACCAGTTTGCATTCCGACCAACCGGCTCTACAACTGCGGCACTGATAGCTATTCGACATCTGGTGTCTGAGCTTCTCGAAGATGAGGCCTACGTAGCCATAATCTCCTTAGACATCTCAAAGGCTTTCGACACCATCCGGCACTCGGAGTTGACGCGCAAGCTCTTCCTGCTTTGCCTGTCGGACGGGGTACACAACTGGCTGGTCGGTTACTTGTTGGACTGAAGCCACTGTACCCGCTTTGGAGGGCATTTGTCGGTTGTGGCGAGGATCAACGCAAGTGTGATTCAAGGCTCTGGGTTGGGACCACCTGAATACACCGTCGGCGCTTCGGACCTGCATCCTCTACATGAGAAAAACATAATGGTCAAATTTGCCGACGACACCTACCTCCTTATTGCGGGTTCAATGAGACCGTTAGGGAGGAACTCGCGGCGGTGAAAATGTGGGCGGAGGCGAACAATCTTTGCCTCAATTCCTTGAAGACTAGGGAGATGCTGCTCACAAGAACACGGGCCGCTGTGCCTGATCCCCTTTCCTGGAGGAGGTAGAGCGAGTGCTACAGATGAACATCCTTGGATTCATCATCACGGGGGACCTGCGAGCAACGCCTCACGTCGACCTACTGCTGGGCGTCTGTGCAAGATCTCTGCATGCTCTCCTGATCCTTAGGTGGCATGGGCTCTCACTTGAGGGCCTTCACACTGTCACCAAGGCCACCACAATCTCCCGACTCCTCTATGCCTCACCAGCATGGTGGGGCTTAACATCTGCTGATGACTGGGGTCGACTCGAGACATTCCTGGAGAGAATGCGGAGAATGTGTTTCCTCCCTCCGGATGCTGTTTCTAAGTCTGTCTTAGCTGAGACGGCCGACCTGCGCCTCCTACGAGCTGTGACTGAGGCGCATGTCCTCCGACGTCTCTTCCCGTCGGTCGTCCACAGAAGTCATAAACTACGCCCTAGACTACACCCGTTTACTCTCCCAGTAAAAGATGACAGAAATGTTATCTCCAGGATTCTTTATAAATTCAAATTTGTAGCTGATAATAAATGGTAGGCTTGATTGTACCTGTCATGACCCTCGCTGCCGATCTGGTCGCGAACTACGAACATTCACCTTTTGTAACTTACTGCGGTTTATCAGTTTGTTTCTCATTAAACGAAGATATACAAATCTCCAATGTAGCAACTAACAAGTTACTGAACAGTCAAAGAAAGAGAAATCATTTTGTTTTTGTTATACATTAAATTAAATATAGCATAAAATTGGAATCTTCTGATCGGAAGTGGAAGCATGCGGGCACTCGAGTAAAAAAATTATTCGAGTAATTTTTGGAGTCGTGTACTCGCGAGGACCCGGGTACCCGCGGCAGCCCTATCGAGGGCAGCCAGAGTCTGACTCGGTCAGTGCCGAACAGCAGCAGAGGCATTAGAAGACATGCAGCGTAAGTATGCTTGAACGTCATCATCGTAAAGGTGACCCAATAGTTTCGATGATTTTCGACATGAATTTAACATTTGCAATCAGTCGAAAATTGACGGGATCAGATGAATCAACTTCACTACGCTTGAAGATAGGAACCAGAATTGAGCGTTTCTGCGACAGCGGTAGGACTATACGTCCCTTGGTGGATTGATTGCAGAGAAGAGCGAGAAACGAAAGCAATCCTAGAATGTCGACAAAACCTTGGAGCAGAAACGTCGGGAGAGAGTTAGATTCACAGGATTTTGGTGGAGAGGTGATAATGATGCGGTATAGCTCAGCACTGGTAATGGGAACCATGGTAGTCTGCAGTCAGTAGGGTGGCAAACAGGTGGAGTAGAGTCAACGGTGTCCTGTCGAATGCTGGCGAACTTAGCGACGTAGGAGGCTGAAATTCATCAGCTGTGAAAGATGGAGCATCAGTCTGTCTGTCAATCCGGCGCCGGCCAAGAAGGGTGTCAAATATGGCCCATAAACGCTTAAGGCCATTCGCGCTGACCACAACCTTTGCTTCCCAATAAGTACGCTCCTTGTTCCTGGAAACGGCAATCATCATGAACACTGAGAGTAAAGAGGTTGCATTACAGTATTCCTAATGTTGCTTGAATTTCAATAATCGCATAACCTTTTGCATACAGTTACTTAGCCTACCTATTCCTGGATTCTGGGATCAAATAAGCACGGGACTGCTTGGGTCGATTCCGGGACTGGCCCGCGACCATTCCGGGACGGTTGGCAACCTTACTTGCAGCGGCCTCAGGAATGGTAAGGGTTAATATTATTGTTAAATTAAATTAGATCAGCGTGTAGCCTGGCTAAGATTAGTATTGTACATGAGAAGTTAAGTGTGGCTGCTATGATTATTGTGATCGTGATTATTGTGGCTACGATTATTGTAGCTATGATTAGTGTGGCTAAGATTAGTTGGCTAAGATCAGTGTGGCTAAGATTGGTTGGCTAAGATTAGTGTGGCTAAAATTAGTTGGCTAAGTTTAGTGTGGCTAAGATTTGTGTGGCTGAGATTGGCTAGCTAAGATTAGTGTGGCTAAGATTAGTGTAGCTAAGATTAGTGTGGCTAAGATTAGTTGGCTAAGATTAGTTGGCTAAGATTTGTGTGGCTGAGATCAATGTGGCTCAGTTTTGTGTGGCTGAGATTGGTTGGCTAAGATTAGTGTGGCTAAGATTAGCGTGGCTAAGATTAGTTGGCTAAGATTAGCGTGGCTAAGATTAGTGTGCATCGGATTTCAATTGATTCGAATGGATTACAGATGAATGTAGCTCATTTCAAGCCTGATAACGTTTTCGAGACACTTCCATAGCTGTAGGTTTCCAGTCCATGGACTATTCTTAGGAAATCTGTGGGCCGTCCACGTGGCGCCCCACAGCGACGACTGAATTGTGTGTTTGGCGCCGAAGGGTTAGGGTGCTTGATGGGGTCGACGGCCTAGAGAACGAGAGTCCAAGTTTTGCCCTTTGTTCTGTATGCTTATAAATAAGAGCGAGATAAGCAATGGGCATAAAAAGAGCGATATTAAACGGGGCATGGATTTTGCCTCTCTCTGTCTGTCTCTCTGTCTGTCTCTCTGTCTGTCTCTGTCTGTCTGTCTCTCTCTGTCTCTCTGTCTGTCTCTCTGTCTGTCTCTCTCTCTCTGTCTGTGTGTCTGCATGAGTCTGTGCGTCACACGCCTAGCTGTGATGGATGGGAACATGGAGCCATCGAGACCCGAAAAGGCGCTATATGAGGTGTCTTCGTATGTAATGCCTATATACACCAAACATGTATATAAACCTACGTACATATATATATATATATATATATATGTACGTAGGTTTATATACATGTTTATATATATATATATATATATATATATATACAAGTGCATTCATTAATGCATTCTTATATGCCATTTATGCAGCCTATACAATGTATACATACACTCATGTATGCGTGGTACTGCGTACATCTTGCATACGTAAATCATCACATGCTTGGTTATATATATATATATATATCTTTATATTATACGTTCATGTAACTATTATCCTGACTTGGGACTGGCACTTGCCTTTCGTGTCTGAGTATGATGTAGCGACTCCCTCCTATCTTATCATGGCTTGGGACTGGCACTTGCCTTTCGTGTCTGAATATGACATAGCGACTTGGGACTGGCATTTGATGAGACTTGCACCTGGCCAGTTCTCTCTCTCTCTCTGTCTGTCTCTCTGTTTGTCTGTCTCTCCCTATCTCTATCTCTCTGTCTCTCTCTCGCCATAGTCTCATCTTCCCACCGATAGTGTACCGTCGGTGCACTACTCATCGTATAGGGCGCAGAAATCCTGAACCAACTTTCCATCCCGGCGTTGATGAATTTTCAGCTCTCGATCGACAATCGATCGCACCAACCAATACACTATTGCACCAGTAGCGACTCTACAGAGAGGGACCTGTGCCACCTCCAACTGAGTTTGTGCCCCACACTCGGTGATCCCTATAAACTAGACATCCAACTGGCCCTTCTGTCAGGTTCTTTGTCCCCCCCCCCTTTGGAGGGCCAGTCTATTGCCGCCACTGCAAAGATACCATTCCTCAGAAAATGACTAAATAGCTGGTCACCTTGACTTCCTGTCCTAATACTGTCGCTGCTTAGTACTAAGGGTTAGGTTACCTTTTTAAACTTCTTTTACTCTCTTTATTGTGCGCTGGTTTTTGACTCCGACTATAAAAAAAAGATACCGTAGAAGGGGATGGGAGAGTTCCAGGGAGACAGACAGGGCAGAGTACAAGTAGGTGCACAAAACAAACAGACAGACGAACACACAAGCGAACGAGACTCTTGAATTCTCCTCTCCTTCGCTAATCACCACCTCACTATAATTAAACTTCAATAAAGTCACACGCATACATGCAAAGATATATATATATATATACTATTTGATACATACATACATACATACATAGATCGAGAGAGAGAAACAGACAGAGTGAGAATGGGAGTGAAGTCCGTTGAGAATTGGAGCTGTCATAGGTCACACGCTCCATGACCGACTTTAACACCAAATCTCGTCGCAATGAAAGACCGGCGTTCGAATACACACCAATACGTAGGCCTACACACACATACATAGAATAACACACACAGAGCGATTCATACATACACACACGCATACCTACAAACGCACACACAGATCGGGAGAAAAAAACAAGACAAAAACGTCAGATTTCAGATCTTTACTGCCTCAGAAAAGCCCCTTCCAAAAACAGACTGCACACACACTCTATGGCCAACGACATTTAACATCTTCACATAACACAACGAACCAACCATTTAGCTAGACATTTTGTGCCAGCATCGTAGTGTTATTATACACCCATTGCAAAACAAACCAGGCATCCGGTGTAACACCTTGGAAAGTAAAGTTAATTACATTCCATCGTAATCTAAGCATAATGGCATCGTAAATAACAGCAGTATATAGCGCCAGCATTATCAAACACAAGCTATAATTCTATGACAAAAGCAATTTCTGAATTTAAGACTGATAATTATTACACGTATAAATAATAAATTCCTATTCAACAGATCTAACGTTTGGTAAGATCTCATTTCGATAATAAAAATTAAGATCTATTTGAGAGTTAAATGGTATGTACAGTTAAGAGTCAATAGATACATATATATATCTTCCACATCAGATCATTGTGTTGATCATAATCGATTTTTAAACCATAAAAAAAATACAATCAGTTTTTCAGAACATATCTAATTTTTTCTGTTGCCTATACAACAACTTCTTCAAAGAGATAAGGTATTGACGAATTAGACGAGGTATCTACACAAGATAATGGTTATTAGACAATGCTCTCATTACAATAAGTTCCGAAGAGCACACTGAAGTCGGGCAACCGTTGAGAGACAGAGACATAGGAAGAGTGGAAGAGGAGGGTTTCCAGTTTAGAGTGTTGTGAACATGAGGGTGTAGATAGTTCCAGATGAAGGAAGGACCGGCAACAGTGAAGGACCGAAGACGTGTAGGCACTAGGAACAACTTACTTCACAGCAGATGCTGATCGAAGAGAGGAGCGACCATGAACAGAGTATCAAAGTATGACCATAGACAACATAGCATTGCAGACATAGGCGGAGACTACTGGGTCCTGGGTTTGGGGGACAGGTCAATTAAAATGGGATGGGGGGGAGACAGGTTAGAAACAAATTTCAATTCCCAAACATGGATGCAGTAAAAAAAGGATGAACAGTGGAAAACACTGTGGAAATGTTCAATATTTCTGAAATTTCTTTGGAGACGATATAAGCAGCTCCATCCCCTCCACCTGAAATTTTGGATGCGACTGTCCCTTCCTGTCCCCAAATCTCTGCCCCTGATTGCAGATGATTTACACATCCTTTGTACAAGAGGAGTGCCAGCCTAAAGTTGATACACTCACATAGAAATGAAGAGCAGGTGTGACATGGACTCTGTGCGAAAATCCCAAGTCTGTACCTATTGCACTAGGCTAGTTAGAGGAAGCAATGTGTATTCAATGAGAGCATAAAGTATAAAGATGCAGTAGTCAAGTTTGTGCCAGAGAAAGTTCAATATCAGTGTCTTCGGCGGTGCTGAATACAACGCCAATCCAGTAACTCATAACAAATCAAATTGTCCCTTACAAAGTCACAAAGTATGGCAGCCAATCAAATCTCCATAACAAACAGGCGGAAACTTATATCCAATCAAAAATCCTACAGTTATAAAAAAGTACAAGTCATTTGCATGTTAATATTCCCTCGAACGCACGCAATCCGAGTTTAAACCAGACCAAATAGAGCCAAGAAAACTTTACAAAAACGCTGAAAAATTTCAACTAATTTTCTCCAGAAGCAAGTACAAAATAGAATTTTGAAAAGCGGTTGGAATATTCTTAGTGACATAGCTGAGCCCAGAGACCTCGTGGCAATGCAACGTTGTTGGGGCATTGATAGCAATAAAATGAAATAATAATCTCTAGCTTGATTGCCTTGAATACATCTTTTGTCTAGTCTTACTCCACCCATTTGACAGACCCTTGGACCTCAAACTGGAATATTGAGCATCACAACTGCCTGCCTCACTGAACTCTTCGCTCAACATCTGTGAATAAACCGGTTCGCACAACTCATCGGTGATAAAAAAAACTGGTTCCAACGACTTAGCTTTTTTTCTGGGTGCTCCAAAAGTTAAAAATTTTTACTACGATTACAAGTTAAGTGCAACAAGCCGATACAAGCAAATCATTTGGAAGTGGTCTAGTTATGGCGCCTTTTAAATCTGCATCAGACACAGTATATAGTGTGATGCTGGTGACTGAAATTATTAGACATCTGGCAAGTTTTTGTTGGGTGATTTAGAGGTGTAGAAAACCTCTTCAAATAAACACTAGATTAGAGGGAAGAATGCCTCACTGGGATTTTGTCAACGTTTCAACATCGCTGTTTTTCCTTCCAATAAATACTCTGGGTAGGGTAGGAGGGTTTATCATTTGCTTATGTGTGGTTTAATCTGTGTTAGGGTTTTGTTTATGAACTGGAAGAGAAATGGGGGAAGATGGAATACCAGGATTAGGAGCAAACTGAAAAGGGCAAGGGCATTTTGAAAGAGGGAGGAAAAGAGGAAAATAGGAAATTGAGGACAAAGTGAAAAACGAGAAAGAGGGAACATGACGAGGAAGAGAAAACTGAGAAAGGAGAGAAAAATGTCACTTGCTTGCACCAAAGCATGCACCTCACAAGCCTAATGGAGAAGCCCCAAGTAACAGCTTTTGGGCAGGAAACCTCTCACCCAAAAAATCGACCCCAACCCTATAAAAAATACGAAATCCTCTGTTCTGTTTGTACAGAACTCTTGCTGATCAGAATAAACAGTTATTGAAAGAGTCAACACACTCTTCTATGTATAACTCTGCCTGTCACTCTCTCTCTCCCTCTCTGTATGTCTCTGTCTGTCTATCAGTCTGTTTGCTCAGCAGCTGAGCAAAGCGGCCAGAATGAGAGCGCTTAGTGACAGGAGAAACATCGACTTTGTCGTCGATGCTGAACCCAACTCCGGATTTTCATTTCCTTTCACAACGCGGCTCAGTTTTATCGACGGCTGCGGAGTGTCTGTACCTAGAAAAACAGTATTAACTATAGTAATAATAACAACTATAAAAGTAATAATGACAATAATAAAATAAAAGATAATAAATAATAATAAAAGTCAAAAGAGACTTTTTACCTTCACCAACACCTATCAACCACTATTCAACACTTCAAACTGTGACGCATTCCAAGGAACTTTTGCCCCGATGTATCTTGACGAGGGAGCAACTGTCTCAGAATTATAATATTCTTCTTCATTGACTCAATCTGACAAGTTTGCAGTATAATAATAATAATAGTAATAAAAACACCAATAATAATAAAAACATTAATAATAATAATAATAATAGTAATAAAAATACCAATAATAATAAAAAAACATTAATAATAATAATAATAATAATTGACCATCGATTAATAAGTAAGTTAAATGGACGGTGCTTCTTTTGTCCAGTTCTTCCATACATAAAATGAAACTTCTTAACCAAGCAAAGCAGAGAACAAACAGTTAACAACACCAAACAATAGGAAGCAACAATATACACGGTGATTCATTAAAAAACGTACCTTACATAGGTTAGCATAACTCAGGTAAATGACCATTAATTTTAATGAAATTTCAGAATAATGATGCTTGATATTCTATTCAAGTGCTACATAAATCATTTGACACACCAAGCTAAAATGACGTAACGCGATTGACGAAACTAATGACGTCACGAAAATATCGCGAAAAAATGGTGTTTACCGAAGAGGATAAACAATTTGTTACATTCTTACGAAAGAATAAAAAGTACAGTGCAAAACGTTTTCTAAAGAAATTTCCTGATAAAGAGTGGACTCTTGGTGGATTAAATGCGTTACTTTCAAAGATCGACAAAACTGGGTCTTTCCATCGTCGACCAGGCAGCGGCCGCCCGCGTACGGCAGCAACAACCGACAATGCTGAAAAGGTTGAATCGCTGGTGCTCAGCCAGGAAGATATGCCGCAAACGCATCGCACACAGAGACAAATTGCTCGAGAAATAGGAATCAGTCAGACATCAGTTTGGAGAATTGTCAAGAATGATTTACATTTGCGATGTTTAAAGAAACGACACGCTCAAGAACTCACAGCAGCCAACAAGCAAGCAAGATTGACACGTTCCCGTCAGCTACTGAGGTTGTATCCTGCAAGCTTAGTGAATTTCATTTGGTTTACTGATGAGAAATTGTTTACTGTGGCAGCACCCAGTAACAGTCAGAATGATCGTATTTATGTCTCAGCCGGTACAAGGAAGAGAGACGTTCCAGCAAATCGTCTTTTGCGGACTCGACCAACTTTCAGCAAGTCCCTTATGGTATCTGTCGGGGTATCTGCACTCGGTCGTACGAACATCCATTTCATCGAACCAGGTGTTAAGATTAATGGACAATATTACAGAGATGTTCTACTAATGCAGGGTCTCTTGCCTGACATTCGTGAGATAACGGAGTATTTCATCTTCCAGCAGGATAGTGCTCCTGCGCACAGAGCTCGGGAGACCGTTGCGTTACTCGAAACTGAAACACCTGATTTCATCCCGCCTAATTACTGGCCACCTAATAGCCCTGATTTGAATCCAGTGGACTATAAGATATGGAGCGTCATGCAGGAAAAAGTCTACAGAAATCGAATACATGATGTCGACGAGTTGCGTCACCGAATTGTGGAGGTATGGGATGAAATGGATCAGCGCATCATTGATGAGTCAGTCAGGCAGTGGCGTAGGCGTCTTCGCGCGTGTGTTACTGCCCGAGGGGGTCAATTTGAACATAAACTGTAACTTTCTTCCTATTCAGAACTGATTCCTCTATGTTCACTTAAAATTTTTTTGACATAAACCGATATTTGACGGAGTTACAATTAAATATCTAGGGGTACGTTTTTTAATGAATCACCGTGTATAAATAAAGAACAAAGACAACAAACTAAAAACATGTGAGACAACAACAACAGAGCAATACAAGCAAATGAACCACAAACTGACAACGTGAGCTACAATGACAACAGAGCAACAACTGAATGACAATAACAACGCTTACTCTGAAGCACGATCTTTCCCGTCGTCTGGCCCTTGTCGTTTTTGACGCGACACGAGTACTGTCCAAAATCTGTACTTTTGACATCGAGGATGACGAGTTCATAGGTCAACCGATTGAAAGCGCCCTCTATCCAGTTCACCAGGTACCTTCAACCAAACACATCATACTTTGTATGGTATTGTATCTAAGCATTTGTAAAGCGCCTTTAGTAGGGTGAATCGCTCAGAAGCGCTGCCATTGCACAAAGCCCTGCGAGAGGAAGCAAGTTTTGAGAAAAGCAAAAGAGGATGAGAGACTGAAATATAGAATTTTAGAGTGAGCATAAGGAGAAAGCACATTAAAAGAGAGAGACCAATTGAAGCAAAAGATTGAGACTGAGCCATATCAGTTCTAGTTCGAGGAACCAAGAGGTCAAGTCCACTGAACGAGCGAAGTGGACGGAGGGAGGAAACTGAATTAGATCGTAGTATAATAGAAGCCATTAATTAATAATACTAATTATGATGCAATAGAATCCATTAATTAATAATACTAATGATGATGAGTACTTGAATTGACCTACCTGTCGGATGACATGGTGTAGGTGGTTGTCCCCTGGAGCCAGGCTGCATCCTCCTGCTTTGGAACTGGGTTGGCCTCAATAAAGCATTGCATCTCGACGCGATATCCCACGGCCTGGGAGATGACTGGACGGGGGGTTGTTATGTACGGAGGAACTAGAACAAGTACACGAAGATAGGATTATGGATGGATGGAATGAAGAATAGAGGGTGGATTGATGGAAGGAAGGGTGGGTGGATGAATGAACATATGATGGATGGATGGATGGAATGGTGGAAGGATGAGTGGATGGATGAATGAATGGAATGGTGGAAGGATGAATGCAAAGATGGATGGATGAATGAATGGATGAATGGAATGGTGGAAGGATGAGTGGATGGATGAATGAATGGAATGGTGGAAGGATGAAAGCAAAGATGGATGGATGAATGGATGGATGAATGGAATGGTGGAAGGATGAGTGGATGGATGAATGAATGGATGGATGAATTGAAGGAATGGTGGAAGGATGGGTGGAAGGATGGATGAATAGAACAATGGATGGATTGATGGGAGAATGGCTGAACCACTGTGTATATAAGCCTGGATAAAGAAGGAGGGCGACATACATGTAGCGTGTGATAACAAAGATCATTAGCGCCGCCCTCCTCCTTTATCCAGTCTTTGGACTGGCACAGCCATGGTAATAGGAGTTTCAATTTACTTAACAGTGTTGTTAACCTGAAACTAATATTAAATTCGTTAAAATTCATTCCAAACATAGTAGGAGTAGATGTTAACGACAAATAAAATTTTATAAACAATGGAAAAACTGTCAAAATCAGATGATGCCAGTCTGAAGTCTTGATAATGCAGGAGGGCAACCATGATCATATGCGCTGTCACACAACCTTGTGAAACTAGTTCTAGAAGCAGAAGAGCATTTCCTTAAGTCAAGCAGCAGACATGAAGTGTTTGCGACTTCATTTACTCAGCCTCAGAAGATGGCCGACCATTCTCTCCCTTGCCATCTCATCCTCCCACCCACAATGCATGGTCGGTGCAATCATGACAGGGGACGCAGGTGGAGAAAAAATCTCAAAACAGATTTCAGAGCCAGATACACTGGACCATCAGAGCCAGATACAAAGAGACTTACATCGAACGCCTAGCTTGATGTCGTTGGTGATGGTGTCAACGCTGTTCATCGCTGTGCATCTGTAGGTTCCACGGTCCGCCGCCTGGATGTTCCTCAGCTTGAGCAGAGTACCCTGGAACAATCGATTGATATGACGCGCATCAATCACTCAATGAGTCAGTCAATTGGTCACTCATTCGGTTATCAGTCATTATCATAACGTGATGTTGATCAGTCAGTTACCAGTATTCAGCCTGACCAGCTGACCAATCAACCAGTCAAGCAACGTTACAAACCAACACCCAGCCATTCCGTCAACAAGGCATCCGTCAACAAGGCATCCGTCAACAATGCATCCAGTCAACAAGGCATCCAGTCAACCAGCCAAACAACCAAAAATAAATATAGTAAAATGAATAACAGTTACAATAATAATTCATTGAAACTAAGCACAACAGAGACCACAAGGTCTTCATTGCCATATACATGTACACACTGCTGTAGTTTACCTCGAACTTCTCTAGGCCAATGGGAAGTAGGGCTCCACCGAGGCGACTCCAGTAGACGGTGGGTGGCGGGATACCAGTGGCATTGCAGATGAGGTCAAGGTCCTCACCCTCATCAACGGTCGTATCTGGACTCGTCTGCTGAGGGTCCAGGTAAGGCGCCACTGAAAGGTAGAAAACGAGACAGGACAGGTTTAATGGACCAGGTAAATGAAGAAATGGATAGCAATCAGAAGGGTAATGTAAAAGGTACATGAAGAAGAAAGGTAATATGAAGGTAAATGAAGAAATAGATAGCAATCAGACAGGTAATGTGAAAGGTAAATGAAGAAGAATGAAACACAATCAGAAAGGTAATTCTCCAGGTAATTCTAGAAGCAGATATCAATCAGAAAGGTAATATTAAAGGTAAATGAAGAAGCAATCACTACAATTATTGCTACTACTACTACTACATATACTATTATTATTCTAATTATTATTTTTGACAAGGCATCTGTGTGAACATTCTTTGAATGCACTATTATTCGATCCTTTAGGGGCACACGGCAAAACTTTCATGTAGCATTAGATGACCATGTAATCAGATGACCATGTAATCAGATGACCATGTAATCAGATGACCATGTAATCAGATGACCATGTAATCAGATGACCATGTAATCAGATGACCATGTAATCAGATGACCATGTAATCAGATGACCATGTAATCAGATGACCATGTAATCAGATGACCATGTAATCAGGGTCGAGACATCTATAAGTGACCCATGTACCTCCTAAAAAATCTAATAATAGTGCATAATAAAGACTAGTAGTATTGGCAGTAATAGTAATAATGGCAACACGGTTTGTACAGCCAAATAATAACAAAGATTGTTCAATTAGAACATTAATAATAATGATGATAATTTAATAATAATAATAGTAATAGCAGTGGTAATTAAATGATAATAAGATATTTTATATAGCGCCTTCGCTCAGCCAAGGCCAAAAGGAAAATGACACACCAATAACGTGTCATTGTCTGGGAGTGCCATGCCAAGGTAACAGAAGATATATATATATCAGATTACAGATACAGTTGTAATTACAACGTAGGAGGCACACTCTCAGGACTCACCTACGACTCTTACGATGCGGAAGTCTGTCACCTGCGTGATCTGAGTGAGTTGGACAAAGCAGGTATAGTTTCCATTGTCTGTGACAAGAGCGCCTCGGATTCTCAGTCGCCAGGTGTATTGTGTTGGTTTCTCAAGGCTGAAGTGGATGTTGTCTGGGAGTGCCATGTCCTGAGCGATCAACTGCGTCTCCACTTTTTTGGTTACTGGATCGAGGAAATACCTCTGCCACCGGACCTAGAGGACAGACAATGGTAAGTGAAGGTAAGGTTGTTCAGGTAACACAATAGAAGGCATGGTAAGATGACACAAGGTAACAGAAGGTGAGGCACGGTGGCCGATCGGTTAGAGCGGTCAACCCGTAACGTTCAGTGTGTGCTGAGCGCGCGGGTTCGAGCCTCGTCCAGGGTGTCACTGTGTAGGAACCATTGAGCAAGTCCTTCGTGCATAATTGCCCTGCAGTACAACTGCAATTGCGCTGTCGAGGCGTGTGTATGCACTTCTGCGCAAAAAGAAGTTTAAAAGAAGGGTGGTATCAAATTTCGGTAATAAGAATAAGACTATTAGGGCAAAATAACACAAGGGAAGGAAGGTAAGGTTTTATTACTGCTACAAAATAATGGTGCAAAGGAAGGTATGATAAGAGCAACTAAAAGAAGGTACGGTTATTCAGGTAACACAATGGCACGTACGGTAATATAATTCAAAGTAACGGAAGAAGGCACTGTTATTTGGATACAAGAAAACAATGGAAAGAACATAAAGTTGCTTATTGCTGCAATAAAATAACGATGAAGGGCAAATGAAGGTAAGATACCAACAGCAAACTGAAGGTAAGATAATGCAAGGCATGAGAAGGTAATATAGTCATGAATCATTGCCATTGAACCTAACAAAAGAATTTACATGAATAATTAAGTGGAACAGATTTGGAGCATTGTAAAACAATTAATGAGATTCAATGTGTAGCAATTGTAATGAAAAGCCATGTAAATCGCTTCATATTATATTAATTAATATAAAGTTATGTAAATGGTTAATACATTGCACTAATGTAAATCTATGCATTGACTTATCATTGCATTAACGCCAGGGATGTGGTCTCGAGACCGCAGTCTTGGTCTTGAGAAGGTCTCGAGACCGGAAAACTGCAGTCTTGGCCTTGAATCCATTGGTCTTGGTTTTGGCCTCGGACTATCGGTCTTGGTCTCGAATCCATTGGTCTTGGTTTTGGCCTCGGACTATCAGTCTTGGTCTCGAATGCATCGGTCTTGGTCTTAAAGGAACGGTCTTGGGATTGGTCTCTGTCTTAAGTTAGTGTTCTTGGTCATTTGCCGCATCAGAACATTTTTTAGATATTTGTCGGTTATTTTCGATTAGAGACACCGGATGTTTAGGACCTACACAATTGTTATCGATTTATGGCGTGCTGACCAAACTAATAGATCGTTAGTTACATGTTACTATGGGCGGAAACAGAAGCATTTGCAACGGAGCCAGACATTTCAAAATTTGCTTTCACAAATATTTCAAAGTTCTGGAACATTTTAATAATTATGTGGTCGGCCACGTGTAGACACTGTTAACCTACAATTCCGAGGTATAAGTACACTATTTAAATGGAATGTTAATCTTCTTGCTCAGATGTCTTAAAGTATTTACCTATCATATACTGTAAGTAATTTAGAGTGTGATATTCTCTGTTATAGCGTCTTAATAAATTGAATTGTTTATAAAAAAGAGATTTGATCTTGGTCTTGGACCATCGGTCTTGGTCTCCAACCATTCGGTCTTGGTCTCCGACCATTCAGTCTTGGTCTCGGACCTTTCGGTCTTGGTCTTGAGTTTTTGGTCTCGTGCCCAACACTGATTAATGCAAAGCAATATGATAGGCTTTATATTCATGTAAAACCACGCTCTATATAGCAATGTATAGTAAATGAAGGCAATGTAATTTGAATATATATCTGCCATGCTGATTAGATTACATAGGACTCGACTAGATAAAAGCCACAATCTGAGATTATAGGCAACACTGGGAGAGTCACTGATCAGGAGCAATGGGTAGAACTACAAGAGACACAGTCTCACAAATCAATAAATACAATAATCCAAGATTGAATTAGACTATATAGGAACTCCTAGAAATGGCATCTGGATGAGATTCGTAACAGACCAATGCATTATCCAGTAAGTTCTCCACATAGCAGTCCATAGTAACATCTCGATCACGAATAGCAATGAGCAGCTTGTTCGGTAGACTCGTTGGATCCGTCTGCTTGATCTTCACGGTTGGATCCTGAGCATTGCCTGAAAGAACAACATGATCGTGAGCAAAAAAATGATCAAAACAAAGTCAAGGCTCTACATAAATAAGATACTCTACGGCCGAACTCAAGCAATAGTCAGTTTTTGTAAGTGTAAATCAGACTCATACAGGAATAATAGTATAATAAGTTAATTAATCAGAAGGTATTATTGGAGCTCAGTTCGTTAGGGAATTACATAACAAGGTTCAATTCTCACTGTGCATCTATCTACTGATTCGGTTTTACTTTCCAAAACGGCAGTATAGAAATTCTAGCACGTTGTCACTACAGAATGGTTAACTTTCAGCTTGAAATGACGCTCAGCCACATACATTACAGCAAATCATATTAGGCTTCAAGTGGTGTTAAAAAGAGATGAACCTGAATCATCGAAACCCAGATCCCCGAAAACGCTTAAAAGGCCAAAAAGCCCGATTCCCCGAAAACAGCAATGTAGACCTGCTATTGAAAAACGCTGAACTGTCTCAAAACAGCGCCATTCATTCACCTATCCAGCTGCTACGTGAATTTTTTTCATCGATTCAGCTTCCATTTAGGCAGAATCCTTTTCATCAATTCAGCTTCGTTTTCGAAGATCGGGTTTCAACGATTCGCTACGCATCCGTTAAAAATCCCGTCGTTTTAATATTACTTAGAGTTACGATAAAAAAATGGCTCAATAAATTTGCAACTTGTGGGTTCATATTCGCTCATTCTGGACCACAGTGGGTGCATGGTGTGTCCGAGAATATAATAAAACCTTGATAAAAAGATGTAAACTCTTGGATTCATGTTGGTGGTGCTATAAAAATGTATACTGGATCAAATTATAACCCATCCAATGTTATCTTTAGGGCTTAGGTCTTGTAAAGTTAGAACCATTAATTTTAAACAACTATATACTGACTTACTTATGACAGACAGAAGAAAAACGCCGAAGATCACGCCAAACCCCACTCCAGACATTTGATTTTGAAGTTTTAAAATCATTTTAGAACGAAACAATCACTTAAACATAGCGATTACTAGCGCACATAACAGGTAAACGCATTCATGGAACACCTGTATGAGGTAAAAATCATAATGCGAAGTTGTCTTGTAGCGCATTTATCATAGATTTGGTACGGATGAAGCAAATTCATCTGCAGATAAAATGCTACGAACTCTGAGACAGAAAAGAAAACGTGGTCAATGGGCTGAACACAAGGAAGCAAGAGAACAGAAATCACACATCAAATACTGACTGTGTCAACAGCAGCTTCTTAGTGGTTCACTTTTCGTGAATAGCACAGATGTTTCTTCTATTGACCTGATTGTTTCTTTTCCAAATGTCTTTGACTGGGATCTCAATATCTGCCACTCAATTTAATAATTCTTAATTTGTCCTAGTAATTGCTAAATTTATAATCTCTGATGCTAGCATTTCTGCTTTTGTGTCAAATTGTTATCCAAATATGAGCGGATATAAACATATATTAGGCCTAAACGTCACTTAATGGTTGCCTTGTCCCAATGTATATGTTTTAACCTTGTGTAAGGAGGTCATTATCAAATGACAGTTGTCTGTATTGTGACATATTGTATTAATATTATGCAGGAGTAAGCTGATTACTTACTTACTTTTACGATGAACCTCATATATGATATCGTAATGTTTATGCATCTGCGTTCCGGTTTAGTTTCTTGAGATGGTTGAATATTGATGAAGATTATTGTGTTCCGACCCAGTTGTTTCATCATCCAGTGCGTTAAATTTATATTTAATTTCATCGGATGAATTTTCTTTGAAGAATTTGGTAAACATACTTTACGCTTTTGAAGAATCTAATTGGACCGCAAACGCTGTTAGCTAGCAATCGAGAATCGAATGTATGACCGGCCGTATGGTTTAGCCACACGTGCTTGGATTTTTAAGGCGCGATTTCAGATTTAGTTGATTTTATGAGACCTGTTTTATTTAACGGCAAAAAGGACGCCCGCCGGTGTTTGAAGTATCTAGGTAACCCGTACATGTGCAGTTTCATGACATTATTACTTATACTTTAATTATATAGTAGGCCTAATATAGTAATTAAGATCGTTGGATCGATAGAACGGATTCGAATAAACTCATAGATGTTTACTCAATTACATTAAACCGTATCAGAGTATTTTGCATTAAAATACTAATATAGATCAATTTAGTCTAATTTTTAACTTTTTTATTTCTATAAAATTGTTGCATGCATTCTGGCAGATGTGGTGAAATGTTTAAATCTTCTTTGTTTTTCATAATAGATTAGGAGTATGATCGGAATGAGCGAGATTATTCTTCCAGTCGAGCTCCAGTGTCCGAAGTGTATGGGTCTTCTGAGGAATGCGGTCGTCCTCCCGTGCTGTGGATACAGCGCATGCGAGACCTGTAAGTGTTTTGGGTCTCTTCACTGTTATGGCTTCGCATAGAGGCATCAGCTCTCAGCTACGCTGTTCTACCTTGGACGTCAAACGCCGAGGCTCCCTTTGCTCTTTTTTACAGGCTGAGCTTTTTGTCCCTCGCTCCAGGACTTACATGCGAAAGTACCGAGCCTTCTCGGCTGCTGGCCCTGCACTCTGGAATGGACTCAAGTCGCTCTTCGCCTTGTGCCTAGCCACTTCACATTTTTTTATGCCAACCTGTTGGAATTGCATAATAGTTATTATTATTGTTATCATCTTTGTTTTGTTATTATTTGTTATTATTACTATTCTGATCAACACTTTGAGTTTAATAAAGGAAGATGATTATTATTATCCTTAACTATATTTTATTATTTTTATTATTATTGATACCATTTTATGCATTTAAGCACTTAAAGTAATTGTTTGTAATTTTCTCAGGTGCCAAAGAATGTCTGCCAGACAATGGCAATTGTCGTCTGTGTGATGACGACGATGTCGACTTCGCTAAAGTCATCCCAAACAAACAGATCGATCGCGCCGTCGAACACTTCATCCAGCAATCGGGATACGTGAGAACGGAGAACACTGACAAACCAAACAGGATGGAAGTCGGAGATATCTCCACCGAGGTACCACCACCCGATGCAGATGTTGCTATGGAAACCGTTGCTCTTGTGACCTCAGTCTTGGCGGAAGATGTGCCGACCATTTCTGAGCAACCGCCCCAGCCACCTGACTACTCGCAGTGGTGGTATCACCAGTGGTATTACCAGCAGTGGTGTTATGCATATGGTATGTACATTCATTATCATTAGAGGGTCCTATGTTTTGTGGTAATGCAATTATCATAATGTTGAAAGCAGAAGATAATATAAATGAGGACATAACATCACTTGTACTAACGCTAAGGAGAAATATGGACTTGACAGTTGACCATGGAGGACAATGGCGGCCATTTATTCCTAACCATCGCCGCCAAATGGCTGGAATCAGGAACTGATGATAATCAAAATGCAGAACTTTGTAGAGATCAGTTTGTAATTATTGACTACGTTTCAGTTACTAATTTTGCCTGCTTGCTAGAATCTGCTACACAAATGATCATCTTTCTTGATTTTTAAAGCTCTATAACTTTGGATAATAATAATAATAATGATAGTTTAAAACAATGGTATTATATTAAGTGCCTTGATTCATGCATGCATTCCTGGATATGGTAAGTGATTCATACATCCATCCATACTTACACACATACATACTGCTTTCATCCATACATACCTCCATTCATGAACATACGCCTATCTATACATGCACCACTGCATACATACATACATGCATACATACATACATGCATGCATACATCAGTTACACCCATATATACATACATCACTACATATAAACACCCAATTACATGTTTGCATTTTGTTTGTAGGTCAGCAGCAGCTTCATCAACAGCAGACTCCGTATCTGGCTCCTCATCCTCAGAAGATTCTCACTGCAAAGGAGTTCTACGCAGTAAAGAGAGGTCTTGGCAGGAAATTCAATTGGTATGAACTGACGTCAATCATTGGGTTGACGACTGTCTTCACTAACTTCTATGACACAAACGATAACCACACCCATGTTGTGGGTCCCTCTATCTGGAATGACTTTCCTCCATCATTAAGAACTAAACTAATGACTGGCTTCTTTCCATCGGCTTCTCACTATTTGAAGGTGTTTCTTTTTTCCCAGGGTTTCAGTGCTGAGAGCGCCTCTGAATGGTTATTCTGTGAGATGAGCTATATAAATAAAGCTTATGAAACCTTTCTCGACATGTATACGAATGCGTACAACTTGGCCTTCCCTCTGAAACAAGTCAACAAACGCAGTCGTAGCACTTTCGACCATCCTTGGATGACAAAAGGATTACTTAAATCGTGCAGGCAAAAGAATAAACTACCTAAAATATATAAAAAATCCAAACCAGATAAATAAAAATAGGTTCATTGCATATAGAAATAAATTTAAAACAATCAAAATTAAATCTGAACGTAACTACTATGCTACCGAATTTGCAAAATATAGATGTGACGTTAAAAAGACTTGGAACATTATAAAAACTATAGTTAACTCGAAAAATGAGGACGCGGGAATTGAATCTCTTACCATAAATGGTCAGGTGATCACTGACAGTGAGCTAATGGCTGAGAAGTTTAATAATTACTTTACTGGCATTGCTAAAAATCTATCTGAAAAAATTCCAGATCCTACTTGCTCCTTCATGAAGCATTTAAAACCCCCACCTGTTAATTCCTTTGCAGTTACTCCAACATAACCAGAAGAGTTACTGGAGATTAACCAACTTGATCCAAGTGTAGTTGGACCACTTCTGCCCATTATAGCAGCCCCGTTAGCAGATATAATGAACTGTTCATTATTAACAGGAGTAGTACCTAGTGAAATGAAAAGATCTACAGTTACACCAATATTCAAGCAAGGAAATAGAGATGATTTTACAAATTATAGACCTATATCCATATTGCTCTACTTCTCTAAATTACTTGAAAAAGTTATGCACCACAGACTATATAGCTACATTTCCAAAATAAATATCCTCCACCCTCTGCAACATGGATTTAGACCACGCCATACAACATCTATGTCTCTCATAAACTTACAGGATAAGATAACTCAAGCCATTGATAATAATGAATACTCTATAGGAATTTTTTTAGATTTAGCCAAAGCATTTGATATTGTAGATCATAGTATACTAATAAAAAAATTGGAAAATTATGGAATCCAAGGTATCGCTCTTTCATGGTTTAAGGATTATCTTAGTCATCGGCAGCAACAAGTTAAATGCAATGGCATAAAATCTATATTTCAATTAATAAAATATGGGGTACTAGGTCCTCTGTTATTCCTGATATATATCAACGACCTTCCTAACATATCCTCTGTTCTTCCTTTTGTTCTTTTTGCGGACGACTCAAATGTTTTTTTATCTCATACATCCTATGATGAACTATTCAGAATACTTAATCAGGAACTTGCACTAGTATCGGATAGGTTCAAGGCAAATAAATTATCCCTCAATCTGACAAAAACAACTTATATTGTTTTCTGATCTCATAGGAAATCAATACCACCGCAGAAAAGAAAGGTTCAAATCGATAATATTGACATTTCACAAGTAAAATCCGTGAAATTCCTTGGAGTATAATTATGTAGATCAGCACATTACTTGGAACGAACACATCGAACAAATTGCATTAAAAATTGCAAAAAACGTAGGAATATTGAAACAAATATCTTATCTACTGCCTACAAATATTATGCTTACTTTATACTATTCCATGATATATCCCTACATTTCCTATTGTAATATGATTTGGGCCTCAAATTAAAATTCTCGACTACTAAGAATACAATTCCTATAAAAGAAGATAATTAGAATAATAGCTGGATCCCCTATAATTCTCATATAAAGCAATTATTTGATTAGTTTGGCATTCTAAAACTTACACAAATTAAGCAATGCCAGATCAGTGAATTTACATATAGGTACACTTGCAATACATGGCCTAGCTCGCTTACTAATCTTTACAACCTAACCTCAGACATCCACTCCTACAACACGAGAAATCTGACCTCATACAGAAGTGAATTTGCTCGTACTAACTCCAGTAAATTTTCAGTTAGATGTGCCGGACCAGAAGAATGGAATAAAATACCTCAGCGCCTTCGCAATATCCCAAACTTAAAGTCTTTCAGGCATCACTTAAGAACATGGATCACTGAGCAGGATGCTCAATTGGATTCCTACATTGCTTATTATGTTTAAATGTGTTTAACATGTTTGCTTCTGTTTGACTCTGTTATTATGGTTAAGTTTCATTGTCAATCCTTAGCCATTTAGAAATGTTTTTCCTTGTGTACATATAGGTGACCCTACCTAGCGGGACCACGGTCCCTTCTGGGTCTCCTCTTGTCTCCACCGAAATGTTAAACATGCATATTGTCAATTGATGTATCTTGGAGCAATAAAACTTATGGTTATGGTTAAAGATATGATACAATATTAATAGTTGTATATTAATGACTTGTTCAGTTGGCCAATGTCAAAAGTGAGGTAAATCATTTTGGTTCTCCTTGCCTTGATGCAAAACTAGTGGGAGGGTGGGGTATCAGCAGATTCTGCAGTGGCAAGTATCAAAATCGTCTGCATTCATTCAATGGCTAAATGACGAATCCGTTTTTGCAGCACCAAGATTTAGGGTCCCTAGTGTTCATTGGTTCAATGATAATATAAGGCCTTGGGTTAATTGTATATGATCTAGTAGTGCGAACCGTTCAGAAGCAAAGCCCCACACTCAAACTGATAGTGGTTTTGATTTATTTGAACAAATCATTCATCCATTCAAAGATTTATATAGCGCCCTCTTAAGGTAACTACTCAGAAATGTTCAGAAAGTTGTCCATGGATTATGTGTATGATAATAATATTGAAAGAATAGTTATCACAACCCATCAATTGATGTTTGGCAAGATTATGTAGCACAATATATGCCTTAATGTGCATACATTTACTTACATTGTTTTTTGCATGGATTGATATTTGTGTACATTCATATTTACTTGCATTCATAGGTGAATGCATTCATTCATTCATAATTGTGTATATATATACATGCAGTAATACTGATCAATATTCTTACTTAAAACCTTAATTTCTGCACATCTTTGCACTTATTTCTTCCTAGAATAACAGATCCCTGCAATTGTTTGTAAATATTGCATGTCAGATCCCAGATTGTTAATTCATTAAATAGTTTAGCCAAATATTTTCATTTCTTCACAGGAATCGTCAGTTCAACTACAAAAGGCCCGAATTTTCTTTGTGGCATCACCATGACAACAGTAGCTCCAAATCGTCATCTGAGCATCGTCGTCATGACAACCGAAGATCCAAATCAGTCTCTAATCATAGTCATCATGCTGACAGCCACTCAAAATCAGTCTCTAAACATCGTCGTGATAACAGTAGCTCAAGATTGGTCTCTAAGCATTATCGTCGTGACAACACTCATCACGACAACAGCAGCTCAAGATCAGTCTCTAAACGTCGTTGCCATAATGATAGCAGTTCCAAATCAGTTTCTAAACATCGTAGTCGTGACAGCAGCCGCTCCAAATCGGTCTCTAAACATCGTAGTCATGACAACACCCATAGTCCTGACAACAGCAGCTCCAAATCGGTCTCTAAACATCGTAGTCATGACAGCACCCATAGTCCAGACAACAGCAGCTCCAAATCTGTCTCTAAACATCGTAGTCATGACAGCAGCCACTCCAAATCTAAACATCGTAGTCATGACAACATCCATAGTCCTGACAACAGCAGCTCCAAATCGGTCTCTAAACATCGTAGTCATGACAGCACCCATAGTCCTGACAACAGCAGCTACAAATTGGTCTCTAAGCATAGTCGCCATGACAACAGCCACTCCAAATCTAAACATCGTAGTCATGACAACATCCATAGTCCTGACAACAGCAGCTCCAAATCTGTCTATAAACATAGTCGCCATGACAACAGCCGCTCCAAATCGGTCTCTAAGCATCGTGGTCATGACAACGATAGTTCAGACTCTGCCTTACAACATCATCAGGATAGCGACTCTGATTCAACCTCATGTCGTCGTCATGACAACAAGAAGCCTGCCTTAGCCTCTGGTTCCTACAGAAACGACAAACGCCGTTCTAATTCCACTTCGCGTCATCGTTCTTCAAAGTCACAGTCAACTCGTAGAGCATCAGAACGCAGACAGGAAGAAGGGAAACTGTGTTCCAGTCGTAAGACTACCAAGAGTCGTGAGCAGCTGCGCTCTTCATCAGAGAGCAGTGATGAAGAGTCCACCCCATCACCAGTTGGCCGCAGCTCCAGGAAAAGATCCAGCCACACTTCTTCCAGTTGCAGCGATGACGACAGCATTTCGCCAAAGCGTCAGCATGACGACTTGGAATCTGTTACCTCGACGACATCAAAACGAAATCGTTGCAATGGGAAATTGAAGTCGGGAAAGTCAAAATTAAAAAAAAAAGCATTGCTTTGTTAGAGTAACGGAGACTTTGTGCTGACTCACTAGTGGTCTGTGGTAGTGTAAAATGTGTGTCTTTTAATGCCGTGGGTACGGGTTCGAACCTTCTCTGCTGGTCTGGTTGCTGTGTAAGGACCCGGAGTGACTTCATCAATCATGTAAAATGATCTTTGTCATTGATTAATGTTTGGTCATTATGTAGAGGTGCTTAATAAATCTCAGCAGTTAAGATCCCAATGGGGAACAGTTTCCGATTGATTGGAAGGCTTGGCTCTTAGTGTGGGTAATGGGGTTTGTGTCCAAATCGCTATGGCTGTGGATATAATTTAATTTGGTGACACCTTTTAATTCTGTCATTTTACCACTGTGTGATCCACGTTTTTTGTTCAAATCTGTTCACTATGAACTTTTTGCTTCTGCTTTCTGTTTGTATGAATATGTATTTTCATGTTGTTAAAATCTTGTGATTTGTAAGTGAACCAGAGATGGGTTACAAATAGATTCTAAGCAATTAAATTATCGATTAGATAAACAGCTGATTCTCAGAGATTAGCTGTCACCTGATCCCTTTTCTAATTGTAGAATGATTAACTGATAGATTAAGTTCTCCTTGCTTCTCTTAATAGTTGTGCAGGTGACTGGGGATTAGAATTATCCACAATTTGTTCAATCATTGTTTAATGATTAATGATGTTTAATAATTAATAATAATGATAATGAGATTAGATAAATTTTTTTTTAAATATTCAGTAAATTTATCAACACTTATTAGTAGCCAGGTTATCAAACTTCTTTAGTCATTTTAATGCAAGTTAAAATTAACAGACTATAGACTGGCTGCATAACGCTTCGTATAATTCTAACTGCTACTTGATTAACTGCTGTTATTAATACTATAAGTCAATTAGCAAACTAAATCTAATTGACTAGCTATTTAAGTTATCATCTGTGAAGCAAAGGCATTTATTAATGACTCTGTTGCCCTTTCTTAAATGGTTGTATTGTATTATGAACTTTGAAAAGCGAGAAATATCAAAAGCAGTTGTTTTAGTATCACATATCCATCATTTTATTTGTGCAATTTCAATGCTTTTGTGCTTTATCTCAAATGGACAGAGACTCCAATGTATCCAAAGTCTCCAGAGTATTCTCTTATTTCTATAGCACCTCTCCATGTCCAATCTACAGTAATTAGATGCGCTCTCAGTACAAAAAGCCCCAGAAAAAAGAAATGTCTTAAGAATGCGGGCAGAAACAGCAGCTCCCCAGAAAAAACGCAAAGAGTTAGTCTGAAAGGGAATATCGTTCCAAAGCCGACAGACACGCATCAGAGAGGTATTGGGCAGAAGCCGTCCCAGGTTCCAAGAGGTGATGTCTGTCTAAAGAACAAAGAGGATGACGGGTAAAGTCATGAAGATGACTTCATAGTCATGGAGTGACTATGCCATATTATTGCCATATTATTAAAACCAATATTGGCTTCAAAGGATTGTTCTCTAAATTTTATGTTTTTATTGCTTGGACGTCTTGAATAATTATGAGCATATGTAATTATTGTCTTGTGCTAAGTTGTTTCTAGGTAAATAAACGTGTTGCAGCCAAGAATCGTACAGATGGTTTCATTCAATTGAAATCGCATTGTAAAGTTTGTATTTGATTTAGAAATTACCAGAGACCACTATTAGTTGATGAGGTGAACTCTTACGGAAACAAATGACAAAAAACGTGTTTCAAAGTTTCTGCTCCACCAGTGCCCCCTTGCCAGTGTAGCTATAATGAGTACATTGACCGTTCAATGTCGGTGTGGTGATGAGACGTCTAGGGAGAGGACTGGCCACTCATATGCCGAGGCTAAGAAACTGAAGTTGCCAACACAGCATACCCTGTGGTGCCTCATGGCTAGCTCAACAACTGGCAAATTAATTTACAATCATCATGGGGGTTGATGTGGTCAAATGTAAGAAAATAATATCATAAAACATAGCAGAAGAAAAATATATACCACATACAGAGGTGGCCATCTCGCTTGACAGGTGGGGGGGGGCACCCAATGAGAGGAGTAGAAAATGTTGGGGGACACACGTATAAATTGTACCCTCTCTGTCAAGGTAGGGGGACTTGTCCCTCGGGATCGCCACCATTGACCACATAAACGTAGCCTCATAACTGTTGATGTTTAGCTCCAGCGCCTGGATAATTATAATATGACCTTGATTCCGTTTGTTATTCAGTGACCAATGGGAGTATAATTATATTAAGATCAGTGTTGACTGATAAGGCCTTTCATCGCCAGTTTGAATGAACTCCACGCCATCTAGGGTCTCGTGCGCCATGTTTTATCTTCAAAATCCTCTGCTTGATCTATTATTACTGTTTGATAAATCTTTTACTGAAATTTAAAAATATCAGATATATTCTTGCACAATGTTTTAAATCCCTGCACGAGTTGTAACAAGGCGTGAACTGCATATTCAAACGGACACAATACGTGGCATAGCCTACAGCGGCGAAAGATAACTATCGAAAGATATAAACATTTAGGCAGGGTTGTATTCCCTCCTTTTGTCTGTGCTTCGGACTGGCACCAACCGAGCATATACGCATGTGATGGAATTCTCATGTCGCAGTACTTACTCAAGAGTCAAGTCCACTAAATTTCGACGTCTAAAGGCAACCATTCTGATTTGACGCAGCGATCGTAAACCGGCATGGTGCTTTGCGCTATAGTCTGTGGATTTCAGAAGCATTAGAAATGATTTTAAGACGCTAAAATTTCCTCATCTTACTCACATTGCCAACTACAAGCATACAACTTGATACAATCTACATCTAAGTTTCCCGCTGCTATGCTTTTGGGTCACGTGTTCCACCAGCTCTACATTATGATATTCATGATATAATTAATATTAATTAAACGAGGCTTCGCGACTATTAGCGGTATCCGTTCAACCGCAGACGTGTCTATTAACACGTACAATTATACTAATTTATCTCGCCGATGACATTATAATGTGATATATAAATTAATATTTAGCAGTCTCGTACCGCGCTGCGATAGAGCTGTTGGCAGCGACGCGAGATAAATTAATAGTGGAATTAATATTAATTAATCACTCGTAGTGACACCTGTAGGCGATAAGTATACACCTGAGTTTGGCTCAGGGTATAGGTTGGTTGGACTGTGCTGCAATGTTGGCCGTATTTTGGCCAATTTTCGGGATTTAGATCGGAAATATTTTCGCAAACGACCGATTAATCGCAGGTAAGGGGACAGTTTATTTGGAAATGGACTGTTTTTGCCGTTTTGTATGGCATTACGACTCCGTGTTTTTTCTAGCGCGTGTTGAGAGATAGCTCGAGGGCGATGTTGTGGTCGCAAGACCAGTTGCTCGTGGCTTAGCGAATTCTTGGTTTAATTACCACCAGAATGTACGTCGCTTCGGGTTTTGGTTGGGGGCGTCTTTTAGATGAGTATTGCTCTTGAGATGCTCAAGTCCAGTTTCCAGTTGGCAGGGAATGCTTGAACTGCAATAGACCTAAAGGACTCGTGTTATCTTATCTATGCGATACCGTTATGGTTCTGATGTCTTTTCGTACAGATCTTTTTCAACAGGAGTTCTCTTTCGTGAGATAATTAAAAGTCGCTTTCATGAATGACTTGACTGTTAATCAAGAGTTCATGGGTCAAATCTGGTTTGAGATTTCCGTTCCCTCTGTGGTCATACGTCCCCAGGCAACTCAGCTATGATGATTACACTGACTGTACACTGTTGGTCATAAGATGAAATGGCGAGGGAAAAGACTGGCCACCTGCCCTCATATGACAAGGCTGAGAAAATGAAGTCACTTGCGCTCATGCCCATGGCTGCCTTGGGCTAACTGAATAGACTAGTCTTCTTCTAAGTATCTTTATACACGCATACAGACGCCAGGGAAAGGCGGCAGCGCCTCTGAGTAAGTCATCTTCTAAGGTCGCTCTATAGGTACTTGGAATGAACGAATGAATTGCTGCAGCTTACCATGCCTGACTCAATGAAAATACTTAACATACATGTAAAGAAGGGTGTAACATTTATGTTTATCTGAATTACATGTAAGGAAGTGCGTAACATTTATGGTTATCTGAATGACATGTAGGGAAGTGCGTAACATTTATGGTTATCTGAATGACATGTAAGGAAGTGCGTAACATATATGGTTATCTGAATGACATGTAAGGAAGTGCGTAACATTTATGGTTATCTGAATGACATGTAAGGAAGTGTGTAATATTTACAGTTCTCATTACCTGTGGACACAGGGGGAGTGAGACATGGATTCATTAGGGGGCAAATGTCGTAAGTTTGAGGCGAACATCTTCAACAAGAGCAAATGTCAGAACTGCTTCAAGGGAAAGGAAGACCACTCTGCACAGGCGCTCGAATCCAACAGGGTACGTAACTCACTGATCTCCTCCTCTTGGCCACTCCTCTTACTCCTCCCTCTGAGACTCCATTTGCGTGTAAGAAGAGTGTAATGACGTCTTGTGTAATTTCCTTTATATACAACATTGACAGGTGCAAAGATTGATTGTGCAGGTTAAGTGGCTTTGCTAATGATAGAAATATTTTATAATTTAATAGAAATTTTTACGATCTGTTTGTCTATGTCTGTCTGCTTGTGTCTGTCTGTCTGTCTCTCTGTCTGTCTCTCTGTCTGTCTCTCTGTCTGTCTTGGTGTATTTGACGTAAGCAGCTCGTAAACATTTGTTTGTTGTTCAACTCCGTTTGGGGCCTCATTTGCAGTTTTACATCTTTTGTAGTGTTACTTGATTACTAGTGTTACTTCGTTTATGGTGTTGTGTCACTACCAGTGTTACGTCTTCTATGGTTTTACCACATTTGCAGTGTTATAGTAAATGCTGTTTACATGACTCGTATGACATACGCCATTTGCAGCCATACATCTGATATGGTATTACCTCATTCGTGGTATTACCTCATTTGTGATGTTACATCATTTGCAGTGATACCTCTTTAACTGGTTTTACCTCGTTGATGCTGCTATTCACTTTGTGTTTGTTACTTGATTTTCTGGTGTGACCTAATTTTGACCCTGACCCCACCCCATCTCCCTCCCTTGCAGGTGTCAGCTGCCTGCTTGTCGTTTACAGGAGATATCTGTTCTGCCTTAGGGATATTACATTTTAAAATGCCATGGATTCTTATCTATTCATTGATGGAACCAACCTATCATACGTTAACTTACTTTTCTTACCTTTATCATTGTCATCTTCGTCGTCGTCGTCGTTATCATTATCGTTATTATCGTCATCATCATTCTTTTGTGCCTCTATACCACTGCAGATGGGCTGTATGTGTTGGAAGGGTTGTCGTCATAGTCATCATAAGTCATGATGACATTTGATATATGCAATTAATTTTAAGGTGGTCATCAGAACAGAGAATAGAAGTAGGAGGATTATGACGCAGCCAAGTAAGCCGACATTGAGATAAACACACGGGTTGACAGACAAAGTGACACACAGAGAGGCTGTCAGACAGACTAACAAGGAGACAGATAGACTGACTAACAGGGAGGCAGAGGGAGAGACGGAGTAGCAGGGAGACAGATAGACTGACTGAGTAAGAGCGAAGCAGACAAACAGGCAGTGCTCAAAATGGGGCGACACTGCTTTGTCAAGCCTTGTTTTTCATTGTTAGGGTAGTAAATTTATGCGCAGCCCCGTTTTAAATTCCAATTGGTCTCACGTGACCGAGAATGCAAATGCAGTGGTTTCGGATTTTCGTGGGAGGAGGAGGGTTGGGGTGGATAGATTTGTGAGTGAGGTTTGGAGACATGGGCTTGGGGAAGGGTACATAGGGGCGTGGGTCGGCCCTATACATTTCCTTGGGTGATATATATAAGTAGATATTCGTATATATATATATATATATATATATATATATAATGGGTTCATGACCTGTCCTATAAACTATGAAATTCAAAGGATATTGTTGGTATGTCATTAACCTAGTTTCTCAGGCTTTTGTTTGGGCTTTCTTTCTATTCATCCAACTCCAACTTCTCCTCCAATTCTCCATCTTCCTCATATTCTGTCTTCAAATTCTCTGTCCTCATTGTCTCGTCCTCTCTTTCTCTCCCATTCTCCGTCCTCCTCCTCCTCCCATTCTCTCCCTTCCTAATTCTCCTAGCTATCCTCATTCACGACAGCTATCCTCTTCCTCTCAATCCTCTCTCCATACCTCCTCTCAGTTTCCTCTTCCTCTCATATTTCTCTAATATCTCTCTGGATCTTCCATCAGTTACCCTACCTTTTCCTCCTCCCATTATCGTCCCTCTGATCTCGTCCATTGCCCTCTGTCCCTTACCCTCTGCTCCTACCATTTGTCCCTTCCCTCTCCCTTTCCAGGTGACCTCATCGCTTAGCTATGTCCCCTTCGTACGAATTGGGTCACCATCGTTACTCGTACAATCAGACATTGACTTCTGTATATGGAAAGGATGTGGAACCCTCGACATGTGTGTCAGGTCGATTGGGGTCATTGCAAATGCTTTCTGAAGCTGTTGCTCATCTAATCATTAGACCTCGGAAAAGTAAGTATTTCTATTATTACCCTTGTTATTGGTATTACTATCACTATTATTGTATTTTCCTCTTTCATTGCGCTTCTTATTTGCACTCTTCTTCGAATTCTTCTTCCTTGTATTATTCTTTCAATTCTATTCCTTCCTTCATTGAACCTTCCTTCTTCCTTCTTCTTTTCATTCTTTGCTGTTTTGTTGGTCGTAATTGCTCCGAAATCTCCGACCGTTCTCCCTTAGCTAATTGTCCCAGGTGGATAACCGCTTCCTTCTTCCCGCCGTCCCTCACCCGGTGTTAATTGCCGCCAACGGAAAGGGTGCAAAGTGCATTTGGTCCAATATGTTGCAAACATTACTTAACGGAGGTGGGAAGGAAGGAGGAATGGAAAGGGGAGGATAGAGGGGAAGAGTAGGAGGAGGGTAAGAGGAGGAGGATGGGAGAGGAAGAGAAGACGGAGGAGGAAGTGGAGGTGGAGAGGAGTAGGAGGAGGAGGGGAAGAGGAGGAGGAGATGGAAAGGAGGAGGAGAATGGAATAGGAGGAGGAGGGAAGAGGAGGAGGATCGAATCCGTGCTCACAAGGTTTCAAGTCGATCCACTAGCCAGTAGGCATTTATTTATGTATGTTAAGAAGGGATGGTGTGAGAATGGGAGCTTGGAAGAGGCGGGAGGGGGTGAATGGGTATGGTGGGGGGAAGGAGGGAGACTAAGAGATTGAAGAAACAGCCGTCGAGTGGAGCCAATGGCGGCTTTTGGTCTGATCCCAGTCCATGTTTTTACCGTCTCAACGACCACAACGATCGTAAATATGACGGATAACACAGACATAGAGAGAAGGATACCGACAGACTCACAGGCAGACACAGACCGACACAGACAGACACAGACAGATTGGTAGATGGAGAGGCACATTAAAATAGACAGATTCAGACAGACAGAAGACAGATCGACTAAGAGATACAGGCAGAGTAAAATATATACAGACTAAGACAGACAGACAGACAGACTAAGGTAGAGACACAGAAGAGACGGGTTGATAGACAGACAAGGTAAGACATTCATACAGACTTAGGTGGACAGACAGACAGACATGCCCAGACTCAGACAGGTGGGGAAACAGATGGAGGCATACAGTCAGACAGATAGACAGTCATAAAGGACGTGAGGACAGACAAACAGAATAACACAAACACATAGGATTAGTCAGACAGGTAGAGTAGGACAAACAGACACACGAACGTTCAACGTATAGACGTTGATGAAGATATCGGACCCATACCTAGACAGACAGACAGACAGACAGACAGACAGACAGACAGACAGACAGACAGACAGACAGAAAGAAAGAAAGAAAGAAAGAAACGGATAGACGTACAACCAGTAGCGTGGTCTTTATGAAGAGATAGACGTTGGATCCTGGATCTATTCGGTTTGCAGCTTGAGAAAAGTTATATGCACGAGTAGCGTACTAGAGAGTGAATTAGACAGACAGACAGACAGATAGAGAAGACTGGATGGATGGAAGGAGGGACGGAACATCTGGACCAGTTTTTTTTAATCTGGGAAGGAAATGTATACACTTATCAATAGCAGTTATTTTTATATTTGCATTACGGTATACGTGCAGGCAGTGATAGACAGAGCTAAATGCAGACAGACAGATAGACGCATGCAGGCAGAGGGACAGGTATATAGGATGACAGACTTTATCACAAGTAGCAAAATGCTGAAGATGTGATTCTGGCATGATCTTGTCTAACATCTTTGATGCGTGTGTGTTTGGATTAATATATCAAACATTGCCCAACCAACACAAATACAAACTCAAACATACAAGCAAATATACAGGCACACACAGAATCACACACATTGTTTGGTATTGAAACACAAATAAAAACACACACATACAAGTACACACATTCACCCATATACAAGCACACTGGCAAGCACACACACACATACAGGCACAGATAAAGACACAAACCAACACACACATACATTCACACACACACACACACACACACACACACACACACACACACACACACACACACACACACACACACATACAAGCATGCACTTTGTTTTGGATTGGTGGTCAGAATAATCCATTGCTTTGTTTTATGAAGCTGTTGCTATATTTAGAAACCACATCCAAACAAACTGTATTGACCTCGGCTTCACTTACCATTCTGCACTTACCTCGTTTCATATCAGAATTTACCTCCTCTGAGTCTGCTCATTCCATTACTTACCTACCTCTGTAAACCCCATTCTTGCTATTCACCCTGCCAGACCATCATTCCCTAACCATACCACATCATTCTTAGCAACTTACCTAGCCTTTAGAATGAAGTGGTATGAAAAGCACACTACAATTTGGTATGATGGTGAAGTATGATATAATACGGCAATAAAGGTATAAAGGTATGGTAAGGCATTAAAATCAATCAATCAATTTCAATTGTTGATGGCAATAAGCTGACAGATCCATTACAATGACCTTTCTACCTTTCGTAAACTGTTGAAGTCTTTTTTTTTAGCCGTTGCTGGGCTGGGAGAACCTCTTGAGTAGTTTCACTTGAAGAGGTGCTATATAAATTATCAAAATGAACTAATGTTCCAAGTAACAATTATTATAATTAGTGATAATAATAATAATAATTTTTATTCTACAATTTTTTTGCCTTTTTGTTATCATGCCGTACGTCATAACTGACCCTCACTTACTATGTCTAGTGTTACCTCACTCTGATGTGTTAGTAAGTATGGACGTCATCTGTAATTTTGTAGAATTCTCGGAAGGTCATCCAGTGTGGATATCTATTCGTTGCTCCTGAGTCATTCAATTTCACAAATCCACAAGACAGAACCAAGGTGAGCCTAGAAGGAGACAATTGTTGTCCGATTTAAAATAATTATTGTTATTATTACAATTATATTTATTATTGTTGTTACTGTAACTGTTATTATCTACATCATCATTTTTATTTATTATTTATTATTATTATCATCTTCAATATTATTATTGTTATTATCATTGTTGTTATTAATATTTTTATTACTATTGTAATTATTCTTAAATTATTATTATTAATATTATTATTCTTATTATTATTATTATTATTATTCATCATTGACTGTTGTTGTCGTCATTGTTATTCTTTATGTTATTTTTAATAGTACTGTTATTATTGTCTTCTTATTATTATTAGGGCCTATTATTATTAATGTTAGTTGCCTTTATGAGATAATTCAAGTGTGCTTTGATGGTTGATGTGTTAGACTTCTAATCGACAGATCAATGATTGAAATCCCGACTAAAGCAGACATTTGTTAAGAGATTTTCTCCTTCTGAGCCTCTTTTCCAATTTCAATAGAACTGTTTTGTAGACCTTTTTATTTCGTTTGTTGCTTTTCTCTCTGACGTCAGTGCACTCAGCCGTGACTGATCGTTTCACGCTTCGGCGAATCCTCCCCATTCAAGGTTTTCTCTCACCACGGGGTGCCTTATAAGGGAGGGGGCTGTAGAGAGACTCTGAGAAGGTGTTTTGGGTAGGAGCATAGGGACAGGCAGGGTGTTGGCTTTTTATACATGCTCCACTGACGAGAGCTGCTGATAAAAATTAATGAGCTAATTTGTGTTATCATGAATATGCATGAGTTGAGTGGTTATGAGGTTGGTGTCACATTTGCACGTGCATCAGTCAAACAATCAATCAATCAATCAAACAATCAATCAATCAATTGCTCTGTGGTTTATTCAGCTGACCAATGTCAGATAGAAGTACGTGAGTTGATTTTTGCATGTGGAGCGAGGAGGTTATTTGAAATTCTCTATGCGTGATGATGCTTAATTGGTTTCAGAGTAAAGTAGTTTTTGAATACTTGAAGCAATAGATTGTTAGAGGACTGATACATGATTATTCCAACTTGTAGTTTTCGAATTTGCTTTGTGATTAATATCCTCCTATGTCTAAATTCGGATACCGTTTGCACCCCATATGAAGTATCTATACAATATTGAGTGAATATAAGCTGATCCAATCCTCCATCTTGAATTTGGAGGGTACCGATCCCCCCTCATATTCTCCACAAGTCTCTGTCTCTGGATATACAACATAATTATTAGATTTTGTGATTAGCAAGACTTTCATTCTTTACTTTTTAATATGTGTGTGTGTGTGTGTGTGTGTGCGTGCGTGCGTGCGTGTGAATATTCATGAGTGATAACTTACGGGTTACATTCTAGCGCCCGCTCCATCCAACCAATCGACTGCCGTGTCACTCAGGTGTATGAATATTCATGAGCGGATATATTTAGTTCTGTGTTTGTTTTTGTTTTAGCGATGGCAGAGAAGGTTCTTTATTCTCTACGACGACGGAGAATTGTCCTACTCCGTCGACGACAATGCAAGTCTAAAAATCTTATGACAGACAACAAGACTTACACGCAGATAGACGGAGAGACAGACAAAAGGACAGATAGACAGACACATACATAGACAGGCACACAGACAGACAGAGTGATGAAAGGTCAGGTAGAAAGATAGGGAGACAGCCAGTTAGACATAGAGCCGGGGGTGGGTGAGAGTGAACACGTACTCAATGAAAGAATGTTGTCAATGCTGTGAGATGATTTATATATGGCATGAGTAACCTGCTGGATAGAGAACTAGACAGACGGATAGACAGACAGACGAAGAGACAGATCTAGGCAAACAGTGTTGCAGGTACTGTCATTAGTAATAGTGGAGGGAGATAGAGATGGAGGGAGGGAGGGGGTAAGTGCTTTTGTGGAGCTGCCTGGATCAAAGCTCATCACCCTGTAGTCGTAAATCTATCTCAGTTACGGTGAGACCCTATTAGAATTGCAGGGTTAATTGACTACTGAAGAGTAGGAGGTTCAGTTTAGCAACACTGTGTGATGACAACGATCGTTAGCGTCGCCCTCCTCCTTTATATATTCATGGGACTGGCACTATCTGAGTGCAAGCACATTTGGTAGTAGTGGTTTCAGTTTAAGGAAGCTGTTTGATAACAATGATCGTTGCCCTCCTCCTTTATCCGAGCTTGGGATTGGCGCACGAGCAGCGGAGGAGTCTACTGATGAATACGGAGGACATCTGCACTGGACCTTGGACTCTGTAGGAACCCACTCGATGACCTGTCCCACTTCTAAGGAACCACTATTAATGGGAGAACTTTTCTCTGTGGTAGACCCTAAAGGGTTTGGAATGGCCTTTCTCTGTACCATAGATCGTATAGTGATAATTTTTATGTCCATTTTGAAAACTTAATTTTTTTTCCGACTGCATTTGAGGGCGCTTTTAATTTTAATTTTGAGTAATTACCCTGAAAGGGTGCTACAGAAATGAATGAATGACCTGGTTCTTACACTTTGCAGGTCAGCACGATTCCGCAGGGGGTGATCGACATGAACCACTGCAGCGAAGTGTTCAACGCGGAAGACCCAACAGGTCACCAGTACTCCATCGGGATTACATCACTCGACAGGGTGACGTATGTGAAGGGCACGTCTAAGGACGAGATTAACAGGTGGGTGATCATAGGGGGGGAGGTGCTGCCCCAATGGAGGGAATGGACCAAGATAGGGGTGTGGTTGGCAGAGGATGAAGTGAGAGTAAGGGGTTTTTTCATTGTGGATTGGTTGATTGATGTATAAATTTAACATTATTCTTTGTTTATCTTTTAATAGTATTATTTATATTTATTCCTTGTTTGTTATTTAGTAGGTGTACAAAATCAAAAATATCAAAAATACTTTTAATAGTATTTTTGATATATATATATATATATATATATATATATGTATACAATATATATATATATATATATATATATATATATATATATTGATAATTGTTGCTTAGTCTGATTAATCGTCAAACATAAATTTAATCATTTAGATTAATTAATCGATTAATTAGTCGTTAACATAAGATGATTCTGATTTTCGTTAGGTGGCTGGACCTGTTGATCATTTACCCCCGGAATCTGAAGTCACAGCCTCGACCCCGGACGAGGCCACCACCCACACCTAACGCTCCCATGGTTCAGGATTACCATCCTCCGACTGGGGTAAGATGCATACCATGTGACATCATTTTGATGTGTTGTTTTCATGATGGGCCTTCAGGTAGGAGGTCCAGATAGAATGAAGTTCAGTTAGAATGAAGTTCAGTTAGAATTATGTTCATTGTTCAGTTAGAATTATGTTCATTGTTCAGTTAGAATGATGTTCAGTTAGAATGCCGTCCAGTTATAATGTCGTCCTCTCAGATTGTTGTCCAGTTAGAATGTTATTCATTTAGAATGTGTCCAGTTAGAATGTTGTACAGTTAGATTGTTGCCATGTTATCCTGTTAGAATATTATCCTGTTAGAATGTTGTTTAGTTAGAATGTTGTTCAGTTAGAATGTTGTCCTGTTACAACGTTGTCCAGTTAGAGTGTTGTCCGGTTAGAGTGTTGTCCTGTTAAAATGTTATCCATTTAGAATTTTGTCTAGTTAGAATGTAGTCATTTGTCAAGTTAGAATGTCATCCAGTTAGATTGTTGTCCAATTAGTAATTACAATGTTGTCCAGTTGCAACATTGTCTTCAGCAGCTGTAATGCCAGAGGTCAAATCATTGACCTGCATGCCTGCATCCTTTTCAGTAGGCCACATACCTCTGCCTCCTCACATTGCCATCACTTAGCAGTCCATCTGGCCACTGCATACCTTTGCAGCTTCAATTGATGGTCCCTGTTGCTGAAACCCGAGAAACAGAGCCTCCTTTTGTCTACCAGGTGTGATGATGGCTTACCTGTATTATGAACTTTGACCTGATGTCTATGCTTACCTGGGCTTGATTGGAATTCATTTGGTCCTTTGGTAAGGGTGCTAAACTGGTGGAGGTGTTGATGGCTCATGTTATGTTGAATGGTTCAAAGGTGATGGTGTCAGATTGGTGGGGAGGGATTGAGTGTTGGATGTCCATGATTTGTCTTTGTGTCTGTGTCTGTGCCTCTCTTGTATTTGTCTGTGTCTCACTGTTGTCTTCTGCATGTCCCTTCCTCTGTCTCTCTCTATGTATGTTTGTCTTCGCTGTGTCTGTCCTTCTGTGTGCTTCTGTTCATTGTCTCTGCATATCAGTCAGTCCTCTTCTCTGTCTATTCCTCTTTTGTGCCTATTCCTCTTCTGTGTATATTCCTCTTCTGTGCCTATTCCTCTTCTATGCCTATTCCTTTTCTGTGCCTATTCCTTTTCTCTGCCTATTCCTTTTCTCTGCCTATTTCTCTTCTCTGTCTATTCCTTTTCTCTGTATATTCCTCTTCTCTGCCTGTTCCTCTTCTCCGCCTATTCCTCTTCTCTGTCTATTCCTCTTCTCTGTCTATCCCTCTTCTGTGCCTATTCCTCTTCTCTGCGTATTCCTCTTCTCTGTCTATTCCTCTTCTGCGCCTATTCCTTTTCTCTGCCTATTCCTTTTCTCTGTCTATTCCTTTTCTCTGCCTATTCCTTTTCTCTGCATATTCCTCTTCTCTGTCTATTCCTTTTCTCTGTCTATTCCTTTTCTCTGCCTATTCCATTTCTCTGTCTATTCCTTTTCTCTGTCTATTCCTTTTCTCTGCCTATTCCTTTTCTCTGTCTATTCCTTTTCTCTGTCTATTCCTCTTCTCTGTCTATTCCTCTTCTGTGCCTATTCCTCTTCTCTGCGTATTCCTCTTCTCTGTCTATTCCACTTCTCAGCCTATTCCTTTTCTTTGTCTATTCCTCTTCTCTGTCTATTCCTTTTCTCTGTCTATTCCTTTTCTTTGCCTATTCCTTTTCTCTGTCTAATCCTTTTCTCTGTCTATTCCTTTTCTCTGTCTATTCCTTTTCTCTGCCTATTCCTTTTCTCTGTCTATTCCTCTTCTGTGCCTATTCCTCTTCTCTGCGTATTCCTCTTCTCTGTCTATTGCTCTTCTCTGTCTATTCCTTTTCTCTGTCTATTCCTTTTCTCTGTCTATTCCTTTTCTCTGTCTATTCCTTTTCTTTGCCTATTCCTTTTCTCTGCCTATTCCTTTTCTCTGTCTATTCCTTTTCTCTGCCTATTCCTTTTCTCTGCCTATTCCTCTTCTCTGTCTATTCCTCTTCTGTGCCTACTCCTCTTCTGTGTATATTCCTCTTCTGTGCCTATTCCTCTTCTGTGCCTATTCCTTTTCTCTGTCCATTCCTTTTCTCTGTCTATTCCATTTCTCTCTATCCCTCTTCTGTGCCTATTCCTCTTCTCTGCGTATTCCTCTTCTCTGTCTATTCCTTTTCTCTGCCTATTCCTCTTCTCTGTCTATTCCTCTTCTGTGCCTATTCCTCTTCTGTGTATATTCCTCTTCTGTGCCTATTCCTCTTCTGTGCCTATTCCTCTTCTGTGCCTATTCCTCTTCTCTGTCTATTCCTTTTTTCTGTGTATTCCTTTTCTCTGTCTATTCCTTTTCTCTGTCTATTCCTTTTCTCTGTTTATTCCTCTTCTCTGTCTATTCCTCTTCTCTGTCTATTCCTTTTCTCTGTCTATTCCTTTTCTCTGCCTATTCCTTTTCTCTGCCTATTCCTTTTCTCTGCCTATTCCTTTTCTCTGCCTATTCCTCCTCTGTGCATATTCCTCTTCTGTGCCTATTCCTCTTCTGTGCCTATTCCTCTTCTGTGCCTATTCCTCTTCTGTGCCTATTCCTCTTCTGTGCCTATTTCTATTCTCTGTCTATTCCTTTTCTCTGTCTATTCCTTTTCTCTGCCTATTCCTTTTCTCTGCCTATTCCTTTTCTCTGCCTATTCCATTTCTCTGCCTATTCCTTTTCTCCGCCTATTCCTTTTCTCCGCCTATTCCTTTTCTCTGCCTATTCCTTTTCTCTGCCTATTGCTTTTCTCTGCCTATTCCTTTTCTCTGTCTATTCCTCTTCTGTGCCTATTCCTTTTCTCTGTCTATTCCTATTCTCTGTCTATTCCTTTTCTCTGTCTATTCCTTTTCTGTGCCTATTCCTCTTCTGTGCCTATTTCTCTTCTGTGTATATTCCTCTTCTGTGCCTATTCCTCTTCTGTGCCTATTCCTTTTCTCTGCCTATTCCTTTTCTCTGTCTATTCCTCTTCTGTGCCTATTCCTTTTCTGTCTATTCCTTTTCTCTGTCTATTCCTTTTCTCTGCCTATTACTATTCTCTGTCTATTCCTCTTCTGTGCCTACTCCTCTTCTGTGTATATTCCTCTTCTGTGCCTATTCCTCTTCTGTGCTTATTCCTCTTCTGTGCCTATTCCTTTTCTCTTTCTATTCCTTTTCTCTGTCTATTCCTCTTCTGTGCCTATTCCTGAGACTGAGGATAAATATTATTTTGTTTGGAGAATGTCAAATTTCTCGATAAAGTAACAGTGAACCCGGGTTCAGCGTGATATTCCCAGATATTGAAACCTTGATTTCTGCTTTGTTATTTTGACAAATCCAGATATCTATGCAGCATATTGCTGCCAAACGGTCCACACAGACTGAGGATAAATATTATTTGGTTTGAAGAATGTGAAATTTCTCGATAAAGTAACGGTGAACCCGGGTTCAGCATGATATTCCCATATCTTGAAACCTTGATTTCTGGTTGGTTATTTGGGCAAATCCAGATATCTATGCAGCATATTGCTGCCAATAGGTCCACACAGACTGAAGATAAATATTATCTGGTTTGAAGAATGTCAAATTTCTCGATAAAGTAACGGTGAACCCGGGTTCAGCGTGATATTTCCAGATATTGAAACCTTGATTTCTGCTTGGTTATTTGGACAAATCCAGATATCTATGCAGCATATTGCTGCCAATAGGTCCACACAGACTGAAGATAAATATTATTTGGTTTGAAGAATGTGAAATTTCTCGATAAAGTAACAGTGAACCCGGGTTCAGCGTAATATTCCCAGATATTGAAACCTTGATTTCTGCATGGTTATTCGGGCAAATCCAGATATCTATGCAGCATATTGCTGCCAATAGCTCCACACAGACTGAAGATAAATATTATTTGGTTTGAAGAATGTCAAATTTCTCGATAAAGTAACAGTGAACCCGGGTTCAGCGTGATATTCCCAGATATTGGAACCTTGATTTCTGCATGGTTATTCGGGCAAATCCAGATATCTATGCAGCATATTGCTGCCAATAGGTCTACACAGACTGAGGATAAATATTATTTGGTTTGGAGAATGTCAAATTTCTCGATAAAGTAACAGTGAACCCGGGTTCAGCGTGATATTCCCAGATATTGAAACCTTGATTTCTGCTTTGTTATTTGGACAAATCCAGATATCTATGCAGCATATTGCTGCCAATAGGTCCACACAGACTGAGGATAAATATTATTTGGTTTGGAGAATGTCAAATTTCTCGATAAAGTAACAGTGAACCCGGGTTCAGCGTCATATTTCCACATGTTGAAACCTTGATTTCTGCTTTGTTATTTGGACAAATCCAGATATGTATGCAGCATATTGCTGCCAATAGGTCCACACAGACTGAGGATAAATATTATTTGGTTTGGAGAATGTCAAATTTCTCGATAAATTAACAGTGAACCAAGGTTCAGCGTGATATTCCCAGATATTGAAACGTTGATTTCTGCTTGGTTATTGGGACAAATCCAGATATCTGTGCAGCATATTGCCGCCCATAGGTCTACACAGACTGAAGATAAATATTATTTTGTTTGGAGAATGTCCAATTTCTCGATAAAGGAACGGTGATCCCGGGTTCAGCGTGATATTCCCATATATTGAAACCTTGATTTCTGCTTGGTTATTTTGACAAATCCAGATATCTATACAGCATGATGCTGCCAAACGGTCCAAACAGACTGAGGATAAATATTATTTGGTTTGTAAAATGTCAAATTTCTCGATAAGGTAACGGTGAACCCGGGTTCAGCGTGATATTCCCAGATATTGAAACCTTGATTTCTGGTTGGTTATTTGGACAAATCCAGATATCTATGCAGCATATTGCTGCCAATGGGTCCACACAGACTGAAGATAAATATTATTTGGTTTAGAGAATGTCAAATTTCTCGATAAAGTAACGGTGATCCCGGGTTCAGCGTAATATTCCCTGATATTGAAACCTTGATTTCTGCATGGTTATTCGGGCAAATCCAGATATGTATGCAGCATATTGCTGCCAAACGGTCCACACAGACTGAGGATAAATATTATTTGGTTTGGAGAATGTGAAATTTCTCGATAAAGTAACGGTGAACCCGGGTTCAGCGTGATATTTCCAGATATTGAAACCTTGATTTCTGCTTTGTTATTTGGACAAATCCAGATATGTATGCAGCATATTGCTGCCAATAGGTCCACACAGACTGAAGATAAATATTATTTGGTTTAGAGAATGTCAAAGTCCTCGATAAAGTAACGGTGAACCCGGGTTCAGCGTAATATTTTCAGATATTGAAACCTTGATTTCTGCTTGGTTATTTGGACAAATTCAGATATCTATGCAGCATATTGCTGCCAATAGCTCCACACAGACTGAGGATAAATATTATTTGGTTTGAAGAATGTCAAATTTCTCGATAAAGTAACGTTGAACCCGGGTTCAGCGTGATATTCCCATATATTGAAACCTTGATTTCTGCTTGGTTATTTAGACAAATCCAGATATCTATGCAGCATATTGCTGCCAAACGGTCCACACAGACTGAAGATAATTTTTATTTGGTTTGAAGAATGTCAAATTTCTCGATAAAGTAACAGTGAACCCGGGTTCAGCGTCATATTTCCACATGTTGAAACCTTGATTTCTGCTTTGTTATTTGGACAAATCCAGATATGTATGCAGCATATTGCTGCCAATAGGTCCACACAGACTGAGGATAAATATTATTTGGTTTGGAGAATGTCAAATTTCTCGATAAACTAACGGTGAACCCGGGTTCAGCGTGATATTCCCAGATAATGAGACCTTGATTTCTGCATGGTTATTTGGACAAATCCAGATATCTATGCAGCATATTGCTGCCAATAGGTCCACACAGACTGAGGATAAATATTATTTGGTTTGAAGAATGTCAAATTTCTCGATAAAGTAACGGTGAACCCGGGTTCAGCATGATATTCCCATATATTGAAACCTTGATTTCTGGTTGGTTATTTGGACAAATCCAGATATCTATGCAGCATATTGCTGCCAATAGCTCCACACAGACTGAGGATAAATATTATTTGGTTTGGAGAATGTCAAAATTTCTCGATAAAGTAACAGTGAACCCGGGTTCAGCGTGATATTCCCATATATTGAAACCTTGATTTCTGCTTGGTTATTTAGACAAATCCAGATATCTATGCAGCATATTGCTGCCAAACGGTCCACACAGACTGAAGATAATTTTTATTTGGTTTGAAGAATGTCAAATTTCTCGATAAAGTAACAGTGAACCCGGGTTCATCGTCATATTTCCACATGTTGAAACCTTGATTTCTGCTTTGTTATTTGGACAAATCGAGATATGTATGCAGCATATTGCTGCCAATAGGTCCACACAGACTGAGGATAAATATTATTTTGTTTGGTGAATGTCAAATTTCTCGTTAAAGTAACGGTGAACCCGGGTTCAGCGTAATATTCCCAGATATTGAAACCTTGATTTCTGCTTGGTTTTTTGGACAAATCCAGATATCTATGCAGCATATTGCTGCCAATAGCTCCACACAGACTGAGGATAAATATTATTTGGTTTGAAGAATGTCAAATTTCTCGATAAAGTAACGTTGAACCCGGGTTCAACGTCATATTCCCACATATTGAAACCTTGATTTCTGCTTGGTTACTTGGACAAATCCAGATATCTATGCAGCATATTGCTGCCAATAGGTCCACACAGACTGAAGATAAATATTATTTTGTTTGGAGAATGTCCAATTTCTCGATAAAGTAACGGTGAACCCGGGTTCAGCGTAATATTTTCAGATATTGAAACCTTGATTTCTGCTTGGTTATTTGGACAAATTCAGATATGTATGCAGCATATTGCTGCCAATAGCTCCACACAGACTGAGGATAAATATTATTTGGTTTGGAGACTGTCAAATTTCTCGATAAAGTAACAGTGAACCCGGGTTCAGCGTGATATTCCCATATATTGAAACCTTGATTTCTGCTTGGTTATTTAGACAAATCCAGATATCTATGCAGCATATTGCTGCCAAACGGTCCACACAGACTGAAGATAATTTTTATTTGGTTTGAAGAATGTCAAATTTCTCGATAAAGTAACAGTGAACCCGGGTTCAGCGTCATATTTCCACATGTTGAAACCTTGATTTCTGCTTTGTTATTTGGACAAATCCAGATATGTATGCAGCATATTGCTGCCAATAGGTCCACACAGACTGAGGATAAATATTATTTGGTTTGGAGAACGTCAAATTTCTCGATAAACTAACGGTGAACCCGGGTTCAGCGTGATATTCCCAGATAATGAGACCTTGATTTCTGCATGGTTATTTGGACAAATCCAGATATCTATGCAGCATATTGCTGCCAATAGGTCCACACAGACTGAGGATAAATATTATTTGGTTTGAAGAATGTCAAATTTCTCGATAAAGTAACGGTGAACCCGGGTTCAGCATGATATTCCCATATATTGAAACCTTGATTTCTGGTTGGTTATTTGGACAAATCCAGATATCTATGCAGCATATTGCTGCCAATAGCTCCACACAGACTGAGGATAAATATTATTTGGTTTGGAGAATGTCAAAATTTCTCGATAAAGTAACAGTGAACCCGGGTTCAGCGTGATATTCCCATATATTGAAACCTTGATTTCTGCTTGGTTATTTAGACAAATCCAGATATCTATGCAGCATATTGCTGCCAAACGGTCCACACAGACTGAAGATAATTTTTATTTGGTTTGAAGAATGTCAAATTTCTCGATAAAGTAACAGTGAACCCGGGTTCATCGTCATATTTCCACATGTTGAAACCTTGATTTCTGCTTTGTTATTTGGACAAATCGAGATATGTATGCAGCATATTGCTGCCAATAGGTCCACACAGACTGAGGATAAATATTTTTTGGTTTGTAGAATGACAAATTTCTCGATAAACTAACGGTGAACCCGGGTTCAGCGTAATATTCCCAGATATTGAAACCTTGATTTCAGCTTGGTTATTTGGACAAATCCAGATATCTATGCAGCATATTGCTGCCAATAGGTCCACACAGACTGAGGATAAATATTATTTTGTTTGGAGAATGTCAAATTTCTCGATAAAGTAACGTTGAACCCGGGTTCAACGTCATATTCCCACATATTGAAACCTTGATTTCTGCTTGGTTACTTGGACAAATCCAGATATCTATGCAGCATATTGCTGCCAATAGGTCCACACAGACTGAAGATAAATATTATTTTGTTTGGAGAATGTCCAATTTCTCGATAAAGTAACGGTGAACCCGGGTTCAGCGTAATATTTTCAGATATTGAAACCTTGATTTCTGCTTGGTTATTTGGACAAATTCAGATATCTATGCAGCATATTGCTGCCAATAGCTCCACACAGACTGAGGATAAATATTATTTGGTTTGAAGAATGTCAAATTTCTCGATAAAGTAACGTTGAACCCGGGTTCAGCGTGATATTCCCATATATTGAAACCTTGATTTCTGCTTGGTTATTTAGACAAATCCAGATATCTATGCAGCATATTGCTGCCAAACGGTCCACACAGACTGAAGATAATTTTTATTTGGTTTGAAGAATGTCAAATTTCTCGATAAAGTAACAGTGAACCCGGGTTCAGCGTCATATTTCCACATGTTGAAACCTTGATTTCTGCTTTGTTATTTGGACAAATCCAGATATGTATGCAGCATATTGCTGCCAATAGGTCCACACAGACTGAGGATAAATATTATTTGGTTTGGAGAATGTCAAATTTCTCGATAAACTAACGGTGAACCCGGGTTCAGCATGATTTTCCCATATATTGAAACCTTGATTTCTGCTTGGTTATTTGGACAAATCCAGATATCTATGAAGCATATTGCTGCCAATAGGTCCACACAGACTGAGGATAAATATTATTTGGTTTGGAGAATGTCAAATTTCTCGATAAAGTAACGTTGAACCCGGGTTCAACGTCATATTCCCACATATTGAAACCTTGATTTCTGCTTGGTTACTTGGACAAATCCAGATATCTATGCAGCATATTGCTGCCAATAGGTCCACACAGACTGAAGATAAATATTATTTTGTTTGGAGAATGTCCAATTTCTCGATAAAGTAACGGTGAACCCGGGTTCAGCGTAATATTTTCAGATATTGAAACCTTGATTTCTGCTTGGTTATTTGGACAAATTCAGATATGTATGCAGCATATTGCTGCCAATAGCTCCACACAGACTGAGGATAAATATTATTTGGTTTGGAGAATGTCATATTTCTCGATAAAGTAACAGTGAACCCGGGTTCAGCGTGATATTCCCATATATTGAAACCTTGATTTCTGCTTGGTTATTTAGACAAATCCAGATATCTATGCAGCATATTGCTGCCAAACGGTCCACACAGACTGAAGATAATTTTTATTTGGTTTGAAGAATGTCAAATTTCTCGATAAAGTAACAGTGAACCCGGGTTCAGCGTCATATTTCCACATGTTGAAACCTTGATTTCTGCTTTGTTATTTGGACAAATCCAGATATGTATGCAGCATATTGCTGCCAATAGGTCCACACAGACTGAGGATAAATATTATTTGGTTTGGAGAACGTCAAATTTCTCGATAAACTAACGGTGAACCCGGGTTCAGCATGATTTTCCCATATATTGAAACCTTGATTTCTGCTTGGTTATTTGGACAAATCCAGATATCTATGAAGCATATTGCTGCCAATAGGTCCACACAGACTGAGGATAAATATTATTTTGTTTGGAGAATGTCAAATTTCTCGTTAAAGTAACGGTGAACCCGGGTTCAGCGTAATATTCCCAGATATTGAAACCTTGATTTCAGCTTGGTTATTTGGACAAATCCAGATATCTATGCAGCATATTGCTGCCAATAGGTCCACACAGACTGAGGATAAATATTTTTTGGTTTGTAGAATGACAAATTTCTCGATAAACTAACGGTGAACCCGGGTTCAGCGTAATATTCCCAGATATTGAAACCTTGATTTCAGCTTGGTTATTTGGACAAATCCAGATATCTATGCAGCATATTGCTGCCAATAGGTCCACACAGACTGAGGATAAATATTATTTTGTTTGGAGAATGTCAAATTTCTCGATAAAGTAACGTTGAACCCGGGTTCAACGTCATATTCCCACATATTGAAACCTTGATTTCTGCTTGGTTACTTGGACAAATCCAGATATCTATGCAGCATATTGCTGCCAATAGGTCCACACAGACTGAAGATAAATATTATTTTGTTTGGAGAATGTCCAATTTCTCGATAAAGTAACGGTGAACCCGGGTTCAGCGTAATATTTTCAGATATTGAAACCTTGATTTCTGCTTGGTTATTTGGACAAATTCAGATATCTATGCAGCATATTGCTGCCAATAGCTCCACACAGACTGAGGATAAATATTATTTGGTTTGAAGAATGTCAAATTTCTCGATAAAGTAACGTTGAACCCGGGTTCAGCGTGATATTCCCATATATTGAAACCTTGATTTCTGCTTGGTTATTTAGACAAATCCAGATATGTATGCAGCATATTGCTGCCAATAGGTCCACACAGACTGAGGATAAATATTATTTGGTTTGGAGAATGTCAAATTTCTCGATAAACTAACGGTGAACCCGGGTTCAGCATGATTTTCCCATATATTGAAACCTTGATTTCTGCTTGGTTATTTGGACAAATCCAGATATCTATGCAGCATATTGCTGCCAATAGGTCCACACAGACTGAAGATAAATATTATTTGGTTTGGAGAATGTCAAATTTCTCGATAAAGTAACGGTGATCCCGGGTTCAGCGTAATATTCCCAGATATTGAAACCTTGATTTCTGCATGGTTATTCGGGCAAATCCAGATATCTATGAAGCATATTGCTGCCAATAGGTCCACACAGACTGAGGATAAATATTATTTGGTTTGGAGAATGTCAAATTTCTCGATAAACTAACGGTGAACCCGGGTTCAGCATGATTTTCCCACATATTGAAACCTTGATTTCTGCTTGGTTACTTGGACAAATCCAGATATCTATGCAGCATATTGCTGCCAATAGGTCCACACAGACTGAAGATAAATATTATTTTGTTTGGAGAATGTCCAATTTCTCGATAAAGTAACGGTGAACCCGGGTTCAGCGTAATATTTTCAGATATTGAAACCTTGATTTCTGCTTGGTTATTTGGACAAATTCAGATATCTATGCAGCATATTGCTGCCAATAGGTCCACACAGACTGAGGATAAATATTATTTGGTTTGAAGAATGTCAAATTTCTCGATAAAGTAACGTTGAACCCGGGTTCAGCGTGATATTCCCATATATTGAAACCTTGATTTCTGCTTGGTTATTTGGACAAATCCAGATATCTATGCAGCATATTGCTGCCAAACGGTCCACACAGACTGAGGATAAATATTATTTGGTTTGGAGAATGTGAAATTTCTCGATAAAGTAACGGTGAACCCGGGTTCAGCGTGATATTTCCAGATATTGAAACCTTGATTTCTGCTTTGTTATTTGGACAAATCCAGATATGTATGCAGCATATTGCTGCCAATAGGTCCACACAGACTGAAGATAAATATTATTTGGTTTAGAGAATGTCAAAGTCCTCGATAAAGTAACGGTGAACCCGGGTTCAGCATAATATTCCCAGATATTGAAACCTTGATTTCTGCTTGGTTTTTAGTCCAAATCCAGATATCTATCCAGCATATTGCTGCCAAACGGTCCACACAGACTGAGGATAAATATTATTTGGTTTGGAGAATGTCCAATTTCTCGATAAAGTAACGGTGAACCCGGGTTCAGCGTAATATTCCCAGATATTGAAACCTTGATTTCTGCATGGTTTTTCGGGCAAATCCAGATATCTATGCAGCATTTTGCTGCCAATAGGTCCACACAGACTGAGGATAAATATTATTTGGTTTGGAGAATGTCAAATTTCTCGATAAAGTAACGGTGAACCCGGGTTCAGCATGATATTCCCATATATTGAAACCTTGATTTCTGGTTGGTTATTTGGACAAATCCAGATATCTATGCAGCATGTTGCTGCCAATAGGTCCACACAGACTGAAGATAAATATTATTTGGTTTGGAGAATGTCAAATTTCTCTATAAGCTAACGGTGAACCCGGGTTCAGCGTGATATTCCCAGAAAATGAGACCTTGATTTCTGCATGGTTATTTGGACAAATCCAGATATCTATGCAGCATATTGCTGCCAATAGGTCCACACAGACTGAGGATAAATATTATTTGGTTTGAAGAATGTCAAATTTCTCGATAAAGTAACGGTGAACCCGGGTTCAGCATGATATTCCCATATATTGAAACCTTGATTTCTGGTTGGTTATTTGGACAAATCCAGATATCTATGCAGCATATTGCTGCCAATAGCTCCACACAGACTGAGGATAAATATTATTTGGTTTGGAGAATGTCAAATTTCTCGATAAAGTTACAGTGATCCCGGGTTCAGCGTGATATTCCCATATATTGAAACCTTGATTTCTGCTTGGTTATTTAGACAAATCCAGATATCTATGCAGCATATTGCTACCAAACGGTCCACACAGACTGAAGATAATTTTTATTTGGTTTGAAGAATGTCAAATTTCTCGATAAAGTAACAGTGAACCCGGGTTCATCGTCATATTTCCACATGTTGAAACCTTGATTTCTGCTTTGTTATTTGGACAAATCCAGATATGTATGCAGCATATTGCTGCCAATAGGTCCACACAGACTGAGGATAAATATTATTTTGTTTGGAGAATGTCAAATTTCTCGATAAAGTAACGGTGAACCCGGGTTCAGCGTGATATTCCCTGATATTGAAACCTTGATTTCTGCTTGGTTATTGGGACAAATCCAGATATCTGTGCAGCATATTGCCGCCCATACGGTCTACACAGACTGAAGATAAATATTATTTTGTTTGGAGAATGTCAAATTTCTCGATAAACTAACGGTGATCCCGGGTTCAGCGTGATATTCCCATATATTGAAACCTTGATTTCTGCTTGGTTATTTGGACAAATCCAGATATCTATGCAGCATGATGCTGCCAAACGGTCCAAACAGACTGAGGATAAATATTATTTGGTTTGTAAAATGTCAAATTTCTCGATAAGGTAACGGTGAACCCGGGTTCAGCGTGATATTCCCAGATATTGAAACCTTGATTTCTGCTTGGTTATTTGGACAAATCCAGATATCTATGCAGCATATTGCTGCCAATGGGTCCACACAGACTGAAGATAAATATTATTTGGTTTTGAGAATGTCAAATTTCTCGATAAAGTAACGGTGATCCCGGGTTCAGCGTAATATTCCCTGATATTGAAACCTTGATTTCTGCGTGGTTATTCGGGCAAATCCAGATATGTATGCAGCATATTGCTGCCAAACGGTCCACACAGACTGAGGATAAATATTATTTGGCTTGGAGAATGTGAAATTTCTCGATAAAGTAACGGTGAACCCGGGTTCAGCGTGATATTTCCAGATATTGAAACATTGATTTCTGCTTTGTTATTTGGACAAATCCAGATATGTATGCAGCATATTGCTGCCAATAGGTCCACACAGACTGAAGATAAATATTTTTTGGTTTAGAGAATGTCAAAGTCCTCGATAAAGTAACGTTGAACCCGGGTTCAGCGTAATATTCCCAGATATTGAAACCTTGATTTCTGCTTGGTTATTAGTCCAAATCTAGATATCTATGCAGCATATTGCTGCCAAACGGTCCACACAGACTGAGGATAAATATTATTTGGTTTGGAGAATGTCAAATTTCTCGATAAAGTAACGGTCAACCCGGGTTCAGCGTAATATTCCCAGATATTGAAACCTTGATTTCTGCATGGTTTTTCGGGCAAATCCAGATATCTATGCAGCATTTTGCTGCCAATAGGTCCACACTGATTGAGGATAAATATTATTTGGTTTGGAGAATGTCAAATTTCTCGATAAAGTAACGGTGAACCCGGGTTCAGCATGATATTCCCATATATTGAAACCTTGATTTCTGGTTGGTTATTTGGACAAATCCAGATATCTATGCAGCATGTTGCTGCCAATAGGTCCACACAGACTGAAGATAAATATTATTTGGTTTGGAGAATGTCAAATTTCTCTATAAGCTAACGGTGAACCCGGGTTCAGCGTGATATTCCCAGATAATGAGACCTTGATTTCTGCATGGTTATTTGGACAAATCCAGATATCTATGCAGCATATTGCTGCCAATAGGTCCACACAGACTGAGGATAAATATTATTTGGTTTGAAGAATGTCAAATTTCTCGATAAAGTAACGGTGAACCCGGGTTCAGCATGATATTCCCATATATTGAAACCTTGATTTCTGGTTGGTTATTTGGACAAATCCAGATATCTATGCAGCATATTGCTGCCAATAGCTCCACACAGACTGAGGATAAATATTATTTGGTTTGGAGAATGTCAAATTTCTCGATAAAGTAGCGGTGAACCCGGGTTCATCGTCATATTTCCACATGTTGAAACCTTGATTTCTGCTTTGTTATTTGGACAAATCCAGATATGTATGCAGCATATTGCTGCCAATAGGTCCACACAGACTGAGGATAAATATTATTTTGTTTGGAGAATGTCAAATTTCTCGATAAAGTAACGGTGAACCCGGGTTCAGCGTGATATTCCCAGATATTGAAACCTTGATTTCTGCTTGGTTATTTGGACAAATCCAGATATCTATGCAGCATATTGCTGCCAAACGGTCCACACAGACTGAGGATAAATATTATTTGCTTTGGAGAATGTCAAATTTCTCGATAAAGTAACGGTGATCCCGGGTTCAGCGTGATATTCCCATATATTGAAACCTTGATTTCTGCTTGGTTATTTGGACAAATCCAGATATCTATGCAGCATGATGCTGCCAAACGGTCCAAACAGACTGAGGATAAATATTATTTGGTTTGTAAAATGTCAAATTTCTCGATAAGGTAACGGTGAACCCGGGTTCAGCGTGATATTCCCAGATATTGAAACCTTGATTTCTGCATGGTTTTTCGGGCAAATCCAGATATCTATGCAGCATTTTGCTGCCAATAGGTCCACACTGACTGAGGATAAATATTATTTGGTTTGGAGAATGTCAAATTTCTCGATAAAGTAACGGTGAACCCGGGTTCAGCATGATATTCCCATATATTGAAACCTTGATTTCTGGTTGGTTATTTGGACAAATCCAGATATCTATGCAGCATGTTGCTGCCAATAGGTCCACACAGACTGAAGATAAATATTATTTGGTTTGGAGAATGTCAAATTTCTCTATAAGCTAACGGTGAACCCGGGTTCAGCGTGATATTCCCAGATAATGAGACCTTGATTTCTGCATGGTTATTTGGACAAATCCAGATATCTATGCAGCATATTGCTGCCAATAGGTCCACACAGACTGAGGATAAATATTATTTGGTTTGAAGAATGTCAAATTTCTCGATAAAGTAACGGTGAACCCGGGTTCAGCATGATATTCCCATATATTGAAACCTTGATTTCTGGTTGGTTATTTGGACAAATCCAGATATCTATGCAGCATATTGCTGCCAATAGCTCCACACAGACTGAGGATAAATATTATTTGGTTTGGAGAATGTCAAATTTCTCGATAAAGTAGCGGTGAACCCGGGTTCATCGTCATATTTCCACATGTTGAAACCTTGATTTCTGCTTTGTTATTTGGACAAATCCAGATATGTATGCAGCATATTGCTGCCAATAGGTCCACACAGACTGAGGATAAATATTATTTTGTTTGGAGAATGTCAAATTTCTCGATAAAGTAACGGTGAACCCGGGTTCAGCGTGATATTCCCAGATATTGAAACCTTGATTTCTGCTTGGTTATTTGGACAAATCCAGATATCTATGCAGCATATTGCTGCCAAACGGTCCACACAGACTGAGGATAAATATTATTTGCTTTGGAGAATGTCAAATTTCTCGATAAAGTAACGGTGATCCCGGGTTCAGCGTGATATTCCCATATATTGAAACCTTGATTTCTGCTTGGTTATTTGGACAAATCCAGATATCTATGCAGCATGATGCTGCCAAACGGTCCAAACAGACTGAGGATAAATATTATTTGGTTTGTAAAATGTCAAATTTCTCGATAAGGTAACGGTGAACCCGGGTTCAGCGTGATATTCCCAGATATTGAAACCTTGATTTCTGCTTGGTTATTTGGACAAATCCAGATATCTATGCAGCATATTGCTGCCAATGGGTCCACACAGACTGAAGATAAATATTATTTGGTTTAGAGAATGTCAAATTTCTCGATAAAGTAACGGTGATCCCGGGTTCAGCGTGATATTCCCATATATTGAAACCTTGATTTCTGCTTGGTTATTTGGACAAATCCAGATATCTATGCAGCATGATGCTGCCAAACGGTCCAAACAGACTGAGGATAAATATTATTTGGTTTGTAAAATGTCAAATTTCTCGATAAGGTAACGGTGAACCCGGGTTCAGCGTGATATTCCCAGATATTGAAACCTTGATTTCTGCTTGGTTATTTGGACAAATCCAGATATCTATGCAGCATATTGCTGCCAATGGGTCCACACAGACTGAAGATAAATATTATTTGGTTTAGAGAATGTCAAATTTCTCGATAAAGTAACGGTGATCCCGGGTTCAGCGTAATATTCCCAGATATTGAAACCTTGATTTCTGCATGGTTATTCGGGCAAATCCAGATATCTATGAAGCATATTGCTGCCAATAGGTCCACACAGACTGAGGATAAACATTATTTGGTTTGGAGAATGTCAAATTTCTCGATAAACTAACGGTGAACCCGGGTTCAGCATGATTTTCCCATATATTGAAACCTTGATTTCTGCTTGGTTATTTGGACAAATCCAGATATCTATGCAGCATATTGCTGCCAATAGGTCCACACAGACTGAGGATAAATATTATTTTGTTTGGAGAATGTCAAATTTCTCGTTAAAGTAACGATGAACCCGGGTTCAGCGTAATATTCCCAGATATTGAAACCTTGATTTCAGCTTGGTTATTTGGACAAATCCAGATATCTATGCAGCATATTGCTGCCAATAGCTCCACACAGACTGAGGATAAATATTATTTGGTTTGAAGAATGTCAAATTTCTCGATAAAGTAACGTTGAACCCGGGTTCAACGTCATATTCCCACATATTGAAACCTTGATTTCTGCTTGGTTACTTGGACAAATCCAGATATCTATGCAGCATATTGCTGCCAATAGGTCCACACAGACTGAAGATAAATATTATTTTGTTTGGAGAATGTCCAATTTCTCGATAAAGTAACGGTGAACCCGGGTTCAGCGTAATATTTTCAGATATTGAAACCTTGATTTCTGCTTGGTTATTTGGACAAATTCAGATATCTATGCAGCATATTGCTGCCAATAGCTCCACACAGACTGAGGATAAATATTATTTGGTTTGAAGAATGTCAAATTTCTCGATAAAGTAACGTTGAACCCGGGTTCAACGTCATATTCCCACATATTGAAACCTTGATTTCTGCTTGGTTACTTGGACAAATCCAGATATCTATGCAGCATATTGCTGCCAATAGGTCCACACAGACTGAAGATAAATATTATTTTGTTTGGAGAATGTCAAATTTCTCGATAAAGTAACGGTGAACCCGGGTTCAGCGTAATATTTTCAGATATTGAAACCTTGATTTCTGCTTGGTTATTTGGACAAATTCAGATATGTATGCAGCATATTGCTGCCAATAGGTCCACACAGACTGAGGATAAATATTATTTGGTTTGGAGAATGTCAAATTTCTCGATAAAGTAACAGTGAACCCGGGTTCAGCGTGATATTCCCATATATTGAAACCTTGATTTCTGCTTGGTTATTTAGACAAATCCAGATATCTATGCAGCATATTGCTGCCAAACGGTCCACACAGACTGAAGATAATTTTTATTTGGTTTGAAGAATGTCAAATTTCTCGATAAAGTAACAGTGAACCCGGGTTCAGCGTCATATTTCCACATGTTGAAACCTTGATTTCTGCTTTCTTATTTGGACAAATCCAGATATGTATGCAGCATATTGCTGCCAATAGGTCCACACAGACTGAGGATAAATATTATTTGGTTTGGAGAATGTCAAATTTCTCGATAAAGTAACGGTGAACCCGGGTTCAGCATGATATTCCCATATATTGAAACCTTGATTTCTGGTTGGTTATTTGGACAAATCCAGATATCTATGCAGCATGTTGCTGCCAATAGGTCCACACAGACTGAAGATAAATATTATTTGGTTTGGAGAATGTCAAATTTCTCTATAAGCTAACGGTGAACCCGGGTTCAGCGTGATATTCCCAGATAATGAGACCTTGATTTCTGCATGGTTATTTGGACAAATCCAGATATCTATGCAGCATATTGCTGCCAATAGGTCCACACAGACTGAGGATAAATATTATTTGGTTTGAAGAATGTCAAATTTCTCGATAAAGTAACGGTGAACCCGGGTTCAGCATGATATTCCCATATATTGAAACCTTGATTTCTGGTTGGTTATTTGGACAAATCCAGATATCTATGCAGCATATTGCTGCCAATAGCTCCACACAGACTGAGGATAAATATTATTTGGTTTGGAGAATGTCAAATTTCTCGATAAAGTTACAGTGATCCCGGGTTCAGCGTGATATTCCCATATATTGAAACCTTGATTTCTGCTTGGTTATTTAGACAAATCCAGATATCTATGCAGCATATTGCTGCCAAACGGTCCACACAGACTGAAGATAATTTTTATTTGGTTTGAAGAATGTCAAATTTCTCGATAAAGTAACAGTGAACCCGGGTTCATCGTCATATTTCCACATGTTGAAACCTTGATTTCTGCTTTGTTATTTGGACAAATCCAGATATGTATGCAGCATATTGCTGCCAATAGGTCCACACAGACTGAGGATAAATATTATTTTGTTTGGAGAATGTCAAATTTCTCGATAAAGTAACGGTGAACCCGGGTTCAGCGTGCTATTCCCAGATATTGAAACCTTGATTTCTGCTTGGTTATTGGGACAAATCCAGATATCTGTGCAGCATATTGCCGCCCATAGGTCTACACAGACTGAAGATAAATATTATTTTGTTTGGAGAATGTCAAATTTCTCGATAAACTAACGGTGATCCCGGGTTCAGCGTGATATTCCCATATATTGAAACCTTGATTTCTGCTTGGTTATTTGGACAAATCCAGATATCTATGCAGCATGATGCTGCCAAACGGTCCAAACAGACTGAGGATAAATATTATTTGGTTTGTAAAATGTCAAATTTCTCGATAAGGTAACGGTGAACCCGGGTTCAGCGTGATATTCCCAGATATTGAAACCTTGATTTCTGCTTGGTTATTTGGACAAATCCAGATATCTATGCAGCATATTGCTGCCAATGGGTCCACACAGACTGAAGATAAATATTATTTGGTTTAGAGAATGTCAAATTTCTCGATAAAGTAACGGTGATCCCGGGTTCAGCGTAATATTCCCTGATATTGAAACCTTGATTTCTGCATGGTTATTCGGGCAAATCCAGATATGTATGCAGCATATTGCTGCCAAACGGTCCACACAGACTGAGGATAAATATTATTTGGTTTGGAGAATGTCAAATTTCTCGATAAACTAACGGTGATCCCGGGTTCAGCGTGATATTCCCATATATTGAAACCTTGATTTCTGCTTGGTTATTTGGACAAATCCAGATATCTATGCAGCATGATGCTGCCAAACGGTCCAAACAGACTGAGGATAAATATTATTTGGTTTGTAAAATGTCAAATTTCTCGATAAGGTAACGGTGAACCCGGGTTCAGCGTGATATTCCCAGATATTGAAACCTTGATTTCTGCTTGGTTATTTGGACAAATCCAGATATCTATGCAGCATATTGCTGCCAATGGGTCCACACAGACTGAAGATAAATATTATTTGGTTTTGAGAATGTCAAATTTCTCGATAAAGTAACGGTGATCCCGGGTTCAGCGTAATATTCCCTGATATTGAAACCTTGATTTCTGCGTGGTTATTCGGGCAAATCCAGATATGTATGCAGCATATTGCTGCCAAACGGTCCACACAGACTGAGGATAAATATTATTTGGCTTGGAGAATGTGAAATTTCTCGATAAAGTAACGGTGAACCCGGGTTCAGCGTGATATTTCCAGATATTGAAACATTGATTTCTGCTTTGTTATTTGGACAAATCCAGATATGTATGCAGCATATTGCTGCCAATAGGTCCACACAGACTGAAGATAAATATTTTTTGGTTTAGAGAATGTCAAAGTCCTCGATAAAGTAACGGTGAACCCGGGTTCAGCGTAATATTCCCAGATATTGAAACCTTGATTTCTGCTTGGTTATTAGTCCAAATCTAGATATCTATGCAGCATATTGCTGCCAAACGGTCCACACAGACTGAGGATAAATATTATTTGGTTTGGAGAATGTCAAATTTCTCGATAAAGTAACGGTCAACCCGGGTTCAGCGTAATATTCCCAGATATTGAAACCTTGATTTCTGCATGGTTTTTCGGGCAAATCCAGATATCTATGCAGCATTTTGCTGCCAATAGGTCCACACTGACTGAGGATAAATATTATTTGGTTTGGAGAATGTCAAATTTCTCGATAAAGTAACGGTGAACCCGGGTTCAGCATGATATTCCCATATATTGAAACCTTGATTTCTGGTTGGTTATTTGGACAAATCCAGATATCTATGCAGCATGTTGCTGCCAATAGGTCCACACAGACTGAAGATAAATATTATTTGGTTTGGAGAATGTCAAATTTCTCTATAAGCTAACGGTGAACCCGGGTTCAGCGTGATATTCCCAGATAATGAGACCTTGATTTCTGCATGGTTATTTGGACAAATCCAGATATCTATGCAGCATATTGCTGCCAATAGGTCCACACAGACTGAGGATAAATATTATTTGGTTTGAAGAATGTCAAATTTCTCGATAAAGTAACGGTGAACCCGGGTTCAGCATGATATTCCCATATATTGAAACCTTGATTTCTGGTTGGTTATTTGGACAAATCCAGATATCTATGCAGCATATTGCTGCCAATAGCTCCACACAGACTGAGGATAAATATTATTTGGTTTGGAGAATGTCAAATTTCTCGATAAAGTAGCGGTGAACCCGGGTTCATCGTCATATTTCCACATGTTGAAACCTTGATTTCTGCTTTGTTATTTGGACAAATCCAGATATGTATGCAGCATATTGCTGCCAATAGGTCCACACAGACTGAGGATAAATATTATTTTGTTTGGAGAATGTCAAATTTCTCGATAAAGTAACGGTGAACCCGGGTTCAGCGTGATATTCCCAGATATTGAAACCTTGATTTCTGCTTGGTTATTTGGACAAATCCAGATATCTATGCAGCATATTGCTGCCAAACGGTCCACACAGACTGAGGATAAATATTATTTGCTTTGGAGAATGTCAAATTTCTCGATAAAGTAACGGTGATCCCGGGTTCAGCGTGATATTCCCATATATTGAAACCTTGATTTCTGCTTGGTTATTTGGACAAATCCAGATATCTATGCAGCATGATGCTGCCAAACGGTCCAAACAGACTGAGGATAAATATTATTTGGTTTGTAAAATGTCAAATTTCTCGATAAGGTAACGGTGAACCCGGGTTCAGCGTGATATTCCCAGATATTGAAACCTTGATTTCTGCATGGTTTTTCGGGCAAATCCAGATATCTATGCAGCATTTTGCTGCCAATAGGTCCACACTGACTGAGGATAAATATTATTTGGTTTGGAGAATGTCAAATTTCTCGATAAAGTAACGGTGAACCCGGGTTCAGCATGATATTCCCATATATTGAAACCTTGATTTCTGGTTGGTTATTTGGACAAATCCAGATATCTATGCAGCATGTTGCTGCCAATAGGTCCACACAGACTGAAGATAAATATTATTTGGTTTGGAGAATGTCAAATTTCTCTATAAGCTAACGGTGAACCCGGGTTCAGCGTGATATTCCCAGATAATGAGACCTTGATTTCTGCATGGTTATTTGGACAAATCCAGATATCTATGCAGCATATTGCTGCCAATAGGTCCACACAGACTGAGGATAAATATTATTTGGTTTGAAGAATGTCAAATTTCTCGATAAAGTAACGGTGAACCCGGGTTCAGCATGATATTCCCATATATTGAAACCTTGATTTCTGGTTGGTTATTTGGACAAATCCAGATATCTATGCAGCATATTGCTGCCAATAGCTCCACACAGACTGAGGATAAATATTATTTGGTTTGGAGAATGTCAAATTTCTCGATAAAGTAGCGGTGAACCCGGGTTCATCGTCATATTTCCACATGTTGAAACCTTGATTTCTGCTTTGTTATTTGGACAAATCCAGATATGTATGCAGCATATTGCTGCCAATAGGTCCACACAGACTGAGGATAAATATTATTTTGTTTGGAGAATGTCAAATTTCTCGATAAAGTAACGGTGAACCCGGGTTCAGCGTGATATTCCCAGATATTGAAACCTTGATTTCTGCTTGGTTATTTGGACAAATCCAGATATCTATGCAGCATATTGCTGCCAAACGGTCCACACAGACTGAGGATAAATATTATTTGCTTTGGAGAATGTCAAATTTCTCGATAAAGTAACGGTGATCCCGGGTTCAGCGTGATATTCCCATATATTGAAACCTTGATTTCTGCTTGGTTATTTGGACAAATCCAGATATCTATGCAGCATGATGCTGCCAAACGGTCCAAACAGACTGAGGATAAATATTATTTGGTTTGTAAAATGTCAAATTTCTCGATAAGGTAACGGTGAACCCGGGTTCAGCGTGATATTCCCAGATATTGAAACCTTGATTTCTGCTTGGTTATTTGGACAAATCCAGATATCTATGCAGCATATTGCTGCCAATGGGTCCACACAGACTGAAGATAAATATTATTTGGTTTAGAGAATGTCAAATTTCTCGATAAAGTAACGGTGATCCCGGGTTCAGCGTGATATTCCCATATATTGAAACCTTGATTTCTGCTTGGTTATTTGGACAAATCCAGATATCTATGCAGCATGATGCTGCCAAACGGTCCAAACAGACTGAGGATAAATATTATTTGGTTTGTAAAATGTCAAATTTCTCGATAAGGTAACGGTGAACCCGGGTTCAGCGTGATATTCCCAGATATTGAAACCTTGATTTCTGCTTGGTTATTTGGACAAATCCAGATATCTATGCAGCATATTGCTGCCAATGGGTCCACACAGACTGAAGATAAATATTATTTGGTTTAGAGAATGTCAAATTTCTCGATAAAGTAACGGTGATCCCGGGTTCAGCGTAATATTCCCAGATATTGAAACCTTGATTTCTGCATGGTTATTCGGGCAAATCCAGATATCTATGAAGCATATTGCTGCCAATAGGTCCACACAGACTGAGGATAAACATTATTTGGTTTGGAGAATGTCAAATTTCTCGATAAACTAACGGTGAACCCGGGTTCAGCATGATTTTCCCATATATTGAAACCTTGATTTCTGCTTGGTTATTTGGACAAATCCAGATATCTATGCAGCATATTGCTGCCAATAGGTCCACACAGACTGAGGATAAATATTATTTTGTTTGGAGAATGTCAAATTTCTCGTTAAAGTAACGATGAACCCGGGTTCAGCGTAATATTCCCAGATATTGAAACCTTGATTTCAGCTTGGTTATTTGGACAAATCCAGATATCTATGCAGCATATTGCTGCCAATAGCTCCACACAGACTGAGGATAAATATTATTTGGTTTGAAGAATGTCAAATTTCTCGATAAAGTAACGTTGAACCCGGGTTCAACGTCATATTCCCACATATTGAAACCTTGATTTCTGCTTGGTTACTTGGACAAATCCAGATATCTATGCAGCATATTGCTGCCAATAGGTCCACACAGACTGAAGATAAATATTATTTTGTTTGGAGAATGTCCAATTTCTCGATAAAGTAACGGTGAACCCGGGTTCAGCGTAATATTTTCAGATATTGAAACCTTGATTTCTGCTTGGTTATTTGGACAAATTCAGATATCTATGCAGCATATTGCTGCCAATAGCTCCACACAGACTGAGGATAAATATTATTTGGTTTGAAGAATGTCAAATTTCTCGATAAAGTAACGTTGAACCCGGGTTCAACGTCATATTCCCACATATTGAAACCTTGATTTCTGCTTGGTTACTTGGACAAATCCAGATATCTATGCAGCATATTGCTGCCAATAGGTCCACACAGACTGAAGATAAATATTATTTTGTTTGGAGAATGTCAAATTTCTCGATAAAGTAACGGTGAACCCGGGTTCAGCGTAATATTTTCAGATATTGAAACCTTGATTTCTGCTTGGTTATTTGGACAAATTCAGATATGTATGCAGCATATTGCTGCCAATAGGTCCACACAGACTGAGGATAAATATTATTTGGTTTGGAGAATGTCAAATTTCTCGATAAAGTAACAGTGAACCCGGGTTCAGCGTGATATTCCCATATATTGAAACCTTGATTTCTGCTTGGTTATTTAGACAAATCCAGATATCTATGCAGCATATTGCTGCCAAACGGTCCACACAGACTGAAGATAATTTTTATTTGGTTTGAAGAATGTCAAATTTCTCGATAAAGTAACAGTGAACCCGGGTTCAGCGTCATATTTCCACATGTTGAAACCTTGATTTCTGCTTTCTTATTTGGACAAATCCAGATATGTATGCAGCATATTGCTGCCAATAGGTCCACACAGACTGAGGATAAATATTATTTGGTTTGGAGAATGTCAAATTTCTCGATAAAGTAACGGTGAACCCGGGTTCAGCATGATATTCCCATATATTGAAACCTTGATTTCTGGTTGGTTATTTGGACAAATCCAGATATCTATGCAGCATGTTGCTGCCAATAGGTCCACACAGACTGAAGATAAATATTATTTGGTTTGGAGAATGTCAAATTTCTCTATAAGCTAACGGTGAACCCGGGTTCAGCGTGATATTCCCAGATAATGAGACCTTGATTTCTGCATGGTTATTTGGACAAATCCAGATATCTATGCAGCATATTGCTGCCAATAGGTCCACACAGACTGAGGATAAATATTATTTGGTTTGAAGAATGTCAAATTTCTCGATAAAGTAACGGTGAACCCGGGTTCAGCATGATATTCCCATATATTGAAACCTTGATTTCTGGTTGGTTATTTGGACAAATCCAGATATCTATGCAGCATATTGCTGCCAATAGCTCCACACAGACTGAGGATAAATATTATTTGGTTTGGAGAATGTCAAATTTCTCGATAAAGTTACAGTGATCCCGGGTTCAGCGTGATATTCCCATATATTGAAACCTTGATTTCTGCTTGGTTATTTAGACAAATCCAGATATCTATGCAGCATATTGCTGCCAAACGGTCCACACAGACTGAAGATAATTTTTATTTGGTTTGAAGAATGTCAAATTTCTCGATAAAGTAACAGTGAACCCGGGTTCATCGTCATATTTCCACATGTTGAAACCTTGATTTCTGCTTTGTTATTTGGACAAATCCAGATATGTATGCAGCATATTGCTGCCAATAGGTCCACACAGACTGAGGATAAATATTATTTTGTTTGGAGAATGTCAAATTTCTCGATAAAGTAACGGTGAACCCGGGTTCAGCGTGATATTCCCAGATATTGAAACCTTGATTTCTGCTTGGTTATTGGGACAAATCCAGATATCTGTGCAGCATATTGCCGCCCATAGGTCTACACAGACTGAAGATAAATATTATTTTGTTTGGAGAATGTCAAATTTCTCGATAAACTAACGGTGATCCCGGGTTCAGCGTGATATTCCCATATATTGAAACCTTGATTTCTGCTTGGTTATTTGGACAAATCCAGATATCTATGCAGCATGATGCTGCCAAACGGTCCAAACAGACTGAGGATAAATATTATTTGGTTTGTAAAATGTCAAATTTCTCGATAAGGTAACGGTGAACCCGGGTTCAGCGTGATATTCCCAGATATTGAAACCTTGATTTCTGCTTGGTTATTTGGACAAATCCAGATATCTATGCAGCATATTGCTGCCAATGGGTCCACACAGACTGAAGATAAATATTATTTGGTTTAGAGAATGTCAAATTTCTCGATAAAGTAACGGTGATCCCGGGTTCAGCGTAATATTCCCTGATATTGAAACCTTGATTTCTGCATGGTTATTCGGGCAAATCCAGATATGTATGCAGCATATTGCTGCCAAACGGTCCACACAGACTGAGGATAAATATTATTTGGTTTGGAGAATGTGAAATTACTCGATAAAGTAACGGTGAACCCGGGTTCAGCGTGATATTTCCAGATATTGAAACCTTGATTTCTGCTTTGTTATTTGGACAAATCCAGATATGTATGCAGCATATTGCTGCCAATAGGTCCACACAGACTGAAGATAAATATTATTTGGTTTAGAGAATGTCAAAGTCCTCGATAAAGTAACGGTGAACCCGGGTTCAGCGTAATATTCCCAGATATTGAAACCTTGATTTCTGCCTGGTTATTAGTCCAAATCTAGATATCTATGCAGCATATTGCTGCCAAACGGTCCACACAGACTGAGGATAAATATTATTTGGTTTGGAGAATGTCAAATTTCTCGATAAAGTAACGGTGAACCCGGGTTCAGCATGATATTCCCATATATTGAAACCTTGATTTCTGGTTGGTTATTTGGACAAATCCAGATATCTATGCAGCATGTTGCTGCCAATAGGTCCACACAGACTGAAGATAAATATTATTTGGTTTGGAGAATGTCAAATTTCTCTATAAGCTAACGGTGAACCCGGGTTCAGCGTGATATTCCCAGATAATGAGACCTTGATTTCTGCATGGTTATTTGGACAAATCCAGATATCTATGCAGCATATTGCTGCCAATAGGTCCACACAGACTGAGGATAAATATTATTTGGTTTGAAGAATGTCAAATTTCTCGATAAAGTAACGGTGAACCCGGGTTCAGCATGATATTCCCATATATTGAAACCTTGATTTCTGGTTGGTTATTTGGACAAATCCAGATATCTATGCAGCATATTGCTGCCAATAGCTCCACACAGACTGAGGATAAATATTATTTTGTTTGGAGAATGTCAAATTTCTCGATAAAGTAACAGTGAACCCGGGTTCAGCGTGATATTCCCATATATTGAAACCTTGATTTCTGCTTGGTTATTTAGACAAATCCAGATATCTATGCAGCATATTGCTGCCAAACGGTCCACACAGACTGAAGATAATTTTTATTTGGTTTGAAGAATGTCAAATTTCTCGATAAAGTAACAGTGAACCCGGGTTCATCGTCATATTTCCACATGTTGAAACCTTGATTTCTGCTTTGTTATTTGGACAAATCCAGATATGTATGCAGCATATTGCTGCCAATAGGTCCACACAGACTGAGGATAAATATTATTTTGTTTGGAGAATGTCAAATTTCTCGATAAAGTAACGGTGAACCCGGGTTCAGCGTGATATTCCCAGATATTGAAACCTTGATTTCTGCTTGGTTATTTGGACAAATCCAGATATCTATGCAGCATATTGCTGCCAAACGGTCCACACAGACTGAGGATAAATATTATTTGCTTTGGAGAATGTCAAATTTCTCGATAAAGTAACGGTGATCCCGGGTTCAGCGTGATATTCCCATATATTGAAACCTTGATTTCTGCTTGGTTATTTGGACAAATCCAGATATCTATGCAGCATGATGCTGCCAAACGGTCCAAACAGACTGAGGATAAATATTATTTGGTTTGTAAAATGTCAAATTTCTCGATAAAGTAACGTTGAACCCGGGTTCAACGTCATATTCCCACATATTGAAACCTTGATTTCTGCTTGGTTACTTGGACAAATCCAGATATCTATGCAGCATATTGCTGCCAATAGGTCCACACAGACTGAAGATAAATATTATTTTGTTTGGAGAATGTCCAATTTCTCGATAAAGTAACGGTGAACCCGGGTTCAGCGTAATATTCCCAGATATTGAAACCTTGATTTCTGCATGGTTATTCGGGCAAATCCAGATATCTATGAAGCATATTGCTGCCAATAGGTCCACACAGACTGAGGATAAACATTATTTGGTTTGGAGAATGTCAAATTTCTCGATAAACTAACGGTGAACCCGGGTTCAGCATGATTTTCCCATATATTGAAACCTTGATTTCTGCTTGGTTATTTGGACAAATCCAGATATCTATGCAGCATATTGCTGCCAATAGGTCCACACAGACTGAGGATAAATATTATTTGGTTTGGAGAATGTCAAATTTCTCGATAAAGTAACGGTGAACCCGGGTTCAGCATGATATTCCCATATATTGAAACCTTGATTTCTGGTTGGTTATTTGGACAAATCCAGATATCTATGCAGCATGTTGCTGCCAATAGGTCCACACAGACTGAAGATAAATATTATTTGGTTTGGAGAATGTCAAATTTCTCTATAAGCTAACGGTGAACCCGGGTTCAGCGTGATATTCCCAGATAATGAGACCTTGATTTCTGCATGGTTATTTGGACAAATCCAGATATCTATGCAGCATATTGCTGCCAATAGGTCCACACAGACTGAGGATAAATATTATTTGGTTTGAAGAATGTCAAATTTCTCGATAAAGTAACGGTGAACCCGGGTTCAGCATGATATTCCCATATATTGAAACCTTGATTTCAGCTTGGTTATTTGGACAAATCCAGATATCTATGCAGCATATTGCTGCCAATAGCTCCACACAGACTGAGGATAAATATTATTTGGTTTGGAGAATGTCAAATTTCTCGATAAAGTAACAGTGAACCCGGGTTCAGCGTGATATTCCCATATATTGAAACCTTGATTTCTGCTTGGTTATTTAGACAAATCCAGATATCTATGCAGCATATTGCTGCCAAACGGTCCACACAGACTGAAGATAATTTTTATTTGGTTTGAAGAATGTCAAATTTCTCGATAAAGTAACAGTGAACCCGGGTTCATCGTCATATTTCCACATGTTGAAACCTTGATTTCTGCTTTGTTATTTGGACAAATCCAGATATGTATGCAGCATATTGCTGCCAATAGGTCCACACAGACTGAGGATAAATATTATTTTGTTTGGAGAATGTCAAATTTTTCGATAAAGTAACGGTGAACCCGGGTTCAGCGTGATATTCCCAGATATTGAAACCTTGATTTCTGCTTGGTTATTTGGACAAATCCAGATATCTATGCAGCATATTGCTGCCAAACGGTCCACACAGACTGAGGATAAATATTATTTGCTTTGGAGAATGTCAAATTTCTCGATAAAGTAACGGTGATCCCGGGTTCAGCGTGATATTCCCATATATTGAAACCTTGATTTCTGCTTGGTTATTTGGACAAATCCAGATATCTATGCAGCATGATGCTGCCAAACGGTCCAAACAGACTGAGGATAAATATTATTTGGTTTGTAAAATGTCAAATTTCTCGATAAAGTAACGTTGAACCCGGGTTCAACGTCATTTTCCCACATATTGAAACCTTGATTTCTGCTTGGTTACTTGGACAAATCCAGATATCTATGCAGCATATTGCTGCCAATAGGTCCACACAGACTGAAGATAAATATTATTTTGTTTGGAGAATGTCCAATTTCTCGATAAAGTAACGGTGAACCCGGGTTCAGCGTAATATTTTCAGATATTGAAACCTTGATTTCTGCTTGGTTATTTGGACAAATTCAGATATCTATGCAGCATATTGCTGCCAATAGCTCCACACAGACTGAGGATAAATATTATTTGGTTTGAAGAATGTCAAATTTCTCGATAAAGTAACGTTGAACCCGGGTTCAACGTCATATTCCCACATATTGAAACCTTGATTTCTGCTTGGTTACTTGGACAAATCCAGATATCTATGCAGCATATTGCTGCCAATAGGTCCACACAGACTGAAGATAAATATTATTTTGTTTGGAGAATGTCCAATTTCTCGATAAAGGAACGGTGAACCCGGGTTCAGCGTAATATTTTCAGATATTGAAACCTTGATTTCTGCTTGGTTATTTGGACAAATTCAGATATGTATGCAGCATATTGCTGCCAATAGGTCCACACAGACTGAGGATAAATATTATTTGGTTTGGAGAATGTCAAATTTCTCGATAAAGTAACAGTGAACCCGGGTTCAGCGTGATATTCCCATATATTGAAACCTTGATTTCTGCTTGGTTATTTAGACAAATCCAGATATCTATGCAGCATATTGCTGCCAAACGGTCCACACAGACTGAAGATAATTTTTATTTGGTTTGAAGAATGTCAAATTTCTCGATAAAGTAACAGTGAACCCGGGTTCAGCGTCATATTTCCACATGTTGAAACCTTGATTTCTGCTTTCTTATTTGGACAAATCCAGATATGTATGCAGCATATTGCTGCCAATAGGTCCACACAGACTGAGGATAAATATTATTTGGTTTGGAGAATGTCAAATTTCTCGATAAAGTAACGGTGAACCCGGGTTCAGCATGATTTTCCCATATATTGAAACCTTGATTTCTGCTTGGTTATTTGGACAAATCCAGATATCTATGCAGCATATTGCTGCCAATAGGTCCACACAGACTGAAGGTAAATATTATTTGGTTTAGAGAATGTCAAATTTCTCGATAAAGTAACGGTGAACCCGGGTTCAGCATGATATTTCCAGATATTGAAACCTTGATTTCTGCTTTGTTATTTGGACAAATCCAGATATGTATGCAGCATATTGCTGCCAATAGGTCCACACAGACTGAAGATAAATATTATTTGGTTTAGAGAATGTCAAAGTCCTCGATAAAGTAACGGTGAACCCGGGTTCAGCGTAATATTCCCAGATATTGAAACCTTGATTTCTGCTTGGTTATTAGTCCAAATCTAGATATCTATGCAGCATATTGCTGCCAAACGGTCCACACAGACTGAGGATAAATATTATTTGGTTTGGAGAATGTCAAATTTCTCGATAAAGTAACGGTGAACCCGGGTTCAGCATGATATTCCCATATATTGAAACCTTGATTTCTGGTTGGTTATTTGGACAAATCCAGATATCTATGCAGCATGTTGCTGCCAATAGGTCCACACAGACTGAAGATAAATATTATTTGGTTTGGAGAATGTCAAATTTCTCTATAAGCTAACGGTGAACCCGGGTTCAGCGTGATATTCCCAGATAATGAGACCTTGATTTCTGCATGGTTATTTGGACAAATCCAGATATCTATGCAGCATATTGCTGCCAATAGGTCCACACAGACTGAGGATAAATATTATTTGGTTTGAAGAATGTCAAATTTCTCGATAAAGTAACGGTGAACCCGGGTTCAGCATGATATTCCCATATATTGAAACCTTGATTTCTGGTTGGTTATTTGGACAAATCCAGATATCTATGCAGCATATTGCTGCCAATAGCTCCACACAGACTGAGGATAAATATTATTTGGTTTGGAGAATGTCAAATTTCTCGATAAAGTAACAGTGAACCCGGGTTCAGCGTGATATTCCCATATATTGAAACCTTGATTTCTGCTTGGTTATTTAGACAAATCCAGATATCTATGCAGCATATTGCTGCCAAACGGTCCACACAGACTGAAGATAATTTTTATTTGGTTTGAAGAATGTCAAATTTCTCGATAAAGTAACAGTGAACCCGGGTTCATCGTCATATTTCCATATGTTGAAACCTTGATTTCTGCTTTGTTATTTGGACAAATCCAGATATGTATGCAGCATATTGCTGCCAATAGGTCCACACAGACTGAGGATAAATATTATTTTGTTTGGAGAATGTCAAATTTCTCGATAAAGTAACGGTGAACCCGGGTTCAGCGTGATATTCCCAGATATTGAAACCTTGATTTCTGCTTGGTTATTTGGACAAATCCAGATATCTATGCAGCATATTGCTGCCAAACGGTCCACACAGACTGAGGATAAATATTATTTGCTATGGAGAATGTCAAATTTCTCGATAAAGTAACGGTGATCCCGGGTTCAGCGTGATATTCCCATATATTGAAACCTTGATTTCTGCTTGGTTATTTGGACAAATCCAGATATCTATGCAGCATGATGCTGCCAAACGGTCCAAACAGACTGAGGATAAATATTATTTGGTTTGTAAAATGTCAAATTTCTCGATAAGGTAACGGTGAACCCGGGTTCAGCGTGATATTCCCAGATATTGAAACCTTGATTTCTGCTTGGTTATTTGGACAAATCCAGATATCTATGCAGCATATTGCTGCCAATGGGTCCACACAGACTGAAGATAAATATTATTTGGTTTAGAGAATGTCAAATTTCTCGATAAAGTAACGGTGATCCCGGGTTCAGCGTAATATTCCCAGATATTGAAACCTTGATTTCTGCATGGTTATTCGGGCAAATCCAGATATCTATGAAGCATATTGCTGCCAATAGGTCCACACAGACTGAGGATAAACATTATTTGGTTTGGAGAATGTCAAATTTCTCGATAAACTAACGGTGAACCCGGGTTCAGCATGATTTTCCCATATATTGAAACCTTGATTTCTGCTTGGTTATTTGGACAAATCCAGATATCTATGCAGCATATTGCTGCCTATAGGTCCACACAGACTGAGGATAAATATTATTTTGTTTGGAGAATGTCAAATTTCTCGTTAAAGTAACGATGAACCCGGGTTCAGCGTAATATTCCCAGATATTGAAACCTTGATTTCAGCTTGGTTATTTGGACAAATCCAGATATCTATGCAGCATATTGCTGCCAATAGCTCCACACAGACTGAGGATAAATATTATTTGGTTTGAAGAATGTCAAATTTCTCGATAAAGTAACGTTGAACCCGGGTTCAACGTCATATTCCCACATATTGAAACCTTGATTTCTGCTTGGTTACTTGGACAAATCCAGATATCTATGCAGCATATTGCTGCCAATAGGTCCACACAGACTGAAGATAAATATTATTTTGTTTGGAGAATGTCCAATTTCTCGATAAAGTAACGGTGAACCCGGGTTCAGCGTAATATTTTCAGATATTGAAACCTTGATTTCTGCTTGGTTATTTGGACAAATTCAGATATCTATGCAGCATATTGCTGCCAATAGCTCCACACAGACTGAGGATAAATATTATTTGGTTTGAAGAATGTCAAATTTCTCGATAAAGTAACGTTGAACCCGGGTTCAACGTCATATTCCCACATATTGAAACCTTGATTTCTGCTTGGTTACTTGGACAAATCCAGATATCTATGCAGCATATTGCTGCCAATAGGTCCACACAGACTGAAGATAAATATTATTTTGTTTGGAGAATGTCCAATTTCTCGATAAAGTAACGGTGAACCCGGGTTCAGCGTAATATTTTCAGATATTGAAACCTTGATTTCTGCTTGGTTATTTGGACAAATTCAGATATGTATGCAGCATATTGCTGCCAATAGGTCCACACAGACTGAGGATAAATATTATTTGGTTTGGAGAATGTCAAATTTCTCGATAAAGTAACAGTGAACCCGGGTTCAGCGTGATATTCCCATATATTGAAACCTTGATTTCTGCTTGGTTATTTAGACAAATCCAGATATCTATGCAGCATATTGCTGCCAAACGGTCCACACAGACTGAAGATAATTTTTATTTGGTTTGAAGAATGTCAAATTTCTCGATAAAGTAACAGTGAACCCGGGTTCAGCGTCATATATCCACATGTTGAAACCTTGATTTCTGCTTTCTTATTTGGACAAATCCAGATATGTATGCAGCATATTGCTGCCAATAGGTCCACACAGACTGAGGATAAATATTATTTGGTTTGGAGAATGTCAAATTTCTCGATAAACTAACGGTGAACCCGGGTTCAGCATGATTTTCCCATATATTGAAACCTTGATTTCTGCTTGGTTATTTGGACAAATCCAGATATCTATGCAGCATATTGCTGCCAATAGGTCCACACAGACTGAAGATAAATATTATTTTGTTTGGAGAATGTCCAATTTCTCGATAAAGTAACGGTGAACCCGGGTTCAGCGTAATATTTTCAGATATTGAAACCTTGATTTCTGCTTGGTTATTTGGACAAATTCAGATATGTATGCAGCATATTGCTGCCAATAGGTCCACACAGACTGAGGATAAATATTATTTGGTTTGGAGAATGTCAAATTTCTCGATAAAGTAACAGTGAACCCGGGTTCAGCGTGATATTCCCATATATTGAAACCTTGATTTCTGCTTGGTTATTTAGACAAATCCAGATATCTATGCAGCATATTGCTGCCAAACGGTCCACACAGACTGAAGATAATTTTTATTTGGTTTGAAGAATGTCAAATTTCTCGATAAAGTAACAGTGAACCCGGGTTCAGCGTCATATTTCCACATGTTGAAACCTTGATTTCTGCTTTCTTATTTGGACAAATCCAGATATGTATGCAGCATATTGCTGCCAATAGGTCCACACAGACTGAGGATAAATATTATTTGGTTTGGAGAATGTCAAATTTCTCGATAAACTAACGGTGAACCCGGGTTCAGCATGATTTTCCCATATATTGAAACCTTGATTTCTGCTTGGTTATTTGGACAAATCCAGATATCTATGCAGCATATTGCTGCCAATAGGTCCACACAGACTGAAGGTAAATATTATTTTGTTTGGAGAATGTCCAATTTCTCGATAAAGTAACGGTGAACCCGGGTTCAGCGTAATATTTTCAGATATTGAAACCTTGATTTCTGCTTGGTTATTTGGACAAATTCAGATATGTATGCAGCATATTGCTGCCAATAGGTCCACACAGACTGAGGATAAATATTATTTGGTTTGGAGAATGTCAAATTTCTCGATAAAGTAACAGTGAACCCGGGTTCAGCGTGATATTCCCATATATTGAAACCTTGATTTCTGCTTGGTTATTTAGACAAATCCAGATATCTATGCAGCATATTGCTGCCAAACGGTCCACACAGACTGAAGATAATTTTTATTTGGTTTGAAGAATGTCAAATTTCTCGATAAAGTAACAGTGAACCCGGGTTCAGCGTCATATTTCCACATGTTGAAACCTTGATTTCTGCTTTCTTATTTGGACAAATCCAGATATGTATGCAGCATATTGCTGCCAATAGGTCCACACAGACTGAAGATAAATATTATTTGGTTTAGAGAATGTCAAAGTCCTCGATAAAGTAACGGTGAACCCGGGTTCAGCGTAATATTCCCAGATATTGAAACCTTGATTTCTGCTTGGTTATTAGTCCAAATCTAGATATCTATGCAGCATATTGCTGCCAAACGGTCCACACAGACTGAGGATAAATATTATTTGGTTTGGAGAATGTCAAATTTCTCGATAAAGTAACGGTGAACCCGGGTTCAGCATGATATTCCCATATATTGAAACCTTGATTTCTGGTTGGTTATTTGGACAAATCCAGATATCTATGCAGCATGTTGCTGCCAATAGGTCCACACAGACTGAAGATAAATATTATTTGGTTTGGAGAATGTCAAATTTCTCTATAAGCTAACGGTGAACCCGGGTTCAGCGTGATATTCCCAGATAATGAGACCTTGATTTCTGCATGGTTATTTGGACAAATCCAGATATCTATGCAGCATATTGCTGCCAATAGGTCCACACAGACTGAGGATAAATATTATTTGGTTTGAAGAATGTCAAATTTCTCGATAAAGTAACGGTGAACCCGGGTTCAGCATGATATTCCCATATATTGAAACCTTGATTTCTGGTTGGTTATTTGGACAAATCCAGATATCTATGCAGCATATTGCTGCCAATAGCTCCACACAGACTGAGGATAAATATTATTTGGTTTGGAGAATGTCAAATTTCTCGATAAAGTAACAGTGAACCCGGGTTCAGCGTGATATTCCCATATATTGAAACCTTGATTTCTGCTTGGTTATTTAGACAAATCCAGATATCTATGCAGCATATTGCTGCCAAACGGTCCACACAGACTGAAGATAATTTTTATTTGGTTTGAAGAATGTCAAATTTCTCGATAAAGTAACAGTGAACCCGGGTTCATCGTCATATTTCCACATGTTGAAACCTTGATTTCTGCTTTGTTATTTGGACAAATCCAGATATGTATGCAGCATATTGCTGCCAATAGGTCCACACAGACTGAGGATAAATATTATTTTGTTTGAAGAATGTCAAATTTCTCGATAAAGTAACGGTGAACCCGGGTTCAGCGTGATATTCCCAGATATTGAAACCTTGATTTCTGCTTGGTTATTTGGACAAATCCAGATATCTATGCAGCATATTGCTGCCAAACGGTCCACACAGACTGAGGATAAATATTATTTGCTTTGGAGAATGTCAAATTTCTCGATAAAGTAACGGTGATCCCGGGTTCAGCGTGATATTCCCATATATTGAAACCTTGATTTCTGCTTGGTTATTTGGACAAATCCAGATATCTATGCAGCATGATGCTGCCAAACGGTCCAAACAGACTGAGGATAAATATTATTTGGTTTGTAAAATGTCAAATTTCTCGATAAGGTAACGGTGAACCCGGGTTCAGCGTGATATTCCCAGATATTGAAACCTTGATTTCTGCTTGGTTATTTGGACAAATCCAGATATCTATGCAGCATATTGCTGCCAATGGGTCCACACAGACTGAAGATAAATATTATTTGGTTTAGAGAATGTCAAATTTCTCGATAAAGTAACGGTGATCCCGGGTTCAGCGTAATATTCCCAGATATTGAAACCTTGATTTCTGCATGGTTATTCGGGCAAATCCAGATATCTATGAAGCATATTGCTGCCAATAGGTCCACACAGACTGAGGATAAACATTATTTGGTTTGGAGAATGTCAAATTTCTCGATAAACTAACGGTGAACCCGGGTTCAGCATGATTTTCCCATATATTGAAACCTTGATTTCTGCTTGGTTATTTGGACAAATCCAGATATCTATGCAGCATATTGCTGCCAATAGGTCCACACAGACTGAGGATAAATATTATTTTGTTTGGAGAATGTCAAATTTCTCGTTAAAGTAACGATGAACCCGGGTTCAGCGTAATATTCCCAGATATTGAAACCTTGATTTCAGCTTGGTTATTTGGACAAATCCAGATATCTATGCAGCATATTGCTGCCAATAGCTCCACACAGACTGAGGATAAATATTATTTGGTTTGAAGAATGTCAAATTTCTCGATAAAGTAACGTTGAACCCGGGTTCAACGTCATATTCCCACATATTGAAACCTTGATTTCTGCTTGGTTACTTGGACAAATCCAGATATCTATGCAGCATATTGCTGCCAATAGGTCCACACAGACTGAAGATAAATATTATTTTGTTTGGAGAATGTCCAATTTCTCGATAAAGTAACGGTGAACCCGGGTTCAGCGTAATATTTTCAGATATTGAAACCTTGATTTCTGCTTGGTTATTTGGACAAATTCAGATATCTATGCAGCATATTGCTGCCAATAGCTCCACACAGACTGAGGATAAATATTATTTGGTTTGAAGAATGTCAAATTTCTCGATAAAGTAACGTTGAACCCGGGTTCAACGTCATATTCCCACATATTGAAACCTTGATTTCTGCTTGGTTACTTGGACAAATCCAGATATCTATGCAGCATATTGCTGCCAATAGGTCCACACAGACTGAAGATAAATATTATTTTGTTTGGAGAATGTCCAATTTCTCGATAAAGTAACGGTGAACCCGGGTTCAGCGTAATATTTTCAGATATTGAAACCTTGATTTCTGCTTGGTTATTTGGACAAATTCAGATATGTATGCAGCATATTGCTGCCAATAGGTCCACACAGACTGAGGATAAATATTATTTGGTTTGGAGAATGTCAAATTTCTCGATAAAGTAACAGTGAACCCGGGTTCAGCGTGATATTCCCATATATTGAAACCTTGATTTCTGCTTGGTTATTTAGACAAATCCAGATATCTATGCAGCATATTGCTGCCAAACGGTCCACACAGACTGAAGATAATTTTTATTTGGTTTGAAGAATGTCAAATTTCTCGATAAAGTAACAGTGAACCCGGGTTCAGCGTCATATTTCCACATGTTGAAACCTTGATTTCTGCTTTCTTATTTGGACAAATCCAGATATGTATGCAGCATATTGCTGCCAATAGGTCCACACAGACTGAGGATAAATATTATTTGGTTTGGAGAATGTCAAATTTCTCGATAAACTAACGGTGAACCCGGGTTCAGCATGATTTTCCCATATATTGAAACCTTGATTTCTGCTTGGTTATTTGGACAAATCCAGATATCTATGCAGCATATTGCTGCCAATAGGTCCACACAGACTGAAGATAAATATTATTTTGTTTGGAGAATGTCCAATTTCTCGATAAAGTAACGGTGAACCCGGGTTCAGCGTAATATTTTCAGATATTGAAACCTTGATTTCTGCTTGGTTATTTGGACAAATTCAGATATGTATGCAGCATATTGCTGCCAATAGGTCCACACAGACTGAGGATAAATATTATTTGGTTTGGAGAATGTCAAATTTCTCGATAAAGTAACAGTGAACCCGGGTTCAGCGTGATATTCCCATATATTGAAACCTTGATTTCTGCTTGGTTATTTAGACAAATCCAGATATCTATGCAGCATATTGCTGCCAAACGGTCCACACAGACTGAAGATAATTTTTATTTGGTTTGAAGAATGTCAAATTTCTCGATAAAGTAACAGTGAACCCGGGTTCAGCGTCATATTTCCACATGTTGAAACCTTGATTTCTGCTTTCTTATTTGGACAAATCCAGATATGTATGCAGCATATTGCTGCCAATAGGTCCACACAGACTGAGGATAAATATTATTTGGTTTGGAGAATGTCAAATTTCTCGATAAACTAACGGTGAACCCGGGTTCAGCATGATTTTCCCATATATTGAAACCTTGATTTCTGCTTGGTTATTTGGACAAATCCAGATATCTATGCAGCATATTGCTGCCAATAGGTCCACACAGACTGAAGGTAAATATTATTTGGTTTAGAGAATGTCAAATTTCTCGATAAAGTAACGGTGAACCCGGGTTCAGCATGATATTTCCAGATATTGAAACCTTGATTTCTGCTTTGTTATTTGGACAAATCCAGATATGTATGCAGCATATTGCTGCCAATAGGTCCACACAGACTGAAGATAAATATTATTTGGTTTAGAGAATGTCAAAGTCCTCGATAAAGTAACGGTGAACCCGGGTTCAGCGTAATATTCCCAGATATTGAAACCTTGATTTCTGCTTGGTTATTAGTCCAAATCTAGATATCTATGCAGCATATTGCTGCCAAACGGTCCACACAGACTGAGGATAAATATTATTTGGTTTGGAGAATGTCAAATTTCTCGATAAAGTAACGGTGAACCCGGGTTCAGCATGATATTCCCATATATTGAAACCTTGATTTCTGGTTGGTTATTTGGACAAATCCAGATATCTATGCAGCATGTTGCTGCCAATAGGTCCACACAGACTGAAGATAAATATTATTTGGTTTGGAGAATGTCAAATTTCTCTATAAGCTAACGGTGAACCCGGGTTCAGCGTGATATTCCCAGATAATGAGACCTTGATTTCTGCATGGTTATTTGGACAAATCCAGATATCTATGCAGCATATTGCTGCCAATAGGTCCACACAGACTGAGGATAAATATTATTTGGTTTGAAGAATGTCAAATTTCTCGATAAAGTAACGGTGAACCCGGGTTCAGCATGATATTCCCATATATTGAAACCTTGATTTCTGGTTGGTTATTTGGACAAATCCAGATATCTATGCAGCATATTGCTGCCAATAGCTCCACACAGACTGAGGATAAATATTATTTGGTTTGGAGAATGTCAAATTTCTCGATAAAGTAACAGTGAACCCGGGTTCAGCGTGATATTCCCATATATTGAAACCTTGATTTCTGCTTGGTTATTTAGACAAATCCAGATATCTATGCAGCATATTGCTGCCAAACGGTCCACACAGACTGAAGATAATTTTTATTTGGTTTGAAGAATGTCAAATTTCTCGATAAAGTAACAGTGAACCCGGGTTCATCGTCATATTTCCACATGTTGAAACCTTGATTTCTGCTTTGTTATTTGGACAAATCCAGATATGTATGCAGCATATTGCTGCCAATAGGTCCACACAGACTGAGGATAAATATTATTTTGTTTGGAGAATGTCAAATTTCTCGATAAAGTAACGGTGAACCCGGGTTCAGCGTGATATTCCCAGATATTGAAACCTTGATTTCTGCTTGGTTATTTGGACAAATCCAGATATCTATGCAGCATATTGCTGCCAAACGGTCCACACAGACTGAGGATAAATATTATTTGCTTTGGAGAATGTCAAATTTCTCGATAAAGTAACGGTGATCCCGGGTTCAGCGTGATATTCCCATATATTGAAACCTTGATTTCTGCTTGGTTATTTGGACAAATCCAGATATCTATGCAGCATGATGCTGCCAAACGGTCCAAACAGACTGAGGATAAATATTATTTGGTTTGTAAAATGTCAAATTTCTCGATAAGGTAACGGTGAACCCGGGTTCAGCGTGATATTCCCAGATATTGAAACCTTGATTTCTGCTTGGTTATTTGGACAAATCCAGATATCTATGCAGCATATTGCTGCCAATGGGTCCACACAGACTGAAGATAAATATTATTTGGTTTAGAGAATGTCAAATTTCTCGATAAAGTAACGGTGATCCCGGGTTCAGCGTAATATTCCCAGATATTGAAACCTTGATTTCTGCATGGTTATTCGGGCAAATCCAGATATCTATGAAGCATATTGCTGCCAATAGGTCCACACAGACTGAGGATAAACATTATTTGGTTTGGAGAATGTCAAATTTCTCGATAAACTAACGGTGAACCCGGGTTCAGCATGATTTTCCCATATATTGAAACCTTGATTTCTGCTTGGTTATTTGGACAAATCCAGATATCTATGCAGCATATTGCTGCCAATAGGTCCACACAGACTGAGGATAAATATTATTTTGTTTGGAGAATGTCAAATTTCTCGTTAAAGTAACGATGAACCCGGGTTCAGCGTAATATTCCCAGATATTGAAACCTTGATTTCAGCTTGGTTATTTGGACAAATCCAGATATCTATGCAGCATATTGCTGCCAATAGCTCCACACAGACTGAGGATAAATATTATTTGGTTTGAAGAATGTCAAATTTCTCGATAAAGTAACGTTGAACCCGGGTTCAACGTCATATTCCCACATATTGAAACCTTGATTTCTGCTTGGTTACTTGGACAAATCCAGATATCTATGCAGCATATTGCTGCCAATAGGTCCACACAGACTGAAGATAAATATTATTTTGTTTGGAGAATGTCCAATTTCTCGATAAAGTAACGGTGAACCCGGGTTCAGCGTAATATTTTCAGATATTGAAACCTTGATTTCTGCTTGGTTATTTGGACAAATTCAGATATCTATGCAGCATATTGCTGCCAATAGCTCCACACAGACTGAGGATAAATATTATTTGGTTTGAAGAATGTCAAATTTCTCGATAAAGTAACGTTGAACCCGGGTTCAACGTCATATTCCCACATATTGAAACCTTGATTTCTGCTTGGTTACTTGGACAAATCCAGATATCTATGCAGCATATTGCTGCCAATAGGTCCACACAGACTGAAGATAAATATTATTTTGTTTGGAGAATGTCCAATTTCTCGATAAAGTAACGGTGAACCCGGGTTCAGCGTAATATTTTCAGATATTGAAACCTTGATTTCTGCTTGGTTATTTGGACAAATTCAGATATGTATGCAGCATATTGCTGCCAATAGGTCCACACAGACTGAGGATAAATATTATTTGGTTTGGAGAATGTCAAATTTCTCGATAAAGTAACAGTGAACCCGGGTTCAGCGTGATATTCCCATATATTGAAACCTTGATTTCTGCTTGGTTATTTAGACAAATCCAGATATCTATGCAGCATATTGCTGCCAAACGGTCCACACAGACTGAAGATAATTTTTATTTGGTTTGAAGAATGTCAAATTTCTCGATAAAGTAACAGTGAACCCGGGTTCAGCGTCATATTTCCACATGTTGAAACCTTGATTTCTGCTTTCTTATTTGGACAAATCCAGATATGTATGCAGCATATTGCTGCCAATAGGTCCACACAGACTGAGGATAAATATTATTTGGTTTGGAGAATGTCAAATTTCTCGATAAACTAACGGTGAACCCGGGTTCAGCATGATTTTCCCATATATTGAAACCTTGATTTCTGCTTGGTTATTTGGACAAATCCAGATATCTATGCAGCATATTGCTGCCAATAGGTCCACACAGACTGAAGGTAAATATTATTTGGTTTAGAGAATGTCAAATTTCTCGATAAAGAAACGGTGATCCCGGGTTCAGCGTAATATTCCCAGATATTGAAACCTTGATTTCTGCTTGGTTATTAGTCCAAATCCAGATATCTATGAAGCATATTGCTGCCAATAGGTCCACACAGACTGAGGATAAATATTATTTGGTTTGGAGAATGTCAAATTTCTCGATAAACTAACGGTGAACCCGGGTTCAGCATGATTTTCCCATATATTGAAACCTTTTTTTCTGCTTGGTTATTTGGACAAATCCAGATATCTATGCAGCATATTGCTGCCAATAGGTCCACACAGACTGAGGATAAATATTATTTTGTTTGGAGAATGTCAAATTTCTCGATAAAGTAACAGTGAACCCGGGTTCAGCGTCATATTTCCACATGTTGAAACCTTGATTTGTGCTTTGTTATTTGGACAAATCCAGATATGTATGCAGCATATTGCTGCCAATAGGTCCACACAGACTGAGGATAAATATTATTTGGTTTGGAGAATGTCAAATTTCTCGATAAATTAACAGTGAACCAGGGTTCTGCGTGATATTCCCAGATATTGAAACGTTGATTTCTGCTTGGTTATTGGGACAAATCCAGATATCTGTGCAGCATATTGCCGCCCATAGGTCTACACAGACTGAAGATAAATATTATTTTGTTTGGAGAATGTCCAATTTCTCGATAAAGGAACGGTGATCCCGGGTTCAGCGTGATATTCCCATATATTGAAACCTTGATTTCTGCTTGGTTATTTGGACAAATCCAGATATCTATGCAGCATGATGCTGCCAAACGGTCCAAACAGACTGAGGATAAATATTATTTGGTTTGTAAAATGTCAAATTTCTCGATAAGGTAACGGTGAACCCGGGTTCAGCGTGATATTCCCAGATATTGAAACCTTGATTTCTGCTTTGTTACTTGGACAAATCCAGATATCTATGCAGCATATTGCTGCCAATAGGTCCACACAGACTGAAGATAAATATTATTTTGTTTGGAGAATGTCCAATTTCTCGATAAAGTAACGGTGAACCCGGGTTCAGCGTAATATTTTCAGATATTGAAACCTTGATTTCTGCTTGGTTATTTGGACAAATTCAGATATGTATGCAGCATATTGCTGCCAATAGCTCCACACAGACTGAGGATAAATATTATTTGGTTTGGAGAATGTCAAATTTCTCGATAAAGTAACAGTGAACCCGGGTTCAGCGTGATATTCCCATATATTGAAACCTTGATTTCTGCTTGGTTATTTAGACAAATCCAGATATCTATGCAGCATATTGCTGCCAAACGGTCCACACAGACTGAAGATAATTTTTATTTGGTTTGAAGAATGTCAAATTTCTCGATAAAGTAACAGTGAACCCGGGTTCAGCGTCATATTTCCACATGTTGAAACCTTGATTTCTGCTTTGTTATTTGGACAAATCCAGATATGTATGCAGCATATTGCTGCCAATAGGTCCACACAGACTGAGGATAAATATTCTTTGGTTTGGAGAATGTCAAATTTCTCGATAAACTAACGGTGAACCCGGGTTCAGCATGATTTTCCCATATATTGAAACCTTGATTTCTGCTTGGTTATTTGGACAAATCCAGATATCTATGCAGCATATTGCTGCCAATAGGTCCACACAGACTGAAGATAAATATTATTTTGTTTAGAGAATGTCAAATTTCTCGATAAAGAAACGGTGATCCCGGGTTCAGCGTAATATTCCCAGATATTGAAACCTTGATTTCTGCTTGGTTATTTGGACAAATCCAGATATCTATGCAGCATATTGCTGCCAATAGGTCCACACAGACTGAGGATAAATATTATTTTGTTGGGAGTATGTCAAATTTCTCGATAAAGTAACAGTGAACCCGGGTTCAGCGTCATATTTCCACATGTTGAAACCTTGATTTCTGCTTTGTTATTTGGACAAATCGAGATATGTATGCAGCATATTGCTGCCAATAGGTCCACACAGACTGAGGATAAATATTATTTGGTTTGGAGAATGTCAAATTTCTCGATAAATTAACAGTGAACCAGGGTTCAGCGTGATATTCCCAGATATTGAAACGTTGATTTCTGCTTGGTTATTGGGACAAATCCAGATATCTGTGCAGCATATTGCCGCCCATAGGTCTACACAGACTGAAGATAAATATTATTTTGTTTGGAGAATGTCAAATTTCTCGATAAACTAACGGTGATCCCGGGTTCAGCGTGATATACCCATATATTGAAACCTTGATTTCTGCTTGGTTATTTGGACAAATCCAGATATCTATGCAGCATGATGCTGCCAAACGGTCCAAACAGACTGAGGATAAATATTATTTGGTTTGTAAAATGTCAAATTTCTCGATAAGGTAACGGTGAACCCGGGTTCAGCGTGATATTCCCAGATATTGAAACCTTGATTTCTGCTTGGTTATTTGGACAAATCCAGATATCTATGCAGCATATTGCTGCCAATGGGTCCACACAGACTGAAGATAAATATTATTTGGTTTAGAGAATGTCAAATTTCTCGATAAAGTAACGGTGATCCCGGGTTCAGCGTAATATTCCCAGATATTGAAACCTTGATTTCTGCTTGGTTATTAGTCCAAATCTAGATATCTATGCAGCATATTGCTGCCAAACGGTCCACACAGACTGAGGATAAATATTATTTGGTTTGGAGAATGTGAAATTTCTCGATAAAGTAACGGTGAACCCGGGTTCAGCGTGATATTTCCAGATATTGAAACCTTGATTTCTGCTTTGTTATTTGGACAAATCCAGATATGTATGCAGCATATTGCTGCCAATAGGTCCACACAGACTGAAGATAAATATTATTTGGTTTAGAGAATGTCAAAGTCCTCGATAAAGTAACGGTGAACTCGGGTTCAGCGTAATATTCCCAGATATTGAAACCTTGATTTCTGCTTGGTTATTAGTCCAAATCCAGATATCTATGCAGCATATTGCTGCCAAACGGTCCACACAGACTGAGGATAAATATTATTTGGTTTGGAGAATGTCAAAATTTCTCGATAAAGTAACGGTGAACCCGGGTTCAGCGTAATATTCCCAGATATTGAAACCTTGATTTCTGCATGGTTTTTCGGGCAAATCCAGATATCTATGCAGCATTTTGCTGCCAATAGGTCCACACAGACTGAGGATAAATATTATTTGGTTTGGTGAATGTCAAATTTCTCGATAAAGTAACGGTGAACCCGGGTTCAGCATGATATTCCCATATATTGAAACGTTGATTTCTGCTTGGTTATTTGGACAAATCCAGATATCTATGCAGCATGTTGCTGCCAATAGGTCCACACAGACTGAAGATAAATATTATTTGGTTTGGAGAATGTCAAATTTCTCTATAAGCTAACGGTGAACCCGGGTTCAGCGTGATATTCCCAGATAATGAGACCTTGATTTCTGCATGGTTATTTGGACAAATCCAGATATCTATGCAGCATATTGCTGCCAATAGGTCCACACAGACTGAGGATAAATATTATTTGGTTTGAAGAATGTCAAATTTCTCGATAAAGTAACGGTGAACCCGGGTTCAGCATGATATTCCCATATATTGAAACCTTGATTTCTGGTTGGTTATTTGGACAAATCCAGATATCTATGCAGCATATTGCTGCCAATAGCTCCACACAGACTGAGGATAAATATTATTTGGTTTGGAGAATGTCAAATTTCTCGATAAAGTAACAGTGAACCCGGGTTCAGCGTGATATTCCCATATATTGAAACCTTGATTTCTGCTTGGTTATTTAGACAAATCCAGATATCTATGCAGCATATTGCTGCCAAACGGTCCACACAGACTGAAGATAATTTTTATTTGGTTTGAAGAATGTCAAATTTCTCGATAAAGTAACAGTGAACCCGGGTTCATCGTCATATTTCCACATGTTGAAACCTTGATTTCTGCTTTGTTATTTGGACAAATCGAGATATGTATGCAGCATATTGCTGCCAATAGGTCCACACAGACTGAGGATAAATATTATTTTGTTTGGAGAATGTCAAATTTCTCGATAAAGTAACGGTGAACCCGGGTTCAGCGTGATATTCCCAGATATTGAAACCTTGATTTCTGCTTGGTTATTTGGACAAATCCAGATATCTATGCAGCATATTGCTGCCAAACGGTCCACACAGACTGAGGATAAATATTATTTGCTTTGGAGAATGTCAAATTTCTCGATAAAGTAACGGTGATCCCGGGTTCAGCGTGATATTCCCATATATTGAAACCTTGATTTCTGCTTGGTTATTTGGACAAATCCAGATATCTATGCAGCATGATGCTGCCAAACGGTCCAAACAGACTGAGGATAAATATTATTTGGTTTGTAAAATGTCAAATTTCTCGATAAGGTAACGGTGAACCCGGGTTCAGCGTGATATTCCCAGATATTGAAACCTTGATTTCTGCTTGGTTATTTGGACAAATCCAGATATCTATGCAGCATATTGCTGCCAATGGGTCCACACAGACTGAAGATAAATATTATTTGGTTTAGAGAATGTCAAATTTCTCGATAAAGTAACGGTGATCCCGGGTTCAGCGTAATATTCCCAGATATTGAAACCTTGATTTCTGCATGGTTATTCGGGCAAATCCAGATATCTATGAAGCATATTGCTGCCAATAGGTCCACACAGACTGAGGATAAATATTATTTGGTTTGGAGAATGTCAAATTTCTCGATAAAGTAACGTTGAACCCGGGTTCAACGTCATATTCCCACATATTGAAACCTTGATTTCTGCTTGGTTACTTGGACAAATCCAGATATCTATGCAGCATATTGCTGCCAATAGGTCCACACAGACTGAGGATAAATATTATTTGGTTTGGAGAACGTCAAATTTCTCGATAAACTAACGGTGAACCCGGGTTCAGCATGATTTTCCCATATATTGAAACCTTGATTTCTGCTTGGTTATTTGGACAAATCCAGATATCTATGCAGCATATTGCTGCCAATAGGTCCACACAGACTGAGGATAAATATTATTTTGTTTGGAGAATGTCAAATTTCTCGTTAAAGTAACGGTGAACCCGGGTTCAGCGTAATATTCCCAGATATTGAAACCTTGATTTCAGCTTGGTTATTTGGACAAATCAAGATATCTATGCAGCATATTGCTGCCAATAGGTCCACACAGACTGAGGATAAATATTTTTTGGTTTGTAGAATGACAAATTTCTCGATAAACTAACGGTGAACCCGGGTTCAGCGTAATATTCCCAGATATTGAAACCTTGATTTCTGCTTGGTTATTTGTCCAAATCCAGATATCTATGCAGCATATTGCTGTCAATAGGTCCACACAGACTGAGGATAAATATTATTTGGTTTGAAGAATGTCAAATTTCTCGATAAAGTAACAGTGAACCCGGGTTCAGCGTGATATTCCCATATATTGAAACCTTGATTTGTGCTTGGTTATTTGGACAAATCCAGATATCTATGCAGCATATTGCTGCCAATAGGTCCACACAGACTGAGGATAAATATTATTTTGTTTGGAGAATGTCAAATTTCTCGATAATTTCTCTGCCTCTTCCTTTTCTCTGCCTATTCCTTTTCTCTGCCTATTCCTTTTCTCTTCCTATTCCTTTTCTCTGCCTATTCCTTTTCTCTGTCTATTCCTTTTCTCTGCCTATTTCTTTTCTCTTTCTATTTCTTTTCTCTGTCTATTCCTTTTCTCTGTCTATTCCTTTTCTCTGTCTATTCCTTTTCTCTGTCTATTCCTTTTCTCTGTCTATTCCTTTTCTCTGTCTATTCCTTTTCTCTGTCTATTCCTTTTCTCTGTCTATTCCTTTTCTTTTCCTATTCCTTTTCTCTTTCTAATCCTTTTCTGTGTCGATTCCTTTTCTCTGTCTATTCCTTTTCACTGTCTATTCCTTTTCTCTGTCTCTTCCTTTTCTCTGCCTATTCTTTTTCTCTGTCTATTCCTTTTCTCTGTCTATGCCTTTTCTCTGTCTATTCCTTTTCTCTGTCTATTCCTTTTCTCTGTCTATTCCTTTTCTCTGTCTATTCCTTTTCTCTGCCTATTCCTTTTCTCTGAATATTCCTTTTCTCTGCCTATTCCTTTTCTCTGCCTATTCCTTTTCTCTGTCTATTTCTTTTCTCTGTCTATTCCTTTTCTCTGTCTATTCCTTTTCTTTGCCTATTCCTTTTCTCTGTCTATTCCTTTTCTCTCTCTCTTCCTTTTCTCTGTCTATTCCTTTTCTCTGTCTATTCCTTTTCTTTGCCTATTCCTTTTCTCTGTCTATTCCTTTTCTCTCTCTCTTCCTTTTCTCTGTCTATTCCTTTTCTCTGTCTATTCCTTTTCTATGTCTATTCCTTTTCTCTGCCTATTCCTCTTCTCTTTCTATTCCTCTTCTGTGCCTATTCCTCTTCTCTGCGTATTCCTCTTCTCTGTCTATTGCTCTTCTCTGTCTATTCCTTTTCTCTGTCTATTCCTTTTCTCTGTCTATTCCTTTTCTCTGTCTATTCCTTTTCTTTGCCTTTTCTTTTTCTCTGTCTATTCCTTTTCTCTGCCTATTCCTTTTCTCTGTCTATTCCTCTTCTCTGTCTATTCCTTTTCTCTGTCTAGTCCTATTCTCTGTCTTTTCCTTTTCTCTGTCTATTCCTTTTCTCTGTCTATTCCTCTTCTCTGTCTATTCTTTTTCTCTGTCTATTCCTTTTCTCTGTCTATTCCTTTTCTTTTCCTATTCCTTTTCTCTTTCTAATCCTTTTCTCTGTCGATTCCTTTTCTCTGTCTATTCCTTTTCTCTGCCTATTCCTTTTCTCTGTCTGTTCTTTTTCTCTGTCTATTCCTTTTCTCTGTCTATTCCTTTTCTCTGTCTATTCCTTTTCTCTGTCTATTCCTTTTCTCTGCCTATTCCTTTTCTCTGTCTATTCTTTTTCTCTGTCTATTCTTTTTCTCTGTCTATTCCTTTTCTCTGTCTATTCCTTTTCTCTGTCTATTCCTTTTCTTTTCCTATTCCTTTTCTCTTTCTAATCCTTTTCTGTGTCGATTCCTTTTCTCTGTCTATTCCTTTTCACTGTCTATTCCTTTTCTCTGTCTCTTCCTTTTCTCTGCCTATTCTTTTTCTCTGTCTATTCCTTTTCTCTGCCTATGCCTTTTCTCTGTCTATTCCTTTTCTCTGTCTATTCCTTTTCTCTGTCTATTCCTTTTCTCTGTCTATTCCTTTTCTCTGTCTATTCCTTTTCTCTGTCTATTCCTTTTCTCTGTCTTTGCCTTTTCTCTGTCTATTCCTTTTCTTTGTCTATATCTTTTCTCTGTCTATTCCTTTTCTCTGTCTTTTCTTTTTCTCTGTCTATTCTTTTTCTCTGCCTATTTTTTTTCTCTTGTCTATTCCTTTTCTCTGTCTATTCCTTTTCTCTGTCTATGCCTTTTCTCTGTCTATTCCTATTCTCTGTCTATTCCTATTCTGTCTATTCCTTTTCTATGTCTATTCCTTTTCTCTGTCTATTCCTTTTCTCTGTCTATTCCTTTTCTCTGTCTATTCCTTTTCTCTGTCTATTCCTTTTCTCTGTCTATTCCTTTTCTCTGTCTATTCCTTTTCTCTGTCTATTCCTTTTCTCTGTCTATTCCTTTTCTCTGTCTATTCCTTTTCTCTGAATATTCCTTTTCTCTGTCTATTCCTTTTCTCTGTCTATTCCTATTCTCTGTCTGTTCCTTTTCTCTGTCTATTCCTTTTCTCTGTGTATTCCTTTTCTCTGTCTATTCCTTTTCTCTGTCTATTCCTTTTCTCTGCCTATTCCTTTTCTCTGTCTATTCCTTTTCTCTGTCTATTCCTTTTCTCTGTCTATTCCTTTTCTCTGCCTATTCCTTTTCTCTGTCTATTCCTTTTCTCTGTCTATTCCTTTTCTCTGTCTATTCCTTTTCTCTGTCTATTCCTTTTCTCTGAATATTCCTTTTCTCTGTCTATTCCTTTTCTCTGTCTATTCCTATTCTCTGTCTGTTCCTTTTCTCTGTCTATTCCTTTTCTCTGTGTATTCCTTTTCTCTGTCTATTCCTTTTCTCTGTCTATTCCTTTTCTCTGCCTATTCCTTTTCTCTGTCTATTCCTTTTCTCTGTCTATTCCTTTTCTCTGTCTATTCCTTTTCTCTGCCTATTCCTTTTCTCTGCCTATTCCTTTTCTCTGTCTATTCCTTTTCTCTGTCTATTCCTTTTCTCTGTCTATTCCTTTTCTCTGTCTATTCCATTTCTCTGTCTATTCCTCTTCTCTGTCTATTCCTGTTCTCTGTCTATTCCTTTTCTCTGTCTATTCCTTTTCTCTGTCTATTCCTTTTCTCTGTCTATTCCTTTTCTCTGTCTATTCCTTTTCTCTGTCTATTCCTTTTCTCTGTATATTCCTTTTCTCTGTCTATTCCTTTTCTCTGTCTATTCCTTTTCTCTGTCTATTCCTTTTCTCTGTCTATTCCTTTTCTCTGTCTATTCCTCTTCTCTGCCTGTTCCTCTGTCTTTTTCTCTGTCTGCCATCGTTGTGTCTATCTCTTTCCAAGTCTCTGCTCTACCTTCACTCTCTCTCTATCTTTCTTTTTGTCTGTCTTCCTTGCCTGTCTGTCTGTGTCTCTCTGTCTGTCTCTCTCTGTCTCTGCATCTGTGTGTGTGTCTGTCTGTCTCTCTTTCTCTCTGTATATATTTATATATATATCTCTCTTCTGTCTGTATATATATATCTCTCTTCTGTCTGTCTCTGTATTCCTGTATTACTACAGCAGCCTCTCTGATAGTGCCACATGAATGATACAAGGATACACTGACTGAATTACCATTACAGTAATCACTTTCTTTGTTTTTCAGATCAATGGAATCCTAAGCTCGACCAACGACTCAGCCTACAAGACAACAAACAACAGGACAACGAACAACAAGACAACGAATGACAACGACAACAGAATGTTCCACTCGATCCGTCCATTTGCAGCAGTGCGCGATTTGACAACCGAGCCGAGAACGACCTCATACGTACTGACTGGCAGCCAGCAGTCGACCCGGAATCCAACACAGGAGAAAGCCCCTCAGACGTATCGTGGAGTGCGAAGCATGAAGCATCGGACCGATCGCTCATACACGGACAACCTTCGCAAGAGTAACAGCTTGCAGAACCTGTCATCTGGGCGAGTGGGGAGCCTGGGGGTACGCTACCCCGCCGAGCCGACCGGAACTCGAAGCTCCTCGATCGACCGGAACCAGAAGCAGCAGACGGTCACGGTGAGTGATTTTGGCGGTTATTCTCCCACCGCCTCGCATGGTTCACACCTTTCCCTCGCGAGCATGACGACTAATGATGCATGTCTGCATGTCACGCCTCGCCGACAGTCCGAGACCGATCCGATCGGACGCGAGAACCGCTCGCGAGCAGCAGTGTTCCCCAGACGGAAGTCGTCAACTTCGCTTGAGCTCGAGAAGTTCAGCAACACGAACATCGTCTCGAGCACGGCGATGTTCTGGGAGCAGGTGGCGGTCTCGGACGTCGATGCCGCCTCAACCACCTGGCCACGCTACGAGGATGCGCCCAGGTCGCGTCATGCCTCCAACAGCCCTCTGAGAAACAGAACAACGTCGCAGAATGTTTCGAGGTCACGGGTGAGATCACGGACGGTTGCGGTTGACCAGAGGCGACTTTCGACGGACTCTTCGACCGACGGATGGGAGTCGAGGACCGGAGGGACGTGGAGGAAGAACGGAGCAGAGAGGTTCCTTTCCTTTCCGACGACGACAAAGGTTGGAACGGCTCCGGGATTCCGAGGCCTGAGTAGGAATGAGACGGACGAGTTTAAGGTGAGTAGGATTGATTCAGGTGTCTGTGGGGAGAAAGATTTGTTTAGGGAATTTGAGATAAGTTTTGATATTTGAGTAGTATTAGGCAGTTTCAATTGATGTCTGAATTGAAGCCAAGTTCAAATAATTAGGGAATTTGAGCCAATGAAAATTATTAATGAATTGAAGCTAAGTTCTAATAATTTGGGACTTTGAGCCAATTTCGAGTAATATGTGAATTTTAGCCAATTCCAAATAGTTTTGGAATGTAAGTTATTTCCAAACAATTTAAGAATATATGCCAAGTTAAGATATTTTCAGATTTTAATTTCAGTTGACTTGAGTCCAGATAATAAGATTTTACACAGAGCATAATTAAATTTAGGAGGTTTGAATGAACTTCCAGCTTTAAAACGAGTAAAACTAATTTCTGTGGATTTATTTAGGGTAAGACTGATGTGTGTGAAGTTAGTCAAGTTGATTTAAGCTGTTAAACAAAGTGTGAAATTAAAATAGGGCAACTAAATTTAAAACTTCACCTTGAATAATTTAGGAAGTTTAACTGAATTTATTAAATTTTTAGGAATTTAAACAGGGTCAAAGTAGTGTAACGGTTAATTATCTAAAGACCTTTTAAGTTCATAGGGTAAGTTAAAATGCTGATTTCTTTCTCTTAATGAATTGATCAAACTCTAATTGAATCTGCTTGTTGAGTTTACTAACCAAAATGATTACACAGAATGTTTGAATTGATTTACTGCATGTTCAATGATTGTTCACCTAACGTATGCTCCAATTAATTCACCAACTGTATCAGAAATGACGCATGTGTGTTATATTTTTTTGAGTACTGTGTATGTAGCTAAGGTTTGTTGTGGAATGACTTTTTTTAGTAACACTGTGTACAATGCATTTGTTTTAAGTAAGTAAGTATATTCTGATCTTGTCTTTTGGGTTTCGTGGATGGGAGCTGAGTTGTGTTGCACCGAATGTACGCTGGTGGTGAGGGAAGAAGACCCTCATATGCCGAGGCTGAGAAAATTAAGTTGCCAGGCTTAGTGCCTGTGATTAGTCATCACTGTGTCTGGGGCTCAGATCCGGTCGTCAATCGCTGTGAAGCTGCGTAGTCATGGGGTTCTTACATTGTTACGAATTATAGTTACAGTTTACGGTCGTAATTGATTAGACAAGTTCGATCATGAATAAATTTTGCTGTTGTGCTCTGAACGTTTTCCAGTTATTGTTGATTGATTGATTGATTTTTAGTGATTGATTGATTAATTTTTATTTATTGATTTTGATCAATTTTGATTGATTGATGGATTGATTAATTGATTGATTCTGGAACATATAGAGCACATTCATTTTGTAGATGATTTCAGACATATGATAGGCAGGGCTGTTAATATCGCGATAAAGTATCGTGATACTTTGGTATCGTTGACATGTCAGTATCGCAGCAAGTATCGCGATAGTTTTATTTGCCTGGTATCGCGTGTTATCGCGATACTTTTCTTTAGCCTTTCAGCGATACTCGATACCAATACTTTTTCTCAATGATATTTATTTATGTGGTTTCTCAAGAAATATGAGAAGTTAATTGTTGCGCTTTGATAAGTTTAGTCCTCTACATATACAGCTTCTTTCGACCATATATAGCCTAACCTTTGTACGAACAGATGGAATAATTTATAAATAGAGAAAAGACCGTAGTAGGCCTATGTCCTTTTGCGTTTGATGGTAGAAGTGGCTTGCCTAATTAATTTAGGTACTTCAAAGACATTGTGATTGGCCCAAGGACCAATAAGCACAGGATTGGAAAGTCCGTATATATGTTCCTTCGTGTCAACAGTTTTGAGCGATATTTGGAAGCCAGAAGTTTTAAATTTTTTTATAATAAGTTTAAATAACAAGTTAATTCATCAACCTTTAGTCACAAAGTCAAATTTACAAATTATAGCTTCCGGGTATGGTGGCAAAATAAAATATACCTTTGGATTTCTAAAGCTCCAAATTTAGATTGGGGTGACACCTGTGTGTAAGAATAAATATTCCTCTTATTTAGATTGTTTGCGATTCGCCAAATTTAGGAAATTTTCTATAATTATCGGTGCATGAATTATAATTCATGCTAAGATTGAATTCTGCAAGCGTTTTGAAAGTATTCGTAAAAGTATTGGTATTGCTATTGCAATACTTTTTTCCAGTATTGTTAACAGCCCTGATGATAGGATAAATCATTGGAATATGAAATAGCTGTTTAAAATAAATGGTTTTAATTTGTCCTGTCTAAGATTTCGAAAGGATCTCCGGAGGTTGGCTCTAAGGTTTCAGAGACCGTCTCAAGAACACCAAAAAGGGAGGCAGCTGCAAATGTAAGCAGAATAAAAATTAAAGAAAAGAAGCATTGGTATTATCATGAATTTAAATCCAAATGTAAACATTAACCATATCTTTTAAGTCATGTGGTCATGACTTTAAATGAGATTGTAAATGTAAATTAAATGCAACCATTAATGTGATAATGAATTTAAATCTAAATGTAGGTGTAGATGTGAATTAATTGGATCTGTCTATATAAACAATTGTAATGTAGGTGTAAGTGAAATGTAACTAGCATAAATGACAGTTATTTTCAGTGATTTGTTAATGTGAATATATTGTATGCATGAATTTGAGGTTAAATGTGAATAATATTAGTAACAATAATAATAATTATTAATTGTATTATTTCAGCTGTAGGTAAAAAGATATTTTTTAATGCTTAAGTCGCTAAGGGGCAAATTATGTATCAAACATTTGTAATAATTATTGTTTTTTAATATATAAATTCTTATTATTGTTTTAAATTTGAAATTTATTGTTTTAGGATCTGATGTATGTTAAAAAGGGTTGGCTACTGAAGCAGGCAGTGGACAAGGTAATCTCCTCATCCTCTCTAATTTATTAGTTTGATAATTATCATCTCTTTTAATCTGCGAATACTTACTAGTGTTTGTTATTTATTTGTAATTAAAATTTCAGTTGTCTATTTAAACAAGTATTATTGTTTTTTTTATTTACCCAGGTAAGAGTTTCTTTGATTTAGTAATTTTAATATATGAAATTTATCAGTACAGTATGTGACATATTATGATTGATTGAGGTTATTATTATTACTGATTATTACTTATAATACATTTTTTTCTAACAACTATTTATTAATTTTATTTTAATCTAGTTTATTCTATGATGATTATTGTTTATGAAATCAATTATTTGGACATACTCTTTTATTATTAGTATAGTTTATAAATTTGTCTGAATTTGATTTTGAAGCACAAGTAAGAAGAAGCAGGTTTTGAGAAATTCGAAAGAAGAAGAGATATATAAAAACTATGTTATCTTCACATTGACTTTTTTCTTCTTCTTCTCTTTGCAGAGTTGGCAGAAATGGTGGTGCGTGCTCTCCAACAGCGCTCTGACTTACTACAGCGACTCAAAAAAGGTGGAGTCACTGGAAAACGTGGAAGGCGTCATCGTCTTAACGGCCGACACGGAAGTGGAAGAACTCAGTCTCCTCAGGAGCTTCGCTTTCCGAATCTCGGTCAGTGCGTGATAAAAAAATGCAAATCTTATTCGTCTCACTTGTGTTGTGGTTGCTCAAAAAACATGACCACTTAGGAATGAATAACAAGTATCGGCGGCAGTTAGGTTGCTCGCGCATTTTGGCAATAACTGCCTAGTGGCATTATTTGACCTGCTTCTCTAGTTATGATCCGTGTTACCATTTACAAAGAGACTTGACCTGCTACTAGCAGTGAGTACTAATAGCCGTGTGATTGTCTTCATTGATCTTAGTTTGCAGAGAAAGACTGCATGTGCTTCTACAAGTGACTAGGGCTACTGGCTATAGCGGCTGCTGACTGTACATGCTACTAGCAGCCCAAAGGGTTGTAACAACCTACCAGAGGAGGAGATACGTTCCTTGAAAAATCTCGGTTCTTTTTTTAAAATATGCGAATATTTGAACATTTGATCAATTCAGGTATGCCTTGTAGATATAGAAACTTATTGTCATTATGCACGTAGTTATCTAGTTAAGAATTGTTTTTCCATGTTTCAATGTCATATCAGCTGCCATAATTACTTGTTGCATTAGGATGACCCGACTATATATGGGACTTGTGTTATTTTTGGATTTTCTTCCTTGTTGGCTCCTTTTATTTAAAAAACTAGATTTGAATTATACATGTAATACTTGTTGGGATCAATAAAAAACCAGTTGTTGACCAGTTGTTAGCTGTTCACCATGTTTTGTTATTTTTACATTACAGAAAAAGCTACAAGTGCTACTTGCTACAGGTGCTATTAGCTGTAGTTTGATGAATCTGATCTTTTTAGAAAAATACCACATTTGCTACTAGCATCAACTGCTACTAAATGATCACTGACATTCTATTGCAGAACAAGGCAAATGAGTACGTTTTGTCTGCTATGACGTCAGGCATTCGATCGAGCTGGATCCAAGCGATCGTCAGATGCGTCGATGCTGATGCCGCAGTGACGCCCCACGATCTGACACTTTCGTCGCTAGACAGCATCGCGACCACCCTGACATCTTGGAAGTCACTTCCAGCGTCAGACTCTGACGCCGACTTCGACTCGACCTCGTCCTGGTCGTCGTACCACGCAGTACCGCCTCTTCGATCCGCACCGCCGATCCCAACCTCGACGCCAGATCGATCGCGATCGAGGACGACTTCAACATGGCCTTACAGAGCGGCGACAACATTCGCCGGACACGGCTCAACCTCTGCAGACTCTACCAACTGCAATGATCGAGACCTACCAGATCGAGGCCACCAAACCGGAACATCGATTCGAGCGAGTGGTGAGAACGAACTGTCCTACGTCGTGTCAAACAGTCACTCGTCCACGACAGAAGTCGGACCCACGAGTCAGTTGTCGACCCTTGACGCCACAGACAGTAACTTTCGTATCATGGATCGAAGAAACTATGTCGGATCGAATGCTATGTCTGATCAAAAGAACGATCAAGAGTTGAGGGTCGATCGAGACGCTCTGTCGGCAAAGAAGGAACTTCCATCTGGGTCACAGTTTCGAGCGCCGAGCACAAGGATCATGGAACGTGCTCGTGCAAAGTCGCCCAAGCGTGCAAAGTCACCCCCACCGAGCGTTCCTGCAGTTTCAGCCTCGGTTCCGTGTCTTTTACCAGACACCCTGGAGTTATCGGAAGACGTCAGGCGACACTCGGTAGGAATTCTGCCCAATCCGATTCTATTATTTTACAATTCAATTGTTCTAAGATTTTGTCATTCTAAGAATCTATTTTTGCAATCATCCATTCGTTCATTGTGAAGATTTATGTAGCACCCCTTTGAGGTTACTGCTCAGGAGCGACCCCGACATGGCTAAAAAGACGAGTTTAAAGATAGTGTGAGTGCCCATGGGTGACAAGCGCAAAGCCAACAGGATCCTCTTCCAAAGTAAGGGACCAACCACTGAGAAGGCAAGATTTTGATTTTGTTTAGTAGATTCAATTCTACTTCGTCATATTGTGATCTGATTATTTGATTATTAATTAGCAGATTAAGGTTATCATAGTCTGATATTGATACAGTGCCACTTTGAGTCAGAGGTGCTCCTCCCGACCGAGGCCAGTGTCTGAACTGACAAAGAGGTCGGTTTTCAGTTGCTTATGATCAGAGGTAAAGGTAGAATAGTCGTTATCCAAGTTTCTGGTTTCTTCTTCTCTCCTCTTATTACATGTTGGCTGTTCTGTGATGAGTTTGTAAGTTATGTTCTCTATTGTATAACCAGTTGCATATCCGCACTTTGGCGTGGATGCCTGCATCGAGTTTGTTTTCCATTTGCAGACTGACATCTGGACGGATTCTCTGCCGACGGGTCCGAGCGATGGCTCACTGCTCGATCTGATGAAATGCGAGGTCAGTTCCAAATCCATCCACACTTGTCTCCATTCCTATAAGTCGAAATGGACTTGCTTGTTTTCATTATCTTATCTCCCCTTTATTGTCAGAATAGACTTTCTTGTTTTCATAGGGTTATCTCCCCTTTATGTCAGAATGGACTTGTCTGTTTCCTTTTCCCATGTCTCCCATTCCTTGCCCTCCCTCTCTTAAGTGATTTTCTCTTTATTTTGCTTTCATGGTCTCATCCGTTCTGAGTGCATTGACTGCTATGTATGTTTAGGCTCTCCTTCCTTTATGTCGAGATGGTCTAGCCAATATAGGTGTTTTTCCTTTATCCAGATTACCCTCAATCTGGGAGCTTGTGTATTCCAATTCGGCCAAAGAGCAGTTACAGCAGTCCAGTCTTATCTGGTTACAAGGACTTTGGTTGGCAATTGATCTTTGAAAGTTAAATATGGCTATTTTTGGTGCAAAGTGGATTATATTTTGTGTTTTGCCTTCAGGTGGCCGCTCTCAGACAACAGCTGGATGCGACAAGATCGCAATTGGAGGATGCACAGTCGGCAAATACGGCGTTGCGCTCGAAGCTTTCAAAGTTGACGCAGGAAATTCAGAAAATGACTGACGCTTCAGAGACGGACAAAAGAGATTATCATCTTCAGGTTTTTATTGAAAAAAAGTTTTGAATATTTTAACCGGATGTAAAGATGGATTTGTCTTGAACGGAATATTGCCATAGTGGATATTCTTAATTATTTAATGCAAAATAAGTTGCCTTTTTTTATTGGATGTAGGTAGGATGATTTTTCATCAATGGAATAATGATAGATTGGGGTTTTCAATTAATTATTTATAGCAACGTTGCTTAATTTACTTGGGTGACTGCGAAAGCTGGCTGGATGATGGATGTCTTACACTACTTAAAGAATTAATTTTGAAGAATATATTTTACCTGTGAAGCAAATATTTTAAAGCAGGCGTTGTTCGTTGTTATGTGGGGCCTGGAATTGGTTCCAGGAACTTGATGTAAATATCCACTTCAACACCTAGTGTTGTGCTTGTCTTTGCACACCACACTCTCCCTCCCCACCAACTCCCATGCCGCCCCCCTCCCCCCTGTAACTCAACCGAGATTGTACAAATGTATTGCTCGTTGCTTAAGATCTTATAGCAGCGCTACCTACCAAGAGGAAATGGTCCGTGGCAACTCCTGTTTACCTGTTGGTGATAAGGGAAAAGGTCACTGGCGTCATGACACGGTGTTTATCATATTAGAAGGTGGCTGTGGATCGGAGTGTAGTCATTATTGGTAATCCCAGATCCTCTGAGCTCGATAAGCGTCTTTGCCTGAGGTTGATTCTAATTTCAGCTATGTTCTTTATCGATAGGTCAGTCGTCTACAGGTGAGGCTGTCCGAGACTTCGAGCCTCGTCGAATCCCAGAACGCGGAACTACTGGAACTGCAGAACAAGAATCAACAGCTGGTGGAACGCGACCGGAACAAACTGGAATTGGGACGGCTAGAAGTGGAGTCGCTGAACAGGGAGCTCGCGGACCGAACCGGAACTGTGGCAAAGCTCGAGGCAGAAACGAAGGCGTGTCGGAGGGAGTTACGAGGGAAGGAAGCGGAAATGGGGGCCCTGGAGAAGAGCCTTAAGGAGCGATATGAAGCGAGCAAGGCTCGGTGGAACGCTGAGCGAAATGCGCTGGATAGACGAGTTGAGCAGCTCGAGTTGCGGTTAAACGAGTCGACAGAAACGGCAAGCGTGGAGACGAGGAATGTTGCAAACGTTCTGAAGGACCGAGAGCGAGCGTTGTCAGAGGCGGAGGCGCGACTTGCCGAGGCCGAGCGGAAGCTGGAGAGCACGCTCACGGAGATGGAACTGGAGATGGAGGACAACACGCGAATCCACAAGGAGCTCGACGAGTACTGCAAGGAGAGCGCCGAGCTCAGGATGCGACTTGCGGCCACTGAGGAGCGAGCGATCGGACTCGAGGCGGACGTTAGACACCTTCAGGAGGAAAAGCAGGCGCTCGTGACGCTTACGGCCGAGCGCGACACCAAGAACGTGCTTCTAAGGCGCGACGTGGAGCGGGTTGAAGGTCGGCTGAAAGAGGTCGATGAAGAGAACACCCGACTGAGGGCAGACGTGAGTGGCAGAGGGGAAGGAGTGCAGAAGCTCCAAGCAGAGTTGGACGCAAAGGTGAGAGAGCTGAAGGGGTTGAGGGTGGAGGTCGAGGCAATGGGGAAAAGATTGGGGGAGGCGGAAGGGAAGAGGGAGGTGGCTGAGGCACGAGTTTTGCAGCTCGAGGCGAAGGTGGCTGATGTGGAAAAGAAGTCATTGGTCTCCCAAGGACCCTCTGAGGGCGAATTTCAGGAGGTTAAGACGGAGTGCGCTAGACTCCGTGCGGAACTGGTGTCCATCAGGAAGACGCTGGAGTCTGTGGAGGAGGAGCATGAAGTGGAGAGGGTGAGAGGCAGGGGTGCAATTCAGGAGAAGGAGAAGCGAATCCTTCAGCTGCAGTGCGAGTATGGCGAGCAGATCGAGCAGCTGAAGAACACGAGACGAGAGCTCGCTCGGTCGCAGTCGAAGAGTACGGATCTTGGAGAGGAGCTGACGAGCGCGAGATCGGAGCTCGAGTCTCGGCTGAAAGCGAAAGAGGAGCAGTCGAAAGAGTACGAGTTGAAGCTGAGGACGCTGGAGAGGGAAGTCGAAAGGAAGAAGTCCGAGACAGAGAAGTCTGAGGAGGAAATGGAAAAGAAGAAGTCGGAAGAGACGAGCGAAAAGCGTCAGGCGAAGCAGCTACAGGTGGAGAAGCAACAGACGGAGGCACGCTTCGGAGAGATGGAGGAGGCCAACAGGTCGCTAAGGCAGGAACTGCGGAATGCAGAGGTCGGCCACGCCGAGGAAGTGGAACGGCTTGGTGCCAAGGTCCGGGAACTCACGGCGAAGCTGAGTCAGCTGGAACGCCGGAACCGACGCCTGGAACAGCGCTCGAAGTCGGAGGATGAGGCCGAGACCAGGATGGGGTCTGTGGGGACAAGATTGGATGATAGAACAGAGGACGTTCCAGATGGAACGGCCGAATTCCCAAAGACAGAAAACGACCAGTTGGCTCTCGAGAATCAGAAGCTGCTGGAACAGCTGCAGACGACTGAATCCGGGGATGGATCAGACCCTGGAAAAACCGGACTCGATGAAGTGGAAAGGGAAGGATATGTGTCCCAGATAGCACAGCAAGTGAAGGCGCTTGCGAGTGCCAAAAAGGACGTTGAGGAATTGCAGTCAGAACTCCAGCGAGCAGAGATGTCGCGTGCTCGTGACATCCAAGCACTGCGCGACGGATACGAGATCCGCATCCGATCGCTGGAGAAGGATCTTTCCGACGGAAGGCATGACTTCGCTCGTTCTATGGAAGAGCAGGACAAGGACCTGAGCGACTACGAGCGCGAGCTTTCCCAGAAGGAGACGGAACTAGTAGAGCTGCGAGCGAGACGCGACCTCAAGGACTCTGACTTGCTCACCGAGTTGAGCTCTTACAAGGAGCAGGTGAATCGGTTGGAGAAGGAGTTAAAGGCGGTCTATTTGGAATTGGAGGAGAGGCGGGCCACAGAAACCGGGGAGGGAAGCCAGGTGGAGGTTCTCAGGGAAGAGTTGGATCAGCTACGGAGGATGCTCAAGGATGAACAGAAGAAGAACATGGTGAGGATTTTGAGAATTTTATTCTGGAAATGGTCGAAAATTTAGTGAGATTTACAATAGAACTGAGAATTAGTATTGTAGTGGTGCCAACTGTAATCGAGCATTTACATGATGCATTCGTTATGAATGTACATTTCTTAGCTAATTGTAAGCATGGTATTTTCAGATTACAATTGTATTGTATTAAATGTGCTGTGTCAGGTGTTCTCCTACTTATTTACATTCATGCCACTTCTAAGGCAGATCGAGGGAGGGTACATCTGTACTATGATCACACATTTTTAAGATCCTTCTTCAATCTCATTCTCTCACACGTGGATTGTCTTGTCATCCAAATGTCGGCAAAGCTATGACATTGATATTAATTGAGGTTTTTGGATTGTTTCATGGAGTATATTTTGTAGCTGTTTCATGAATTTTATAAGTAATTACAAAATGATAATTATTCCTACAGTTTTTACATATAAAGTTGTGGGTCCATCTACCTGGAATGACCTTCCTCCGTCTACCTGGAATGACCTTCCTCCATCTTTAAGAACTAAACTAATGACTGGCTTTTCTCCAGCGACTTCTCGCTCTTTAAAGGCGTTGTTGTTCCCCAGGGTTTTTGTGCTGAGAGTACTGTATAAATATGCAATACGATACATTTATCCAGATCATTTATGCAGCACCCTATAAAAGGAGCATCATGGGTGTTGTCATTGCTGTTTTACTTTTCCTTTGAAGATGGAGATTGCTGAGCTGAGAAATGATCCAAACATTGATGCGGATCGGATCGAAACTCACCTCCGGATCAAAGAGCTTGAGGAGCAGATTCACAACATGAAGGTTTTATTCTCTGTTGATTTAATTAGTCAGGAGAATAATTAATTAGTCAGGAGAATAATTTATTATTCAGGAGAATTGCTAATTAATCTGGGAAAACAACTATTTAACCAGGAGAATTTATTTATGTGTCAGGGGAATGATTAATTAATCAATAAAGTTATTAATTAATCAGGAGAATAATTAGTTAGTCAGGGACAATTGTTTATGGGAATTATTGATTAATTTGCGTGGTTTTATTTTTATGTCTAATTTTTAAGTCTGAGCCAACCCGTGCCCATTACTGACCTACATTTATAATGGTATAGTTTTAGGATGATTGACCTACATTTAGACTGGTGTATTTTTAGCATGATTGACCTACATTTTGTCTGGTATATTTTTGTGCATGCTTGACCTACATTTAGACTGGTGTATTTTTAGCCAAATTGACCTACATTTAGACTGGTTTATTTTCAGTATGACTATGAGCATGAGCTGCAGATGCAGAGGGCATCACATCGTCGTGAGCTGATGAACAGTAAAGATGATGTGATGCAGAAGTTGGCTGCAGCCGAAGCCAACAGCATCCCAATAGACGAGGAATCAGTTCGCAAGAAGTACACAAAAGAACTTGGACAGATCAAGGTCTGCTTGGCCAGTGTCAACCTTAGTTTCATCCCACTGCAGTTGCGTTGTATCAGATTCTGCCGTTTTGTATCAAATCAATCAATCAATCAGACTTGATGTAGCTCCTCTGCACTGGACCCACAAAGTGGAACTCCGTCCCTTCTGGGTTCCATTTGTTTTTCAATACTAGTTTTTACATAATTAATTGAGCTCCTGTATTGATATTATGCTTGAATTTCAATTGTTCAATGGAGATTTCGTGTAGTAACGTTGTCATCATTTACTCATAGTGTGCTTGTAATCATGCTGCAGTTTGTCAGTTAAAAATTGAACAAAACTTATTATAATGTATTGTATAAAATACGTTTGTATTGAGTTGTGTTGTGTTGTTGAATTGTCGTAGGATATGTACGACAAGGGATTCAATTCGATGGAGAAGTCTCACCAGAGAACAATGATGGAGATGAGACGAAACCAGAAGATGGAGTTAGATCGACTGAGGCAGGAAAAGGACCAACTGCTCAAGGAAGAGGCACAGGCGACACAGGCTGGTAAGAGGAGGGAAGGGAAATGGAGGAGCAGAGCTCTAGGGAGGATCTGGAGAGGATTTAAAGGGATTTGGAGGAGAGTTAGCAAGGAAAGATTTAGCAAGGATTTGGAGATATAGACAAGATTACAGTTGGATTTAGAGAGGATTTACGGAAGATTTAGACAAGATTTCAATTGGATTAGAGAGGATTTACGGAAGATTTAGACAAGATTTCAATTGGATTTAGAGAGGATTTACGGAAGATTTAGACAAGATTACAGTTGGATTTAGAGAGGATTTACGGAAGATTTAGACAAGATTTCAATTGGATTTAGAGAGGATTTACGGAAGATTTAGACAAGATTTCAATTGGATTTAGAGAGGATTTACGGAAGATTTAGACAAGATTTCAATTGGATTTAGAGAGGATTTACGGAAGATTTAGACAAGATTACAGTTGGATTTGGAGAGGATTTACGGAAGATTTAGACAAGATTTCAATTGGATTTAGAGAGGATTTACGGAAGATTTAGACAAGATTTCAATTGGATTTAGAGAGGATTTACGGAAGATTTAGACAAGATTACAGTTGGATTTAGAGAGGATTTACGGAAGATTTAGACAAGATTTCAATTGGATTTAGAGAGGATTTACGGAAGATTTAGACAAGATTTCAATTGGATTTAGAGAGGATTTACGGAAGATTTAGACAAGATTTCAATTGGATTTAGAGAGGATTTACGGAAGATTTAGACAAGATTTCAATTGGATTTAGAGAGGATTTACGGAAGATTTAGACAAGATTACAGTTGGATTTAGAGAGGATTTACGGAAGATTTAGACAAGATTTCAATTGGATTTAGAGAGGATTTACGGAAGATTTAGACAAGATTTCAATTGGATTTAGAGAGGATTTACGGAAGATTTAGACAAGATTACAGTTGGATTTGGAGAGGATTTACGGAAGATTTAGACAAGATTTCAATTGGATTTAGAGAGGATTTACGGAAGATTTAGACAAGATTTCAATTGGATTTAGAGAGGATTTACGGAAGATTTAGACAAGATTACAGTTGGATTTAGAGAGGATTTACGGAAGATTTAGACAAGATTTCAATTGGATTTAGAGAGGATTTACGGAAGATTTAGACAAGATTTCAATTGGATTTAGAGAGGATTTACGGAAGATTTAGACAAGATTTCAATTGGATTTAGAGAGGATTTACGGAAGATTTAGACAAGATTTCAATTGGATTTAGAGAGGATTTACGGAAGATTTAGACAAGATTACAGTTGGATTTAGAGAGGATTTACGGAAGATTTAGACAAGATTTCAATTGGATTTAGAGAGGATTTACGGAAGATTTAGACAAGATTTCAATTGGATTTAGAGAGGATTTACGGAAGATTTAGACAAGATTACAGTTGGATTTGGAGAGGATTTACGGAAGATTTAGACAAGATTTCAATTGGATTTAGAGAGGATTTAGGAAAGATTTTGTTGACATTTTCTATTGGAGAAGAGTTAGCAAGGACTTAGAAGAGATTCAGCAAAGATTTGGAGATTTAGAATGGATTTAGACAGATTTCAGTTGGATTTGGATTGGATTTAACAAGAATTTTGATTGGAAAGATTTTGATTGGATGTAGTTAGGATTTTGAGGATTTAGAGAAGATTTCGGAAGGGTTTAGGTAGAATTTAGTCAGGAGTTGGAAACAATTCAGAGATGATTTAGGGAGTGTTTGGATAGGATATAGAGGAGCTATAAGTATGGAGGAGATGCTGATGACTTATTTTGGATTTTGAGAGGATATTCAGGAGATTTAGTGCAATATGAACAGAACAACTTAGTGTAATGTTATCTAACATTTATATAGCGCTCCTTCAAGATATCTACTCTGCACTAGCCTTAATGGGAGAGGACTGGCCACTGTCCCTTGTATGCCGAGGCTAAGAAAATGAAGTTGCGGGCACAGCAAAACAATGGCTTAAGGGAATGCTCTTCTTGTTTCTGAGGCTCCATATAAATGTTGTTGGTAAATTTCTCATTGTTCGTTTTTGCAAAGCGCTTGAAGCGATGAGGAAGGCACACGAAACGGAACTGCAGAAGGAACGCAACAAGTTCCTCGATCTAATCGCAAAGACATTCAGCCACGCCGATATGGAGACACTGCAGCGACAGCACGAGTACTAATCTAATCGAATCTGAGCTTTATAATCATATACGATCAAATCTTAATCTAATCATGTTCGCTCTTCAAATCTTATCATGTAATCTTTCAGATCGATTCTAGTCTTATAGATATAATTCGATCTGATCTTTCAGATCGATTCTAGTCTGAAAGATCTAATTCGATTTGATCTTTCAGATCGATTGTAGTCTTTAAAATTAAATGTCATCAGATCTTATCTTTCTGATTCATTGTAATCTTTGAAATCTAGTCCAACATATTCTCTCATGATACAATCTGATATTCTAAATCTGGACAGTTTGCTGTTCTATTCTAATCTGAACAGAATATGTTCTATAATCTTTGTAATCTAACCCTAATCTAATCTTGTATTAATCTTATGTTACTCTGATCTAATTATTAGTCTATCTAATACAATCTGTCCAATCCTAATGTTATTGCATTATGATCTTTTCTTAATCAAATCCTAGTATTAATCTATTCTAGTTATGAATTGATCTAATACTGTCCATCTGATCCTATTGTGATCCTACCATGATGTGATAATCTTAATCAAATCCTAATCTTATTATGATTTAATTATAATCAAATCCTAATGGAATTTTACTTTGATGTGATCTTAATCAATTCTAACATGAACAGACTTTGTTATATATAGAGCAAATTGAAGCGTGACATATCAAATATAATCGTGTCATGATTTAGGGAGGATGCGGAACTACTCCACTATGAGATGAAGCAGCTGTCGGAGAAGTATTCCGTCAAGTGCCTGGAAAATGCGGCGCTCGCTGAGCGACTCGAGTCGCTCACTAAGTCGCTCCACGAGTGTCGCAAGAGAGTCCAGGATCTTCTATCGAGGTTCTTAACCCTTTGTTCTTTTTCGATGCCCACTGTATTCCCCTGTAAGGTTGACTAGTCTTTCTATCACTAGGTGGCAGTGTTGGCAGACAAGGGTTTGATACCAAATGACCCCATGACTCTGCCTTCCATTCCTTTGGGGTGATAATAAATTGAGCAACAGTAAAATAGGTTGATACCTTATAGGCTGCCATATGGTTATTAATTGACTTTTATTTCACTTGATGTCCTGCTATTTTGTGCAATCATACTGCAACTTGTCAATTTGAGTGAAAATAAACGATAATTATTATTATTTATATTATTATTATTTTGTATTGGTTTTTAAGTTTGTATTAGTATTTTTTATTATTGTTATTAGTTATTATCATAATCGTTTGCATTATTATTATTGTTTGGTAAATTAAAAAGGAGCTGCATAAATGTTCTGTTTTGTGTCTATGCAGAAATGATGAATTGAATTCGCAGTTGAAGTTCAAAGTGGAGCGGTTGAGTCGTGCGGTTGGTCTTCCTCTGACTCGACTCGACTCAGACAAAGAATCTGCGACAGCTGAGCGACTGGAACTCAACAGTGTCGAGGTATTGGTGTTGCAGGCCCTTTTTTCTCATAAGACTGCTGCATTTGATGTTGATTGAAGACATCTGTGATGAGGACTTCTGAATGAGATTCGGAGCCCTCTGCCAGAGAAATTGCGGGCCTCTAGGTAGAGAAATGCTGGGCCCTAGGTAGTGAAATTTCTTGCTTCTTGTCAGAGTAACACTGGGTTGAGAGATTCTGCGCTGCTAGACAGAGCTGTCAACGGCCTCCTTGATGGAAGAGAGCATTTTCCATAGGATAAAATTTAAAATTGAGATGTTTGAAGTTTAAACTGTTGTAGTTGAATCAGAAACAATTGCTTCATGGTGGTGCTAACCTAAGCAGTACTCAAGTTCTTTGGGATTAATGTAATCAATTTTTTCTCGTTGAGTAAATTGTTGATTGGTTAATTTAAATGATGATTCATTCATTGGGTGATTATTGATTGATTGAATGATTAAGTAAATAGGTAAATATATTCTTTATAATCTTCACCGGCAACTCTTTTCAACTTACTTTGCATTGTTTTGCCAACAGGCATAGTTTACTCAATCACTGTGACATTTAACCCTTTAACGACCATAATTTTATTATGCACTGGTTGTTAAAAAATTATCATCATGTAGGCCAGCGTAGAGAGCGTCTTTGAGTAAATATCGTGAATTGGTGCTATATAAATGCTTGATCGCATTAATTACATATATTAATAGACACTGATAATTAATTAATTTAATTAATTACTGATTGTATGCTTAGGTGAAGCTGCAGGTAAAACAAATGGAAGTGGTCCAGCTACACGAGGAACTGGAAAACACGAGACTCGATCTCAACATAAAGACAGAGGTAATTGGTTCACTCGTATTGGAACGACTGATTTGATTGGTTCAAGGATTCTGAACTGGTGAAATCATCTGTTATTGGTTGGTTTTTAAATGGCAGGTGAGATCTGATTTGCTGCATGGACTTTTAAAATTGTATTGTTGCATTTCTCAAAACTTAGCCATGAGTCATTCATATTTATAATTAGTTGGCTCTTGGCAGTGAATTTCGGTGTTTTTGACTGAGTTTTCATTGTATAATTTGGTTAATTTCATTTTAAACAGAAAGTGTCATTGTTTTTTAACTGAATTTTTGTTGTACAATTTGAAATGATTTTATTTCTGATGCTCGTTTTAATTGTGGGCTTCAAATTTTTGCTAGATATATTTTGTGTTGATTGTTTGATAGGAACTGAAGGAGTCGAGGGAGAAGTACCATGAGCTCTGTGAAGAACTCCGCTTGGCTAAACGAAAGTCGAGTTCAGATCGTGGAGTTGGAGTCTACGGAAGCAGTGGCGACCTACAGAGTTTGACTCCTCTTCATGCTCGACCTTCATCCGCCTCGTCAAAAAGTACTCGTTGTTCAGCAATTGATTGTTAATTGATTGAATCTTAAGCTACTAGTAGTGGAAATAATAAATATTGCTTTTGTACTTGATCATTAATAATTAATAACTTGATTGTTAATTGTTTATTGCACAACACAAGTATTGGAGTTGCAGCCATGAATCCATATGTACAGTGTAGCTGGAGCCAATAAAACCATAAAGGAGTGCGGTGTTGTAGTGGGATGTTCGGTGCCTTGTGTTCAGAGGATCTTAGGTTCGAACCCATCCCGAGTCACTGTGTAGCGACCTTGGACAAGTTGCTCACTCATAATTGTCTGTGAGGAAGGCAAAAGAGAAACCACCTCACTCATCTCATTCCAGGTGGCGCAAAGCCAATGGACCTGCCTTCGGGCAGAGTACACTCATCATCATCATCATTATCAGCACCACCACCAATACCACCACCACATCATCATCACCTTCATTATCTTCAAAGGCTAAATAGCTTATGCTAACCTTGTCTTCTCTTTTGTGGTTAATATTCAAGCATTTATCTTTGTCACTTTATTTAGAACTTAAGTATGTAATAACAATTAAAAATGCTTACAGGATAATAACAATAATTATAATAAAATATAATAATAATAATTATAATAAAACCAAAAAATAATTTTTTTTAAATAATAAATTGAAACAATCTGATCAAATAAACCACATGTCTCTCTCCGGAGATTAGTTTTATCAACCCGAGGGATCAGTATTTACCTCGGGTATAACATTTTTTTATTATGATAATAATATGGATTATTGCTACTACAGTATCATTATTAGTGCTACTATATGCTACAATTAGTACTAGTTTTTGAATATATTCTTGGTAATAAAATGAGCGTAGTGTATTGATGAAAACAGGGTCGGTCGGTGACAGCTTTGACCTCTTGAACTTGACCTTGGAAGACAGCGTTGAGGGTCTGGACGAGGAGGAGAGCAGCCAGAGAGAGGATTCCAGGTCATCCAGTCAACTGGAAGGAGGATTCGATGTCATTCCGGGTCGAAGGTCCCTGTGGCGATTCAAAAGTTGGTTTACGTCAATTGTTCTATTGCGGTTCGGACATAAAACCATACTGTATCGACTAGAATTAGCAAAATCTTGTGGCTGCTAATTTAGAATTAGAGTTGCTGATTGTATAAATCTATAAGCGAAATTGATTAAATTGATGATCAATTTGAGTGAGAAGCAAATTTGCTAATTGAGTAGAATTGGGAAAACCTTGTAGCTAATTGATTAGAATCTAATGAATTTGTCAGCTGCTGTCTCTCTCTTCTTTGACTCTTCTTCCATCCACTCAATGCGACATATATGGATGGCCCACTGTCCACTTCAATCTTCTCTTTCTATCGCGTTTTCTTTATCTTCTTAGTCTCAAGAATTGCAAACAGAATTCTCCTCAACTGATTGCAAACTCTAAGCGCAAAAAGTATAAGAAGCTCGCCTTGCAGATTGTGTGGTAAAATTCCAATAAGTATCGGTGTTCTTACTGAATATTGTTAGTGCCTGAGGTAGTACTCCCTCATGAAGGCAGTTAGTACAAATTGAAACCACTTACGCAATTCCATACGATATCCAACGCATAATCGTTCTCTTTCTTTTCATCCAGACCCACAGCGATCTCGCAGCAATCCCTCAGACTCCAAACTTCCGACTTTTCAAAAGTCATCGTCAGTCGACGCCGATCGATCATCGTTGCAGATCCCACCGAGAGACTCGCTCGAGTCTCTGATCACCAGAACGACCGAAGAGGACGACGACCTTGAACCCACCGAACTGATCCAAATCTGAGCGACCTCAAAACGTGCCAAGGTCAACTGATCGCTGTGACAACATTATTTTTTGTCGAGCGCACCCACTGAAAGTCGAAGGCTGCCATGGCTCAGTCGGGATTTTTTTATCATTCCTACAATCTTAGTCTCATAGCGAACCGATCTTAACGATTCTCTGCAGCGCACTACGATCTTGCATTTACCTGTTTGCGATCGAGCCTGTCTCGCGTCTCATAGCACGTCCGTCTACTTGAATTATTTTTCGCAATCTCTGCGTGATGTAGATGAAAAGGATATTGATTTTTTTTGTGTACAGTTCTGTTTGCTCTGTCTCCTAAATACGTAAGGGGCATTTTTTTGTGTTGTGTGCAATTGTTAGTAGAACTGAGGTTGAGTTTTATTGTATTGTGTTGGATTGGCTGCTGATGAAGTATATACCTATGCTTCATCTTAGGATGCAGTTGGGGCATGTCCTGTAAAGCTTACCTTGAACTTGACCTTAGCTTGCCTAACGTTTTCCTATTTACCTTATTCTTCCTTTCATTTTCTTGTCTGAACTTATGGTAGTTGACCTTTATTCATCTTACCCTACCTTCCATAATCTTATCCTTGTCGCACATTACCTTATCTTAACCACCATACCCAATTATTTTGTATTTCTACCATACCTTGAATAATCTTATCCTACTTTACCTTCTCTTACATTACCTTGCAGCTCTACCTACGATTTCTTTGGTGATTATGTTCAGTAGTTTGAATTTCAAGTGCCTTTGTTATTTCAATGACATTCTGTGTCTTTGCCAAATATTCGCAACACTGAGCTTGATTTGTAGCGATTTTGACAAACGGTTGTTTACAAATTGAATTGCATGATTTATTAATCTTTGCTCTAAGATGGGATCTAATTACTTTTTATTTTATTTTATTGCTGAGACTAATAAGATTTTTTAATTTAGATGGTTCGTGAGGATAACATTAATAATAATGATCGTTGTGATATGTGATAAGAAAGTGCCTGCATATTAATGCAGAAAAGATTTATATAGAGCCTTAAGCGCCGGTGAACATCGGTAACAACTGCCTCATATCCATCTTGCCTTCCTTCTTGTCATCCACGTTTTGTTCAATTTATATTTTGTATCTCGTAACTGAGAATATCAGATTCGTGACATTTTTTTCGTGTGCTGTAGAAATCTCGAAATACAATTATCTGCATTTTTTGCTTTTACTGTTGTATTTAGTTTTTAAATCATTTGCTTAATTTTGTTCTGATTTGAGGTGTTTCTCCTGACAATTTAATATTCTGTTTCCTGTGTATTAAACCGTGTTAGATTTGCAATTTTTAATCTCAGTCTTTCGTTTTGTTGTTTGAAATTATTTGAGCATGCTTCTGTTGTTTTTTCCCCCACATAAATTTAGTTGCTGTGTTTACTAATTATTTTTGCTGAGTACAGATAAATTAATGCATTACCTCATCTAGGGAGTTGTATCATTATTGAGGTATCTAGAACTGCCACAGCTCAGCATCGGGCCTATGCTTCCGTTGGCCCTTCGCTATGGAACAGCCTTCCTGCTGTGACTCGTGCTGCAATCTTATCTAGTAGCGCAACTGTTTGTGCTCGTTCTCTTAAGACTTCTTTTCTCTAGGGGTTTTTCGCACTGGGAGCGCCTCTGATTAGGTTGCACTGTGAGAGGCACTTTATAAATCCGTAAATATAATAGAATCTGTTAATGGTCAATTTTTATCTAAAATTTTTGTGTAAGTCAAATTTCCAATCGAACTAAAGGATGGAATCGGAGAATGGAGAACTGACCAATTAATAATTAACCTAAGGTCATAATTTGTAATTAATAAATTCTGTTTTTTGTGTGAGGCATCAAGTGATTTAAATGTGCAGATATCATGTGAATACGTTAAAATAAATATAATACATGCAATTTGCTGTTGTACTATCAAATTGAAAAGTGGTGATTTAAAGTATAAACAGAAGAGATGAAGAAATGTTTGTGCAGATTTTCAAAATGCAACTGCTTTCTTCTGCAATGAGGTCTATTTTTATTTTTATTTTACTGGTAATTTTACTTCTTAAGTTTATTTGATGGATTATGATCTTTAATGAATTTTTCTGTTATTCTTGATTTTTTGCAGATGATCTGGGTGAACATTGTTTAGCAGGAAATGAAATATCGTCATCATAATAATGATTCTTTATGTTTGTCAAATTTGAGTTGTACTTTGAAATTGAGTTGTGGCAGTTCCATTAAAAGTTTTGAGATGACAGAAGCATTTGTTCTGGGCTGCTTTCTTTTGGGATAAACTACAGGACTTTGATAAACTACAGGACTTTATTTGCAAATCTTCGACACTATCACTCTTCGAAATTAACCTTAAGATTTGTTTGTTTTCAAGATTTATTTGGACTAGACCTGTGGGGGTCGCCTTACGATTTGCCAGAGGTCGCCTTGAACCTTCAGGAATTTGCAAACACAAGTTTTCATCCTTGTATCTCATATATAATATTTATGTAATGTAATTATTACACAAACTATCTTTCTGCTATAGTGACTTTACTTAATCTTTACTTATTTTTTGTACTATGATTCATTTAATAGAATTATTACCAGCAACAAATTTTTAATTGTTCTGTTAATGAAAGATTGATCATACTGTTATGCATGAGATGTATTGGGAGACCATTCTTTTGGGACAAACTGTTGGACATCATTTTGTTTATTTCATTTATTAAGATTCATTTTGCTTAGGTGCATTAAATGACAGTTTAGTAATAATTAAAATAATGATAGTAATGTCCTGATGCGAAAATCATTTACTGTTATTATGCTATATACTATTTAAACTGTGTTTAATCACAAAAATGTGATTAGCAGCTGTTGTTAATGCAAAATAGTTATTTGCTTTAATATTTCATTCTTAATGCAGCATTTTACCTTATTCTGGATTCTCAGTGGTCAGTTACTTGCCAACAGAAGGTGTGGATAATGATGGAATTGATGGTGCTATTTTCAGTACTTTGTCTTAGGCTTGGTATAGTACTTTAAACTACTTTTCTCCAACCTTGTAATTCCCTTTTTTGGGGCCCCAGGCTAATTTTTGTTATCTGACTCCTCATTATTACAACATGATCTAATTCGGTATACTTACGATCTAGGGCAACTGACCTGAAGTGCACTTCTGAAAATATTATAACCAATTATAAAACGTTACTAATTTATGCTCTTTTAAATATAATATTACTGATACTTAACTATGTCAGTTTAAACTTCAGGCATCTGAATATGACTATACATATCATTCTTGGCTATAGAACATGCCCACTTCCGATTAAGAGACACGGACTGCTCTGCCTAACATTTTCAGCTGCGTATGGTCTCGAAATCTCTCGGCCTACTCAAGATGCACTTGTCTCATAATTATAATGCAGTGGTTCTTAAGGTGGTTAAGTACTTAACCCTATATGGGCCTGGAGTGCATTTTTGCACTATAAGATTACGGGCCACGCAGCTCTGCTTGTAGTGCATTTTTACAATTATGCGCTATCAAGACATTTTACTGCAGCTCTAAAATATTAGTCTTTGCTTAGCGGACATTTTGTTTGTTGTTGATGTAAGATTTTTGCAATCCAGAAAATTGTCTATTTTGGCGTCGAGCTTCGGCAACTTCTGATATTCTCAAGAATTTAACCTCTAAACCCAGGTAATGTTAAAAATATCTACTCATTGGTGAAAACTATCAATAACACGGTGGTATCATACGAGAAAATAGTTACAGTTTATCCTGTTCCACAGCGAAGCGTGAAGTTCGAGTGCATTTTGCACTTCGGCGCACATCGCGGGTGTGAACTATAGGCCTATCGTTCCCAATTTGTTAGTAAGTGAAATATAGTTGATGTTTGGTGTGTGCGTCAGTCTGCTGCATGGGTTCGCAGGTTCACATAATATCCACCGGTTCACGGTTTTGGTTCGCATTTTAGTTTGCATTTTACCAGTTCGCATTTTACCAGTTCGCATTTCGCTGGTTCGCATTTTACCGACACCCTATCCTCAGACACCCTGTCCTCGCACATCATTTACGTTCACACGTTTCCTAAAAAATGACATTGGGTAATAACTGCAGTATATCAAGAGATATGTCGATGTGTCATTTGTTTTGGTAATTTGTTGTAGGCTGTTACTGCCCCAAGATGAACACAAAGTCATACTATGGGAAGAAAATACATCCTGTATTTTTGTCAAGATTTATTCGACCACCTCCATCATATATAGTAGCGACTCAGAGCTTGCATCAAGCAATGATGACGAGGATGAATACATACAAATTCATCAAAGCATTCATCAAAGTATCATAAACAGTTCTTCAGACGAAGGACCGGAAACTAATGCCGATGCCGATCCATCAACTACTCTACCAAAGCGTACAACGAAGCGTAAGGTACAGCTTCAACAGACCTCTGCAGTAGAAGAACCAGAACCTGTTGCCGATCCATCAACTACTCTACCAAAGCGTACAACCAAGCGTAATGTACAGCAAGAAGGAGCAGGTTAGAAAGGACATTGTATGCCCCAAAATTATCTCGGTCTACAACAAGCACATGGGTGGAGTTGATACATTGGACAGCCTTCTGGGTCTGTACCGGATCCGAGTCCGGTCGAAGAAGTATTACCACAAAATCTTCTACCACTTCATCGACTTAGCTGTTGTGAATGCATGGCTGCTGTATAGTAGGGCTCTGAAACAGAAAGGAAGCAATGATGAACATCTGGCACTGGCAGAGTTCAAGGCTGGCATCACAGAGCACTGAGCAAAGTTCACAAGTCGGTGAAACGTTCAGCTGGACGACCTTTGACCATTAACTGTCAGAAAAAGCAGCGCCAACGAATTCAGCAACTTCCAATCGATGATGTGCGATTTGATGAAGTAGGACACTGGCCAGAGGCGACTAAGAAAAGGATGCACTGCAGGATCGCAGTGTGCAAGGGACAGACTTGCATCAGATGCACAAAGTGTCAGGTGTATGTCTGCTTGAGTAATGCGAAAAACTGTTTCAAGAACTACCATGCAGTGTAGGAGGTCATGAGGATTGAGGCATCGACTACATGTGACTGGTCTTCCTTATTAGGATTTATTTTTTATTGAGCTTTTCTTGTGCATTCCTTTGTATTAGTTACATTCAGTGGACTTAACTACATCTCTGTTTGCATTAGAAATGAGAAAAGTAAATTTGTTTTGCTATTTAAAATAGATGCAAACATAATGAAAAATACTGTGAGGAGTCCTTGAGTGTGCAGTAGTGCATTTTTGTACTTTAACTAATTTGATCCTAATTAGGCCTAAATAATTTTTTTTAAAGAAGATTTTGATTTCCCCATGTACAGCCCACAGTTGTGTTGCTGTTTCATATTTTTTTACTTAAATAAAAAAATATATAAAAAAATAGGCTTCATAGAGGGTTAACTGATCACAGGTCCATGGAAAAAACTAAAGTAAATTCTAAATATTGAATTATTTATGTGAAATTGTTCGATTTGTTATCCAGAATTAATTCACTTAAATCTTTAAAAATTGTACTTGCCAGATTTCGCATTCAGTTGAGAATAGATTTATTCTAAATTTACTGCGTCTATGGCTGCAGTCAAATTTATCTTTAGGTTTTGTAGTCTATGATGAGCGATAATCAGGTAAACGCTGAAAGTGCGTTGCTGATGTAGATTTTTACATTTTATAGGATAATATAAAATATAAACAAAAGTGTTTGAAGCATCTAAAAAATGAGCGGGCCTAAACAATCCTAACTGGGCTGATTTTTTTAAGACATAAACACCGGTGAAATAGCGTGACCGTTCAGATACTCTGAGCGAAGGAAATTTGAATAATTCTTAACTGATTTCTGAGAACATCCACGCTGAAAAGTATCGAATCATGTGTCGCACTGGTGACTGGTATGATTTGTTGACTTTTCTATTTTGTTTTGTGATTTGTGTTTTTTCTAGCAAAGGTTTAAATTAGTAATGTAGGCCTATCATTTGCCAATATTAAATATGGTTAATGATACATTTATAATTAAGGGCGCCTCTAAACAGTCTGCAGCGCGAGGCGCTTTACAAATGTCCATATAGTAATATTAATAATTATAACAGTAATGATGCCACATAAGGATGCGATGAGTGAGGTTTTTTCCCGTTTCCTTCCTCACAGACTGTATTATGGTTGTGATTTGAGGTGGGTTCGAACCGGTGCAGTTAAATTATCGTAATTCCTATTGCTTGCTTCCCTTTTATCTCACAAACTCCGAGGACGTCTGTTTCGTAATTGGTTATTGTGATTATTTTATGATTAAACACTCTTTAATTGTTCGTACGTGATGTTCCCACAGTGCGTTTACAGACGGTTCAATTAATCACGTGATGCGCTCGTTAATAAACATGAACACATCGCTCCGCCCATACGCATCGAACGTTTAGCGGATTCGAAAGCGTCCAGCAACGGTATCAGACGACAACGACGAGCTCTCCTCGACTGGCTTTTCCAGAAAACAGATCAATATTTCCAATCCGTCATCGATTCTTTCCGACGACGACGACATAGGACACGAATTTTCAAGCGTCAATGTCTGGAAACACGAGACACGGTTACTTGGGCTTTTCGCTCTGGGAGCGCCTCTAATTGGGTTGTACTGTGAGAGGCGCTATAGAAATCCATAAATAACACGCAATACACGCTAACATACTCGCACAAAAACGTACACACTGACATATATTGATATAATACACGCACCTCTAGGAGCATTATCTAGCCGCTATAATAGGCCTAGAAAATATATAGTAGAAATAACCAAAGTAGGCCTAGGCTTCTACCTGCATGGCCAGTCTCACATTTTACCAGCGCCGGGGTCGATTTAGGGCTATCTCCAAGCAAACTGTCTGGCAGTCTTGAGGTATGGGGCAACGACCACGTGAAAGGATTTTTACTAGGGTATTTGCCCTGGCTTACCCTGCTGTATGGTGGTGGTGGGTGGTGGTGGTAGTGGTAAAGGAGCTATTCCGCCGTAGGCCTAGGCCTATGTACTGTTGCTGATATTATTTTAATCTCAGAGGGAAATAATCTTGCCTTCATGACACATGGGACCGGAGTTTTGCCTCCACGTCACTCAGAGGGGATTGACGCCCCTGCAGGGTTGCCGGCGCTCGGAAGGCACTGCGCTCTGCTGTGAAGGGCCTACTTAGCGTTCCATTCTCACACACTACTATGCTGCAGTATCGTGCATTCTCTGTTGTGGACCCTACCACTTGGAATGGACTACCTCTGGACCTCTGGCTTTTACCTAGGATGACCCCATCATCTTTCTACTCTTCTCTTACATCTGTCCTCTTTGACCTTGGTTGGAATGGGAGCGCCTCTGAGTAGATTTCTCTAAGAGGCGCTATATCAACTTTCATTGATACAGATATATGATATTGATTGATTGGTAGGCCTATCTATCATGGTTTAGCAACTTTCGCGACACTGCGATAATAAAGATCATGAAGGTCGCCCTCCTCATTTATCCCAGCTTGTGACTGGCACTGTTAAGAGTGCTCACACCTGTATAGTGCATGAGTGCTCACATATATGCATATATATATATATATATATATATATATATATATATATATACGATGAGCACACTAATGACCGCACTAACACGAAGCCACATTCGTCCACAATATGCAAGCTTACATTTTGCACGTACACAAACTCAGGTAATAATCTACAAGCAGATGATGATGATATGAGGTCTTCGTTATAATGCTGGACAGGATGCTCCTCTAAGCGGAAGTTCTGTGGCCACACTATACTATCTACTGTGGCTGGAGATCGTTCATATGTATATGTGTATATATATATATATATATATATATATATATATATATATATATTGATTACCACCGTCTTTATATATAATTATATATATGTATATATGGCGAATTCATATGTATATATATATATATTGTATAAATATGCATGGATTTTTCCAATCAGTGATATTGTCATGCGTACGGTATATGCCCGTTGTTTGTTAGGGGCTGGTGATATCCGTCACCAGAGGGCCACTTGTTTAGTCAGACGAATCGTAGCACAGCGTTTCATCCTAGGAGTGTATACGGTGTATACAGTCGTATAGGCAGCGAATACATAGGCGTATACCGTATGCGTCGTATATGCAGAGTCTGTGCACAACCGTTGTTACGTATAATTATAGGAATTTGGCAACATTCGTTGTTTTGTACACGGTCTTTGTGAATGGGTTTTAAATAAATAGAGCGCTGTATCAACGTTGACGTAAGATGACTCACTATACATATTACTTTATTTTATTTACTACTGATGAATGATACTATATATATATATATATATATATATATATATATATATATATATATATATATATATATATATATATATGGGAAACCGCGCATTCTCTGTGGTTGGCCCAATAGGGTTAGGATTCTTAGAAATGGCATTTATCTGAAGTTACGTCTGTTCCCTAGTCCTAATGTGACGCTTTTATGGCTATTTGAAAACTTACATTTTTTATGCCCTGGAGTTGTGACTTGTGAACAGTGAACGCTTTTAAGTAGTTGTCTTAATGGGGCGGTATATAAATTGTTGAATGAACGAATGAATGACGCGTTTCTACGACTTCAATAAATGCGTCTTCCGCTGCCTCTGCTGCTGTTAATGTTAATGTCAATAGTATTTTATTCTTCCATGTTTGAGATTATTTATTATTTGTTATTTCTTCATTTTTAATATTATTCAAGATGATATTACGACCACTTGAAACCGGACGCCAATTGGTTGGTGCCCTTCAAGGCACCCTGAACCCCAATGGTCCCGTGCCTGGATTGCGAATGACTGACAGGGCCTCCAGCCAATCGAATGAACTCGTAATTAGGTCAACCGGAAGAGGCGGAGTCAGGACGCCTACGTCAACGTTGGATGAAAGCGTTTCTCACAAAGTATGACGTCATTATTTATTTTCGCATCGCAAAACTGATCGAACGAATTCTGTAGCGCCGTGATAATAACGATCTTAGCAAGCCTAAGTTAGTGGACGAAAACATAGCTTGAGTGTACATGCAACCCAGCCTCACTAAATCGTACATTACAAAATCCCGGCAGTCGTGGTTGCATTTGGGACTCATATGTATATGTATATATATATTATATATATATATGATTATCATTATGTATACTATGGTGCAAACGTTTAAGGCATAGATAAAGTGACACTGTCACCATATTATTCTATTTCAGGTACTAGAAATTATAAGTTTTGAATGTCTTTTGTAATGTTTAGACTTTAGATTTATATAAATATAATGCGGCAGTGTAGTGGTAGGCTATGTTCTGTGCCTTGTAGCCGAAGGGTCGCAGGTTCGAATCTATCTCAAGCCACTGCGTAGCGACAGTGGGCAAGTTGCTCACCCTTAATTGTCTGTGAGTATGGCAACAGAAACATTGCCAACTCTAAACTTTCCAGCAGATGAGGTCATCGTGGGGCCTGGGAACCTGACTGAGGGGCCAGTTTCATGTCTTCTTCAATATTGAAAGTAGATGAAGATTTGGAGGGGCCACGGACTCGGAGGCTCGGCCCTTCCTCTAGTGACGCCACTAAATGGGAAACAACCCCACCCATCTCATCCATGGGTGGAATAAAGCCAATGGACTCGTCATGATCATAGATACATGTAATTATTGTAATAGGTAGCTCAACCGGTCGAAGAGAACGGACGATATATGAGATGAATATCACGAGGAATGTAGCTGCAACTAACGACATCTACCGAATGAATAAAATACGACGATACTTTTCAGCATCTATCGGTTTGACCACGATAGCCGTTAGAGTCTGTCTGTCTATCTCGCAGTCTTTCTATCTGTCTGTCTGTCTGCCTCTGTATGTCTCACACACACACACACACACACACACATATATATATATATATATATATATATTACTTATATATAGGTATTTATTTGTATTCGGGCCACGGTAGCCGATTTGTTTGTGCGCGACTTTAAGCGCGAAGAGTGAGTGTGCATGGATTCGAACCTGGTCCCCAGAGACGGAAGTTGTTGGTCCGTGGGAATCTCTCGGATGAAGTCCTTCACTCACAATTAATCCAATCACTCGTCCCCCATCGATTGATGCCTCGTCATTAGGCGCTGGCACTTCACAACTCAGAGTATATATATATATATATATATATTTATGTATATATATATAAGAAATACTAGCGTTTGATTTTATATATATATATAAATATATATCTGAAGAATTTTATATGTATATATTCACGCAAACGCACACTCACACATACAAACACATAAACACACATAAATTAGCAGATACAAAAACACACATATATTTACACACTCAAATATACACACCTATATATATATATGTGTATATTTATATATATATATATATTTATTTATGCTATCCATCGTCTGCTCTTTGGCGCGTGTGACGTGGCACTTCATACTCTCGCGTTGACGGTGAAGTATGCATCACGGCCAAGAGACTATACACGTCGTAAGCCCCACTGGCGCCGCCACGGTGCTGTGGATATGGATCGCTGCCACCAGGGGTCGCGCCTGGTACAGAATAACCATCGATCATTATGGGAGGGATGGCGTTAGAACACAGGAGTAGGAGGAATATATGTTGCCAGTTGTATCGCCTATATTAGAGGAACACAGGGTATCTAGCGGTGTGGCGTTGCGGCGTTGACGTGTTTGAGTGTGGAGAATCGCTTATATAGGGAGGAACGTAAAGTTGAGCACGGAGTATATATGTGTGAGGAGAGACGGCACGCGTGAACGTGGAGTATGTATGAGAGAGGGATGTCGTATTTGCGCAATCTGTGCAATTATTGTGTCGTATTGATTCGATCTTAGATTAATTTCAAATGGAATAACAGTTGAGAACAGTTTTTATTCGTTAAGTAAAATTTAGATGTGATGCTAATTTCAGAACGTCGGTGCGGAATTACAAACGTGTTGATGTTAACAGTCAGTATATGACACCCGTTATATCCATTGTATGCATGTTACACACACAAATTCACATATATCTTTATATATATATATTATATATATATATATATATATTATATATATATATAATATATATATATTATACATGTATAATAATATACATTGTATATATATAAGTGGTATCTTTTGTACATGTATTCTATATTATGAATGGTAGCGTATATATATATATATATATATATATATATATATATATATATATATATATATATATATATATATACTGTATCTGGAAATAAAGGAACCCCTAATGATAACATGAAAATAAATAGTAAATATTCGTCGATTTTTATAATTCAAAAACCGTTTTAATCCTGACATATTTATCTACAAATTTGGATGTTATGAATGTCCCGGATGAAACAGGTAGTGTTGTTTTGATCAAGCTTTGATGAGCTGCATGGTAATTGATGCTTCTATTGGCCAATTACGGCGTTAAGCTTGTGTTGAGGCCAAAGGTGGACACTTTGGACACACTTTGTAGCCTAATATTTTTCGAAAACAAGAATAAATTTTTACTGAATTTATGTCTGTTTATCGATGACATTTTTAAAGAGTTGAAACTTTTGCCGCTGAATTTTAAGCCGTCCTTAGTACATGAATTTTGATGCAAATGACGTTATGATGTCACTATTAAATGACAAGAACTAACATATAACTAGCTGTTGTTAACCCGTGAAGATTCACGATTCAACTGCAACTGGCACTCTTCTAGCTATTAGCCCGTGAAAAATCACAGGTCGTACTTAATTTACCTTACATTTCACGACCGCAGAAGTTATTTTTCCGTGCGTTGAGAGGCCGTAGGCCTAGTTTAAAAAATAGACGTGGATGAAACGCTTTTTGAAACGCGCGATGAATATTAAAATACGCCAAAAATACTCATTATCCGTTAATAAGATTCCATTTAATTTTAAAAACTGCAAATATACTTACATTAGACGATGTATTTAATTTAATAACTGCAAATATACTGACAAATACGCGAATAAAGGTTTTTTGAAACTCGAATTGGACATTTTGTCTGTTTATTTGTAAGAGTCTATAACAGCACCCGGTGCAGTAAGGTTTATGTAAGATTTACGGAAAAACCATTGAGATCTATATTATATACACTATACATAATCTCATTGGGAAAAACTGGCTAAAGGTTACTGCAACCGCGGTGCTGCGGACAGTCTATATTTAGATCAGACAGACTGACAGACGTATTAGGTAATTATTAGTTTAGGATATGCAGTAATAGGTAAATGTGTCAGGTCTTAAACGGTTTTGGAATTAACCATAACCATAACCAAGATTTTTTATTGAGTACTGACAATCATGAATAGAAAATGCGAGTTTGAAATACTAGTAGATTGACAGACAGCAATAAGGAAGAACCCTAAAGGGACCGAGGTCCCGCTAGCAGGGGCACCCTTACTTTCAAGTTAAATTGTTAAGAGGATGGCAATTATTTGATACATCTTGTAAGAATACGCAATGCTTAACTAGTTAACTACGATTAACAGGTATAAGTGAGCACAAAACACGTTAAGTTGAATTTAGAAACAAGTATTCGCGAAGTATGTGTTTGAATGCGTTGATTTGAGTTAAAGTACGTATGTCATGTGGAAGACGATTCCAGGTCATTGTCCCACCACATCTGATTGAAAATTTGCGCGTGTTTGTGCGTGCGTAGGTCGGTCTATAGTTATTAAAATCTCGAAGGTTATACGGGTTGGTTGATTGGACGGGCGTGAAGTAGTTGGCATAAGCCGCAGGTAATTGGTTGGTTAAAAACTTGTATATAAACTCATTAGTTTGCATTAGAGTTATTTGATTAACATTCAAGATAAGAGGTTGAGAATAGTGTAAGTTAGGTGTATATGTATGTGGTACAGAGCATTTGCAGATAACTCTAAACGCTCTGTTTTGAAGGGAGATGAGCCTACTTAATCTCGAGGGATAGTTAGACGCCCAAACTAAATTGCAGTATGCCAAATAGGGATGGACCAAAGAATAATAGAGGCTAGTGCTTATTGTGGCAGGTAATAAATAGGCAATGCGAGACATAATTCCTATGTTTTTTGCTATTTTGGATGCAATCTTATCAATGTGCGTTTTCCATGTAAGAGATTGGTCAACATAATCGCCTAGAAATTTGGTGGAGATGACTTTAGGCAACGGAACATTGTGTATCATTAAGACCACTTCAGTCGGGGGAGTGTTTTTACGATGCGAAGCAAAAAGAATATAGTTTTAGTGGCATTAAGCGTGAGTCTGTTAGCCATGAACCAGTTATTCACCTGAACAAGTTCCAGAATAAGGAGTGTAAGTAATTGAACATAAGAGGAGCCAGAAGCAAGAATGCTCGTGTCATCGGCGAAGAGTAAAAAATGTAGAAGCGACGAAACGTTAGGCAGGTCATTAAGGAAAAGTAGGAATAGTAAAGGTCCTAAAATGGAGCCCTGAGGAACGCCATATTTTATTAATTTGGTTGTGGAGATTGAGCCATTACAAGATACATATTGCAATCTATTGTACAAGTAGCTCTGGAACCAGTCCAGAGCCAACCACGAATGCCTAAGTTATTTAATTTTGCTGATAAGATGTCATGGTTAACAGAGTCAAAGGCTTTGGCGATGTCAATGAAGATTCCCACAGAGAATTCATTTCGATCAATGGCAGCAGAAACGTGATCATGTAAGTCGAGTAAGGACATAGCTGTTGAAAGCCATGCTGATAAGAATATAAGAAGTTATTACTATCAATAAAATTAAAGAGACGGCAATACATGACCTTCTCAAGTAGCTTGGAAAAGAAGGGTAAGATTGAAATAGGCCGATAATTACTAGGCTGGTCTTTAGGACCCTGTTTATAAATAGGTATTATTTTGGCTAATTTCATTGCATCAGGAACAATACCAGTTGTCAAAGAAGAATTGATGATATTAGCAAGGGGCTTAGCAATAATAGGAACTATTGGATTGATTGATTATTGATGGGTCAAAATCATCAGGACCAGTAGTGTGGATAATTTTCAAGGAACGACTAAGAGTAACCAATTCCTCTGGACTAGTAGGGTACACGGCGAAAGAATTTGGATTGAAGGGTCCTTGGTAAGTCTCAAAGAAATTGTGGGTTGGGGGTATCTTTTCAACCAGATCCTGTGCAATAGCCGTGAAATAATTGTTTAATTTTTCAGCAATTAATTTGGGGTCTTTGATAACATTACCATTAGAGCTTAAAGAGGAAATGGTCTTGTCAAGTGCTTTTACTTTAAGAATCGACTTAATGACCCTCCATGTATATTTAAGATCATTCGCATGCTTATTAAATTCAGAAATATAGAAATTCCTTTCAGTTTTTTTATGTAGAGATTTAAATTTGTTTCGATAACATATGAATTTTGTCCTATTTTCCAATGTTGGTTTTTTGATGAAAATGGCATGAAGTTTGGCTTTGGTATTTCGTGATTTTAAAAGGGCAGAGGTCATCCATGGTTGTTTGGGTGAATTAGATGATCTATTTTTTGTATCAAGAGTGGGAACGAATTGTCATAGGTAGATTTAAGTATAGTGGTGAATAACTCATAGGCCATTGATGGATTATTAACCCCACATTGATAATCGACATCTGACCAATCCAATTGAGAAAGTCTAGATTTAAAGAGGTCCTTAGAAGTTATATCATGACGGCGGGCAATGCGGGCCGAATTGGGAGTAAAAGAGGCAAGAATGGATGAGGTATCTAAGTATGCTAGGATGGGCAGATGGTCCGAAATGTCATCAACAATTATTGCAGGCTCAGTGATTTTCGAGATACGATTAGTAAAGAGATTGTCAACTAGCGTTGCTGAGAAAAGCAACGTTATTCGAGTAGGCTGTGTAATAACTGGGAGAAAATGGTGGGAAAAAGCTAAGTCTAGAAAGTTGCTGGTAGGTTGGTGGTCTTGGGCTTTTAGGAGATCGATGCTAAAGTCACCCATGATATGGCAGTCTATATCATTAATTGCAAGGGCGGCAAGGAGCGAATTCCATTCCAAGTTAAACTCATCCAAATTCTGCCCGGGAGGCCTATATAGAACGCCAAATGTAGAGCATGTGCCATTTTTACCAGTTAGTGATAAAAATAGGGATTCGTAAGTGAGATGGTGAGAACAATTTGGGGGCGAGTATAATGTGTAACTAATATTATCCTTTATATAAAAACTCACCTATGCCCGTGGATCGAGGTCGAGACTTAAAAGTATAGCCAGGAATACGGACCATGTCAGACTGGTCTATGCCTAGCCAAGTTTCAGTTATAGCAATTACATCAGGTGCAAAACACGACACAAAGCTTTCTAGACAAGAGATCTTGCTCAATAAGCTACGGGAATTAACGTGCATAAGCGAAAGTTGATTAGGACGGAGTTGATTTTGTAACTCAGAAGTGGGTGGGATTATACAAGTACAGGTGGATGACCTGGCAGTATGATAGTTATCGTCCGGGTCTAAGTCGTTATTGTTAATAAGCAGACGGTCAAAGTTTAAGTCAGAGAGTACATCTAGACGAGGACCCTCCCTTAGTTCAGCCAACGAGTACATGTAGGTATAGGGACTGTTATCACGTATGCACTGGCTAAACACATCGTTGTCAAGAAGGTGATTAAACGGGAATAATGAGGCAGGCAATCAGAGCAGAACCATGAATTAACATTAGAAGCATTAGAATGATGCGAATGGCACTTGTTATTGCAATTTACACACGCGAGATATGAAACATTAGTGTCTAGTAAAAAGTAACATACTGAACACTTAACTAATGGCTTAATTAGAGAGTTAAGATGTGAGCCTGCCAGAGAACAATATGAACTCGGACACAATCGCCAGCTCACAAAAACAGCGGCAACATCGAATACACAAAGCAGCAAAAACAAACAGCAAAACAGGCGAACAAGCAGCAGTGAAAATATTAGAGCAAACGGGTCAAAGCATTGGCGGACTCCACTTACAAAGTAAAGCCTAAGCGCAGATGAATAGTTTAATATATTTACTATTTATTTTCATATTAGCATTATGCATGGTGGGTCCCATTATTTCCGGACACAGTGTATAGGCCTACTATATATATATATATATATATATATATATATATATATATATATATATATATAGATTATCGTATCATTTGTGTGTTTGAGTGTATAGATGGTGACGCATTCAGTGTCAACGCAATATCCTGAGATGGCAATATTCCCGTCTCAGTGGTCACTGATATTGTGATTTATGAGGCGCAATTCTTATTTCCTCGTCACTTGGAAGCGCGTGAAAGCATACTCTTTATATATAGGCCGTGCACGCATCTGGTTGCATATCAAAAGAAGAATGAACGCAATATAATATAGAGGCGCTAAATAAGTCGGTTGAGCGAATAGACCGGAAGCGATTCACGGCCTGCGTTCGTTTGAATGATGGCGGCGGACAAGGTGGCTAAAAATAATACCGGAAATACGTCACAGACGATAGCAGACGACGTGGAATTTAAGGTTGGTTTGCTTTGCTTCTTTGTTTCTTTTTACAAATCAATGTGTTTGAATGATGGATATATTTGTTAAGTAAGTAAGTATTTGAAGGAGTTGTATATAGCTAAACCAGTGAGAAGCGTATAGCCAGGGTGCGGCGATGCCCAATTGGGTGCCGTGAGCCAGAGACTATATTTGATTTGCGGTGCCATGACTGAATACGGCACAAATTATTTGACAAACTAATGGTGGCTATTTTTTAATGAGACAAGCCTGTGACTATATTGAAACTTGGAAGAAGTAGGACAAGAAGAAGAAGCAGAAGAAGAAGAAGAGGAGGAGGAGAAGGAGTAGGAGGAGGAAGAAGAAGAAAAAGAAGAAGATAAAGAGGAAGAAAAAGAAGTAGAGGAGGAGGTGGAGTGTAGGAGTAGGAGGAGGAGAAGAAGAGGAATTGTTTTTGGGCTAACCTTGAGACGGCCATGAATATAAAGTGTTGGCGACTTCATTTTCTTAGCCTAGGGCATACGATGGCGGATGGCCAGTCCTCTCCCTCGCCGTCTCATCTTCCCACCGACAGTGTATGGCCTGTGTAAGCCTACTCTTTATGGTCGTAGGGAGTGCCTGCGTGGCTGGGATTTGAAGCCCGACCTCTCCATCGAGAGTCACGCTAACCAAGACACCGTCGATCACACTTTTTGAGACTTATAGTTATTGTGACAACGCTATGCGGGTTGATTCAATTAACATCGTTCGTCATTTAAACAAAGAACTGTGATGAGAATATCAATGAGATTAATATATACCAGATGCAGTTTGTTAAAAGGATGTCTGGGTCTGCTAAGACGGTAATGCAACGCAGTGGCTTTATCACCCGATTGTAATGAATCTCCTTTTGAAAACCCGTATGATTCGGCGCCGCGCTCATGAATATAGTGTGGTGCCCTGCTCTTTGCTGTCGCGTGGCGCTTTAGAAGTTTGCAGATTACGATTTGGTCCAGTCAAAGAATCTCTTTGGTTGGGCCACCAGTTTCCAATACGTTGTCATCGCCATCATCATTATTATGTGTATGCAATGCTATGTCTCCAGAGGCGCTATATAAAGACGGCGAGGCTCTGCGTATGGCCACTCCAGTCCTCTGTGAATTGCTTTGGGTGCCCGTTCGTGTCCATGGCAACGGTATTTGCCGCCACCTGACGGCGAGTGAGTACATCCGGGTTATCGGCGACCTAATGAGTCCGCTTGTTTCCATGGCTATTCCCGGGAGGGGGGGCTGATGGAAGCGCTGGGGGGATGTGCCTTGAAGGTGGATTCCCGTGTATAAGTCGAGTCGGATTTTTGTTAAGATATTCTATGAATGTATAACCACGTTCCTTTAATGCACTTGCATCAATCAATCAATCATTGAGAAACCTGATATTACGCCTCTTAAAGAAATCTACTGAGAGGCGCTCCCAGTCCAACCAAGGTCAGAGAGAAGAGTAGAAAGGAGGCAGAACCCGGAGGTTCAGAAGAATTTCATTGCAAGTGGTAGGGCCAACAACAGAAAAGGCTGAATGCTACATGGTAGCGCGCGAGAATTATATACGAATGTGTCGTTTACATTACCTCTGCAGCTTAGTTGATTGGAGCCGAGTAATCACCAGTTGTTATTTTTACCCCATAAGAAAGGTGAATTCTAAACAAGTTGTTCTCTTTTGTCTTGGCTTCCGTTTATTGATAGAATATTGGAGATACTTCTATTATGTTATGATCACTAAAATAGAAATATATGCTGTTAAATATTATGTCAGTACTTGCAAGTACCAACACCAATAGCCTTTATTGACGCTGTGTACAATTTATCCGAAACTGTATGATATTGTTGGACGCAAGCAATGTAAAATGTACTGTGCTCGTTAGACACCTTTTAACGTTTTCTGTTGATGTTATATTAACCATCAGTTGCGTTCAATCGCCAGGTCCCCGATTACCGCCATTAAGCTGAATGCAAGTTAAGTGAACTACAGTGGCTTCCCATACTAACCAGCATAAACTTCAACATCTGTTTTTATACAATGTACCGAGTCCACACAAATTATCTCAATCTTATGGTTCCTCCTCACTTGTAAGAACTTGCTCATCTCTCCAATCCAGACGTTGTAAGATGGTGACCTGTAAGCGGAACGGTTTTTTTGTTGGGTCTGTCCTTTGTGCCCTTTGATCTTGGCTATATGATTGCTATGAAACGATGTACACTGACTGCGCGATTCTTATGGACAGCTGTAAGATGGGGTTCGACTTATAGTATAATTGAAAAAAGATATGACTTTGGAGCTCCAGCAACTCGATAAAGATAGCACCTATTCATAACATCTCCGTTTCGGGTAGGATAAAGAGAGAGACAGACAGACAGACAGAAAGAGGTGGACAGAGAGAGAAAGAGACAGACAGAGACAAAGAGACTTACAGGGACAGAGAGGTTGACAGAGACAGACAGAGATAGACTGAGAGGAAGACAGGGAGACATACAGACTGACAGACAGGGATAGAGAGGTAGACGGAGACAGACAGAGACAGACAGACAGAGATAGAGAGAGAGTGCCTGTGGTTATGTTGTGTCTTCGAGACCTAGACATATAAATCCAATTACAACTGTAATTTCGTCTTCCCATCCAATATCTCTATCATCAGTCCTGGCTGCTTTTCGTTCAATTGCTCTCGAACAGTCCACTGCCGCAACGGCCGACGGGACCGTTGGGAGATCTGGAGTGGGTGCATAAAAATGTCTGCAGTTGGTTGCTATTGACGACGGGCGCCATGACACTTCTGGTGGGATAAACCTATGTGGCGCAGCCTAACTGACGATTTTGTAAGTGTGGTCTGTGGCTCGGATAGACTGAGGAAGAGAGCTGCTGTATCGTTGGCAGCCGTTGCTTTGGTGAGGTTTGCTAGGCTGTGGGTCACGTGGGTGCTGCTGGCAAGATGGCTGTGTATATTGCCAATCTAGTGTTTGCCGATGCCAGACTTGGCATCATCAATTGCGATGATATATAGTTATTTTGATTTATCAATGAGTTATCATCATCATCTTCAACGTTATCATCATGATTATCATGATCACCATCTCCATCATCATGATTATCATCGTCGGTGTCGTCGTCGTCGTCATCATCATCATCATCATTAACCATACTCAGAGAAACATGGACAGGAGTACAGATTGCTCCATGGTAACTAGCAGACACAAGTAAATATATGCAAAAGTTGAAAAAGCAACTGCAGCAAACAAAGGATATAGCAGATGTACATGCAGCAAATGCTCAGGAGAGATATGCTCATTACTATAATTTAAGGTCAAAGGAAAAGACATTTGAGATCAGGTGGTGATGTCGGAAAAGGATCGCCATGATAAGTTAAGTGAGGGTTGGAGTGGTCCAGGCATAGATACAAAGAAGATTTCTGCAGGTAGTTACATGGTACAGTTACCTGATGGAAATGAGAGGACATTATATGTTAATTACTTGAGACTATTCAAAGCAAGGGTTAGTGCTGTTGGCTTGATATGTGAAGGTGAGGAAGATTTTGGTGAGATTAAATATCAGCCTGACAATGACTCGACAGAGGTGACAGATAAGACCACTGCGTTAAATCAAGTTGTCTTGGATCATCTTAATGGGGAACAGCAACAGGAGCTAAGGCAGCTCTTACAGAAATTTAAAACACTTTTTGATGGCAAACCAGGACTTTGTAAAATTGGTACCCACTCTATAAGGTTACAGGGTGATGTTTGCCCGCGAAGGCAGAAACCAGACAGCATTTGCCAATTGTTTAAAGAAGAGGTTGACCATCAGATTAATCAAGTGTTGGATGAAGGATTGATTGTGGAATCAAACAGTCCATGGGCACATCCTATTGTTTGTGTACGAAAGGCTGATAACAAAAGTCTTAGATTGTGTTGTGACTTACGAGAGGTCATTTCTTTTTCTGTATCTGATTGTTTTTCTATGTTTCAGTCTGAGGATTTAATTAATCAAGTGGCCAATTCTCATTACATTGCAACTTTAGATTGTTCTTAAGGATTTTGGCAGGTGTCGATGCAACCAGAGTCTCAAGAACTTACTGCTTTTGTGACCCATAGAGGGATGTATCAGTGGTTACGGATGCCGTTCGGTTTAAAAGGAGCTAGTGCAACGTACCAACGCATTGCTAATAAGATTTTGGAACCTTATTCTGATTATGCTGATGCATATATAGATGATTTTGCAGTGCACTCTAATTCTTGGAAGGATCATCTACTTCTTTTAGAGAGGGTGTTGTGTCTTGTGTCTGCTAGTTCCCATGGAGCAATCTGTTCTCCTGTCCACGTTTCTCTGAGTATGGTTAAAGGTTCACGTCCTGTCTGTCCATGCATCATCATGAAAGGACTTACACCCGTGGTAGCATTAGGTACTTCCCTATATGCCCACAACAGAAATGGTAATTGCTTCACCCAACCTTTAGGATTTTTCCGTACTACTTGGTGAAGCAAGTTCTTGAATGTCGGATTCCACCTCTCTACTTCAGCATTTCCTTTCGGGTGATATGGTGAACTAAATCTAGGCGCACACACCAGTCTCTTCATGAACTCATTCATAAGCTTCCCCCTGAAACTTGCAGCCCGATCGGTGACTAGCACTCTTGGTATACCGGTATAAGAAAACATCTCCAGTAAGGCATCACAAATGGCCTCTGTGGCAGTCGTTCTCATAGGTCTTGCATCTGGGTATCTTGAACACTGGTCTACTAGACACAACACATACTTATAGCCCTGTGACACTTGCTCAAATGGTCCAATGATGTCACAGTTCATTACCTCAAAGACATTGGTCGGTCTTACCACAGGAGTAATCGGTACTCGATCCATTATAGTTCTTCTCCTCCTCAACTGATAAGCCTAACAACTCTGGCAGTATTCCTTAATTTCTTTGTTCATACTAGGCCAGAAAAATGAACACTTTATTCTTTGAGTAGTTGAACACTGGTCTACTAGACACAACACATACTTATAGCCCTGTGACACTTGCTCAAATGGTCCAATGATGTCACAGTTCATTACCTCAAAGACATTGGTCGGTCTTACCACAGGAGTAATCGGTACTCGATCCATTATAGTTCTTCTCCTCCTCAACTGATAAGCCTAACAACTCTGGCAGTATTCCTTAATTTCTTTGTTCATACTAGGCCAGAAAAATGAACACTTTATTCTTTGAGTAGTTTTCCTTGAGCCAAAGTGTCCTCCCCATGCACAATCATGAGCTAATTCTAAAATTTCTTTGACCTTTCCTTTTGGCACAACCATCTGATGAACACTCCCTCGTCCAATCTTATCCTTATGAAACAACAGATTATCACCAGCCCTGACATAAAAATTCTTCTCTCTCTTCTCTGCTTTTATCCAACATTCTTTCAATCCCTCATCTGTCAGCTGTTCCATTTTCATCTGTTCTGCTGCATCAACTAATTGCTGAGTGTCATCAAACTCTTCATCTCCATCTAACCTCTCTTCGTTTATGACTTCACTGACCCTATTGACTACAGGTATCACTTCCTCTGCTATATCAAAATTTCCAAACACTGTCTCTCCCTCTGACCTATCCTCCATCTCATGACTACCTGTCATCAGTCCTTCATGGTCAGTCATATCTTCAATGGTTACTGTCTGGTCTTCATCAACCATCAGTTCACAGTCATCTACAGTCTGACTCAGTCTTAAGGCTTTATAGTCATCCAAAGTTAGTAAACACTCTGTGTCCACCCTTAAGTCGTCAGTCACCGCACAAGTCAACATTACTGACACCTTATGATGTCCGTCGTCCGAAATTAATCTACAGGGCAAATTAAATACTTCAGCTTCAATGGGTACTCCAAAGGCTCCCCGTAATTTCACTTTTCCCATAGGTTGATCGCCTTTGCCAATTTCAGGTAACCTCCTCTTGTTTACGACAGTTATCTCAGAACCTGAATCCAAAAGAGAAACACATTCAACATCACCAATTTGTAACTTTACTTTGGCTATACCTGATAAAAACACCCGGTCATGCAAAGCATTTTCCGCAGTAACCTTCAAAGCATTAAGAGTAATCAAAGAACTTAATTCTACATCTACCTCTTCTATGTTTTTCTCTGACCTCTGTCTCTGAAGTTCTTTCTCCCTTTCACCTAAGTCAAACTCTGACTCCCGAAAATAGTCATTGGGTCCATATTTTACCTCAGAAGCATTACAAAAATCTTCATGTTCAACCTCCTCTGCTTTATCATCCCTTCTGACCATTTCACTACATCCCTCAACCTCACTTACCTCCTCTTCAACCAGTACATGACTGATTTTTGCCTCTAGCACCTTCGCTGTTCCCTTTTTCCGTGGGCATTTAGCCTTTATATGTTGATCAGAAAGACAAATGAAACATTTTGGTTTATCCAATTTCCTTTGCATGTCCCCTTTCCACTTCTCCAAGTTACCCTGTGCCCCTTAGGAGTTAAACTTGGAAAAACTGGGCTTTTTCTCAATTTTCATTAAAATCTCCATGACCATTTGATCTTTCCCCAAATTTTGATGAAAATTTGTCAGGAGTGTCCTTGAAATTTGGATTTTCAGACATGTTCATTGAGAAAATGTCAGTTTATTCAGCCAAACTGATTGGATCAAGCCAGCCATCACCTTCTTTAGCCACAACATGTGATCTAACAACAAATGACATGCATTCTTTCATTCTATCTGCAACCCACAGATCTTGTAGTTTCTGAAAAGAAGTGACATTCTTAGAATCGAGGTAAAATCTTAGATACGTGCGAAGTCTGGTCACAAATTGCATCCAAGATTCTGTGTTCACCTTCACAGCCTTAACAAATTGCACACGGTACTGTAGAGGCGTTAACCGAAACTCTTGCAACAAAGCAGTTTTCAAAGTTGCATAAGTATTCATCTGAACAGCCGGAAGTCTCCTAACTAACTTATTAGCTTTCTCAGACAGAAATGGCATTAGCAGGGCACATTGATACAACACCTGATACAACAAAAACTTGCTTTCAACAGATTCAAGATACAAGGGTAACTCGACATCCTCGTCAGGCATTTTGGGTAACACATTTTTTAAATATCCCCAAATTTCTTAATTTTTGTACCCGACGATTCTTCTTCCCCTGTCTTTCTCTCTCGTTCCCTTTTGGCCTCTTCTAAAACCATCTCTTGACTTCTAACCTGTCGTTCCAATATTTCCTTCTGAAACCCCAACATCATTTCTCTCTCTTTTTTCCTTCTATTCTTTCTCCTCTTTCCATCATCATTTGCATCACTTCAACCATCGTCATTTCCTTTGCCTTTTTAGTAGGCAAATTTCCTTCAGAGTGCCCAGTGGTCACTAAACTTAGTTCCACAAGCTGTTCCTTATCTAGATCCACAATAGCTTCAGAATCAGCACCTGCACGAACTAACAAGCCAATCAATGCATCCACAGTAAGATGCTTAAGTCTACTCTCCTCGTCCATGGTTAAGGTTCCTTGAGACAATGCTTATTCTATTCAAAAAGAAACAAGAATACCAGACAGTCTCAGCAGAAAACCACCAGGACTTGACTTTGAGCCCAGACTTCAGCTCGAAATTGTTCGAAACAGACTTGACTGGAATGCACCTTTCTTTCTTGCTTCACACCAGTCCTTGGAAGAAAAAGAAAGTTCACAGCGTACTTGAGAATGTTCACAACCGAACTTGACTGGAATAAACTGTTCTTTCTTGATTCACAACCGTCTCTGGAAGAAAAAGGTAGGTCGATAGCGTACTTGAGTCCAACTCGAACCGACACCAGCGAAACTTCACCGACTGTCATGGGGCCACTCGAACACTTTCGTCGACAGAACCGCTCCCGAAATCGTTTGGAAGAAACGGCCAATGGCTGACTATACCGTCCGCCACGTCACCTTCACCGGAATTAACCTCTCCAGTCACCGTCTTCGACCACGTGAAATCACCTCACGCCGACCTCTGAGCACCGACTTCAGCTTCGAGAATGTTGTTCAACACGTCCCCGACTTCGAATTGTTCCGTCGCCTTCAAATAACGCTATCCTGGTCACGGCACCATTTAACGTACGACCGTTTTCACTTCCAACGACGTTTATTAAATTTACATTTATTTAAAACATAAAATTAACGCTCTTTGTGAATCCCGACCTTCTCCTTCTACGTCCAATCTCGTTGTGTCCCACACCTCTCGACGCTGCCCCCCTGTTCTCTCCTTCTCTCTCCCTCAGTCCGTCAGCAGTCCCCACACGTGACTCTCACAATCATCATCATCATCATCGTCGTCGTCGTCATTATCATTATCAACAATAACAACATCGTCATCATCTTCATCGTTTTCATCATCACCATCATCGTCATAATCATTTTCATCGTCGTCGTCGTCGTCATTATCATCATCTGTGACTTGCACATTGCACCACTGCCAACCTTTTCTCATTGCCATCTGTTGTGTTTGCTGTTGTTTCTCAGACGATCCTCGTGGGTGACAGTGGCGTCGGAAAGACGTCCCTCCTCGTTCAGTTCGACCAGGGAAAGTTCCAGACGGGGTCGTTCGCAGCCACCGTAGGAATCGGATTCACGGTGGGTGGCTGTCCCAATTTACCCACTCTGCCCACTCCCACCCTCAGACTATTCTGCAGTACATTAGACATAAGTAATGGCAGATATTTATTTAGAGATATAAACATAGATTGATTGATTGATTGCTAGATAGTTGAATGGACGGACAGACAGATAAATAGATAGTCAATTGATGGATGGATAGATGGATGGATGGATGGATCCATTGCCCATTGAATCTTTGCTAACCAAAACATGTATATATGTGTAATGTTTATGCATGTATGTATGAGCGTAACTGAGTGTAGGCTCCGACGTTTGTATGTATGTGTGTGTGTGTGTGTGTGTGTGTGTGTGTATGTATGTGCATATGTGTGTCTGTATATGTATTTTTGTATGTGTGTTCATATGTGTTTGTATGTATGTGTGCGCACTCATTTAAGCATTGTATGTATGCATGTAATCATAATCATAATCATATGCATATACACGAATACGTCATCCACTGTCATGATTACGCATTCATTTAGCGCCACTCTAGACCGATGTAATCGTTGTGAATGTATCATCAAACACTATTTATTTATTCATGACATAATCCACCATTTATATAGCGCCGTTCAAGTTTCTCACAAAGGCATGCATTAGCGCTAAGTGCTGTCGGGTATTAAGCAGAATATCGTTGGCGAGTTCACGATTGCATAAATATTGTATATCGATGATGGTGGTGGTGATGATGATGATGAGTTTTCTCCCCAAAGGCAAGTCCATTGGACTTTTTAGCCACCCGGAATGAGACGAGTGTGGTACGTTTCCCGCTTAGCAACTTGTCCAGGGCTGCTACGCAGTGGCTTCAGGTAAATTCGAACCTGTGGCAAGGCTACACCACCGCGTCACATGTGCACCTATACCATATAAATATATAGATAGACATTTGGATACATACACATAAATTTGTGGATTCATATATATATATCATGCACACAATATATATGTATACATATATATATATATATATGTTTACATATATGGTATGCATATCGATGCACGTTCTTCTTGATCCACTTGTTACGGAATTGCTCCGGACCAATCGAATTTCCGAATCCATTTACAGAGTCCTTAAATCCATGCATCGTCCGTCTGTGTGTGTTTCAACAGACCTCTCATCGTCTGTCTGTCTGTCTCTCTCTCTCTGTCCGTTTCTGCGTCTATGTGTGTGTCTGTGTGCTGTCGTTTCCTTCGTGTGAAGCCTTCCACGCTGTGTGCGTTCGATGTGTCCAGAAGTGTTTGTCTGCGATAATTAGAAGCGTCTGTCGGTAGGAATATAGGAAGAGGAGGAGGAGAAGTAGAGGTGGAGGAGGAGGATTATAATGAGAAGTAGAAGGAGTAGGAGAGGAGTGTGAAGCGAAGTAGTATGAGGAGGAGGAGCAGTAGGAGTATGAGAGAGCTACTCTGTCACAGAGCAATCTCTCCATCTATATATATACATATATATAGGCTTCTCTCGTGTATGCCTTCTTTCCCTTCCGTCCGTCCGTCCGTCCGCCCGTCCTTGTTTCCTTTATTTCAGGCTTCGTCACCGTCCTTCATTACTTATTACACTGCGTCATGCCTTCCTTACTGCCTTTGATCATTTTTACACTGCTTTATTACTTCCTTCATTCCTTCTTTCAATGCTTTCTTCCCTTTCCCTTCCTTCGATCATTCAGTTCTTTCTTTTCTCATCACTTTCTACCTTTTTCACAGTTTTTTTCTTTCAGTGCTTCCCACCTTTCTTAGATGCATAACTTAACGGGCGCCTTGCATGGCAGCCGACAGTTAAATTCCACTCCTGAGTGTCCTGAAATAAATTGTCATCATTCATTCATACTGTACTTGTAATCATACCAGTTGTTGTTTGTCAGTTTGGAACTAAACGAAGATTTAATTATAATAATAATTATTATTATTTCCTTCTTTCAATGCTTCCACGTATCGTTTCATCCTTCACTCATTGACTCCTTCCTTCCGGTCTTCGTCTCCTTCCTCCCTCCCTCCCTTTCTCCCTCCCTCCGTCCCTCCCTCCATGTCTTACTTTAGCTCCAGTGCTTTCTCCAGTCCATCCCTCCTTGCATCCCTTCATAGTTTCCTCTGAGTACTCATTCTGCATGAGGCTACCGATGGATGCCTCGCTGTTGGGAAACGTGGCCGCTATATAAATCTTCAACCCCCTGTGCTCCCTCCGTCCCTCCCTCCATCCCTCCCTCCCTCTTGCCCTCTTCTTTGGCTGAGTCCCCAAAGCCCTTGCTTCCATTGTTGCAGCTATAACTTGAGGCATTGGCCTTCTTGGTTGCTCTAACGTCCTTCTCTTCCCTACCCCTTTCTTCCGTGGCTTCCCTTCCCATGCCTTGACTTCCCATGGCTTCCCTTGCCTTCGCTTCTCTTCCCTTTCATCTATTCCATTCTCTTTCCTTTCCTTCACACGTCTTCCCTTCCTTCCCTCCCCTTCCACGCCTTTCCTTCCCTACCCTTCATTTTCTATTCCCTTCTCTTCCTTTCCCGTCGCTTCCCTTCCCATGCCTTTTCTTCCCATGGCTTCCCTTGCCTTCGCTTCTCTTTCCTTTTGTCCATTCCCTTTCCCTTCCTTCACACGCCTTTATTTCTTTCCTTCCCCTCTATGACTTCCCTTCCCTGGCCTGTTACCTTCCCTACCCTTCATTTCTATTCCCTTCTCTTCCTTTCCCATGCCTTTACTTCCCTTTTGTCCCCTTCGCTTTCCTTCCCTTGCCTTCCATTCTCTTCTTAATGCATCCGCTCATTTCCATCTAACCGTTATCGCCTGCCTTTTTGTTCTGTGTCTGTCTGTCTGGCTATCTGCCTCTGTCTGTATCTCTGTAAGTCTGTCTCCAGTTTTGTCTGCCTCTATCCCCACTGCATGTGGAACTCATCCTCTGTAATTCGTCTTTCGTCGGACCGTTCTCCAGAAATCCATCTCATTTATCGGCGCTCCAGTCCGAAACAAATGGATCGATAGAACGAATGATCAGCATGATAAAGTATCGATATAGTGAAGCATGGTAAGAACGAAGGATGGAAAGAATGAGTGTTCAAAAGAATGAAGGATCGATTGAACAAAGGATTGAAGGAATGAATGATCAATAGTGTGCCAGATGATGAAGGAGATAGAGATAGAAAGACAGAGAGAGAGAGATAGAGAGAGAGAGAGAGAGAGAGAGAGAGAGACAGGCAAACAGACAGACAGAGAGACAGACAGACAGAGAGACAGACAGATACAGATAGAAAGAGAGAGAGACACAGGCAGGCAGAGACAGACAGAAAAAGACAGAGAGAAAGAGAGAGAGACAGAGAAGTGATTGATATTGCTAGACACGATCGTTAGTGACACCCCCACCCAATCCACCCATACAGTCATCCATACGAAATGGGGAGTCTCCCATTTCGTATGGATGACTGTAGGATCCGATTATGATATGATATATGAAAACTTGATGTAGCGTTTTTTTCAAGAAATCTACTCAGAGGCGCTCTCTGCGCTAGCCAATATGATGTCAATTGTCATTTCAACGAGTGTTAGAAAAGTTAGCAAACCAGTGCACAGTAAGCTGAAAGAGTCACCAATGGTTGGCCCACGCACAAACGTGGAACCAACCAACAGATTCCCGTCAGAAGCTGGTAGATGGCATGGATGTTCAAGTAAGGTATGGGAAGGGAAAATAATAAATAACTAACTCTTTTACTTATTGTAATACTTCAAGACTTACTTACTGGGTTACTTATTGGCTCACTTATTGACTCTATTTACTTCTTGGATTACCAATTGACTTTGTTATTGACTTCCTGATTGACTTACTGATTGACTTACCTACCGACTTACTATTTGATCTCCTGATTGATTTACTGATTGATTTAATAATTGGCGTACAAATTGGCTTACTAATTGACTTACTTATTGACTTACTGGCAAGTTACTGCTTGACTTACTAATTGACTTTTTAATTGACTGACTAATTTAATTACTAATTCACGCAATAATTCATTTTATTTATTGATTTACGAAATGATTTTCCAATTAACTTATAAATTGACCTACTAATTGACTTATTAATCGACCTCCTAACCGATTCACCAATTTGACTCTTTTAACTTGGAAACATTTATTGATTGCAGAACAAAGTCGTCGATATAGAAGGAACCAAAGTGAAATTACAGGTGAAAAACTATCATCATATGTAAATATTTTACCTTTAAACGTCTCACCTGTACCTGTTGTCATCGTACCTGTATAGGTAGATATCTTACCTTTACATAATTCACAAAGTACTTGTCCTATATGTGCAGGTAAGGATCTTGCCATCTTAATCGTCTTTCAGCTGTATAAGTAAACACCATTCAGTTAAATGTAAGCATCTTACGAATGCAGGTAAATATGTACACCTGTACAGGAGTATTTTCTCTGTGCACAGGTATACAACCTTTTCAGGAAAGATATTTTACCTGGTTAACATCTTAACCTTTAAAGTTTACCTGTATGAACTAGGTACATCTAAGCTGCAGGGCAATTATATCATCTTCCATCTCGCCTGTTTATTGATACCAATCGTTCCTACTTGATTTCCTCCAAATGGGAATGTTCCATGTGCTCAGGTTTCCACTACAAGTACTTAAATTGCAAGTACTCTAGGTACTTAGGTTTCATGTCCATTGCATATCTGATTTATTACCTATCACCTCTTATAAGCACTTGTAGATGATTTCCTCCAATTGGGAATTTCCATGTGCTCAGGTTTCCACTACAAGTACTTTAATTGCAAGTACTCTAGGTACTTAGGTTTCATGCCCAAGTCGGCCAATTTATAGGTTTAAAGTACAATATTTAAGGTAATAATGCTGTTACTTAGGTTAAAAGTATCAGGTACTTAGCTCCTGTCGTAAGACGTCTTATTTAATTGCGTTACAGATCTGGGATACTGCGGGACAGGAGCGATTTCGAAGCATAACCCATGCTTACTACAGAGATGCACACGGTCAGCTATGTCTCTGTCTCTCTGTCTGTATGTATGTCTGTATATCTGTCTTTATGTGTGCTCCTGGCTGTCTGCATCATCTCTCTGTTTCTCTCTGTCTCTCTATCTCTCTGTCTCTCTCTGTGTCTCACTCTCGCTTTGTCTGTCAGTCTCTGTATGTCAGTCTCTGTCTGTCTGTCTGTCTGTCATTTTCTCTCTCTCTCTTTCACTCTCTTTCTGTATTTCTCCATCTGTCTCTTACTCTCTGTCTATCTACGTCAACCTGTTGGTTCTTCGTCTTTTGACCCCCTGTCAATTGATCCCTTCGTCAATTGATCCCCTGCCCATTGAACCCAGTTCATGCAATTGGTACAACATTCATGTTCCACTTGCGCCTTCTCCATTTATTAAAAGAACGATGTAGAAGAGCACAAAAAGAGTTGAAATGAAAAAAAATACAAAAGCGTAATTGAAAGTCATGATATGATTAGTTTATCAGCATAAAGTCCTAAGCATAAACGTCTATGCATGGGATAAATTTTATTTTGTAAAGTTATTTTGCAAATCTGTAAAATCAATCTGTTGTTTACTAACAGTATCAGCTACAAGTCAGTGATGCACAGCCTTGAGATTTGAGGGGACCAATTGACGAGGGGATCAATTGACTAGGGGACCAATTGACGGGGGATCAATTGACTAGGGGACCAATTGACACGACACCAGCCTGTTCCTATCTGTCTTCACCGTGACTCTCTTTGCGCCTGTCTTACTATCTCTGCACTTGCCATCAGAGGTGGCGATCTCGTTTGGCAGGTGCACAGGAGGGACACCCAATGAGAGGACCCATTGAGAGGGGTAGAAAATGTGTTGGGGACAGACGTGTAACGTGTCCCCTCTCTGTAACAGGTGGAGGGGACTTGTCTCCCTCTGCCCCTCCCGGGATGCCGTCCCTGCCTGTTAATTCTCTCTTTCAATTGTTCGTCTGTATGTCTCTTTGTCCCTTCCCTTTTGGCTCTATGTGTCACTGCCTCTGTCACTCCCTCTCTGTCTCGGTCGCACTCGTTTTATCTTCCATCAATAACTTATATAGCGCCCCTCGACACCACAGCTAAGCCGCATGCAGGCAATAAGCGCTAAAAAACTCCATAGCAAACTCTTAGATTTGCATATATATGCGCATAATATATATATATATATATATTTATTTATACTCAGCAGTATATAGACTATTATCTATAGTTACACAAGACGTCCATGTAATTATTGTGGGTGAATATATTTATTTACATAACTAAATATATATACATATATGTTAAATTAACCATGTGTGTATATGTATATATATATACATTTATATATATATATCGATATGATGAAGATTGTGTTTAGTCCCTGGTGTAACAACATCTCTCAATTTGTTTTGTATCCCTCTCTCCCACCCTCCTCCTCACCAACCTCCTTCTCCTTGTCCTCTTCTTTCTCTCTTTCCATCCTTCTCTCGTTCCTTCTATCTATTTCTAATCCTGCTTCAGCTAGCCATTTCCCTATCGGCTCTGTAGACGAAAATAAATGCAGGACGGTAAATAGACATGTAGAGTAGACAGTCAGGCAGGCAGACAGACAGACACACAGACAGACACACAGACAGACACACAGACAGAGATGGGCAGGCATATAGATAAGCAGACGGACACGCAGGAACACAGATAGGCAGACAAACATACAGATTTGTAGATAGATACTGATAGACTGGCGGACAGATTTTTAAGCAGACAGAAACAGACGCTGTTACAGACATTCAAACAAGCATACACGGACACACTCAGACTGACAGACGAAGAGTCTAACAGATAGAAGGACACATATGGACAGACTGACGTAGAGAGTGAGACAGACAGCCAGATTCACATATATATGGAACTTCTAAAGCGCCGTCATCGTCTTAATGTGCGCCTCGTCTCTTAATGATGGATTTATGTAGATCATTTTCTTGATCGTTTTGCAATGATTCTCTTGCAGCGCTACTCCTGCTCTACGATGTGACGAGTAAGACCAGCTTCGATAACATTCGGGTAAGAGAGAAGGCAGACAATAGTTGACTTCATTACGACTCATTGCTCTGCATTATTAGCATCATCGTAATCTACATCGTAGTCGTCGACGTCATCATCATCTTTATCATAATTGTTATCATCATCATTATTATTATTTTCATCATCATAACAGTGACAATAATAGTAATAATCATACTAATCATCATCTTCTTCTTCATTGGCATCATCGTCTTCATTGGCATCATCTTCTTCATTGGCATCATCTTCTCTTAGGTTATCTTGTTTAATATTACATATGTCTACATCAAAGCATGTATTAATAAGGATATACTTACTTACTTACTTTTTACTTACTCACTTACTTACTGTTATTATCTTCATCAGTTCCTGATGCCAGCCATTATTTTGGAGGTGATGGGTACTAATAAATGGTCTCCATTGTCCTATGTGTGTCCTCATTGTCCTCAATGTCCTTATTGTCCTCATCCTCAATGTCCTCATTGTCCTCTTAGTGTTAAGTCCAAGAGATGTTATGTCCTCATTCAGATTATTCATCGTAGTCTTCGTCTGCCAGTTTCTTTTGCCTTATATTCTTGCATGTAGTGCATTGTGTGGGATTCAGTTAAGTTCGGCATTCACTCTAAGCTGCGTGTCCGAACCATCGGTGTTAATTATGTAACTGGGTCAACCAATATCATACAGTTATTATTATGTAGCCTAATTAGGTCGACCAGAAAGTTGCCTTAGAATTGTACAATGACGTAATTTGGGTCAAACCGACACTTTGTAATACAACTGAAAGTAGGTTACAATTATCTTGTTGCGTCATAATGATGTTAACAGTTTATGACGTAAGACGCGATTGTTTGTAGGCGTGGCTAGCCGAGATTTACGAATATGCACACGATGATGTCGTCATTATGTTGCTAGGCAACAAAGCCGATGTTGCGTCAGAGAGGGTTGTCAGAAGTGACGATGGCGAACGCCTTGCTAAGGTAGCCACCGAACAGTAATTATTTACAGCGTAGGGGCCCAACCATATATTACGTACGCAAAAAAATAGAATTTTCGGACCCCCGCGTACATTTCGTGGACCCTCCCCCATGCATATGTAGGCCTACATTTGAGCTCTCCCCCCCCCCCCATTGCAAAGGTGAAATAGCTAAAAGCATCTATATGACATTGATTTTACCACTGGCTATTTAGTTTTGTTAATCATCACATTTAACAGCTGAAATTTGTAAAATGTTATGAAGAATTAAAACATTAACAACGCTTGTAGGTCTATTTTAAACCGTTTTAATGCTAGGCCTACACAAAATTGCTTAAGCAGGAATATAGTCTGTGATTGGGTTTACAGATCTGATTTTCATATTCTGTATTGTGGATGTCACAATTAGACAATTATATTTTCGTATGTACATATTTTCGGGACCCCCTCCCCCACCATACGCACCCGTACGCAAAATTACCGAAATTTAAAACCCCTCCACTTGCTTCGTACGTAATATGTGGACGGCCCCTAATGTACTGTAATTTGAGGATTGTTTATTAAAGGCGCATATAGTCCTAACACAATACGAAATGGAATCAGTTGGGATATAATACACTTTTTCTTATTGTTGTATTATTATTATTATTATTATTGTTACTATTATTATTATTATTATTATTATTACTATTGGTTATATTAATATTATTATTATTAATTTGCCCAAGGTAGAAATGATCCTTCAGGCTAGATAAAACTAAAGCTAAAAACTGTGTAGGTAGTATACGTTTATTATTATTATTATTATTATCAATATTGTTATTATTATTATCAATATTTTTATTATTGTTATTATTACTATTATTATTATCAATATTTTTATTATTATTATTATTATTAACAATATTTTTATTATTATTATTATTATTTTGCTAGTAGTGGAAGTAGTAGTAATAGTGGTATTAATAGTAGTAAAAATAATAATGATAATGATACTACAACAACTACTACAATTACCACTACTACTACAACTTTTACTACGCATTTATTAGGCGCCAGCATCTACCAACGAAGCATCAATTAATGGCGCTGAGTAATTGTGAGTCAAGGACTTGCTCCTCAAGGTCAATAACAGTAACCACTCCGACCAATCGGCTACCATGTGGAGTGGTTGCCATGGGTGCGAAACGTTTACGACCTAAATTTTCTTAGCCTCGGCTTATCACGACGGACTTCGACGTCCGATTAACTCCCTTGTTCACTGCTAGTTCGCTTGGTGGCGCAAGTGTAGCAGAGAACCCCACACAAATTTCTGTCCGGATTTAAATCTCTTGCATTTCGATCGAACACCCTCAGTACTCTGTCCCAAACCAACAGATGATATAGCCCCTCACGCATCTTTAATTGACATAATTATTTTAATGTACCTCTGTTCATTGCTAATTATTTATCATTACTGCTAATAGGTGCTGTAATTCGCTCGTGACTAGATCTTCAAGGGACGGCGCTATATAAATCCTCCTATTAAATGAAATTCCTTATTATGCTTCATTATGCAATTCGGGATATAAGCTCAGGCGCTTTTAATGAACAGCGACGCACTTATAATACACAATGCACACAGCAAATTATGCATTAAACCGGTCTGTATTTTATTGACCTGTTATCACTTATCAAGCGTTTATTCTATAAGCATTCGTTTTTCTTGCTTATATTTATTCTAGGAGTATGACGTCGTCTTTATGGAGACCAGCGCCAAGACTGGTCTCAATGTCGACCTCGCTTTCACAGCTATTGCACGGTCAGCCGACTTACTTACTCTACTTGCTTACTCACACACTTATTTACCTCCCTGCCTGACTATCTACCTGTTTATTTAGTTACTTATTTACCTTCGTAGGTGCCTACCACATGATTACAAGCAGAGTATGAACGAATGATAACAAGTTATTACAGTAGACTAACTTAGCTGTCGGCAGCCATGCAAGGCGCCTAATACGGTATACATTTGCGTCCCAGAGTGTATAGTGATTGTAGTCCATTGCTCTATGACTTTTCAAAGGTCTATACGAGTCTCGACATACTGTAATTGACCGTTGTTGTTGACCACGCCTTACATTACAAATGTTGAACGTTGACAACCGTGATATATGCACTACCCTCCTATTTGTTCACGAATGTGGTCTGGCTTAACTTCATCTCGTTCCTTGTGCTCTGCTGAGCATCTTTATCCCTTTTGTTCCCATGACTAAAACTGCCTTCCGTGCCTTGGCCCAACACCGGGCGTTTGCTGTTTGTGGGTCCAATCTGGCTGGAGTGACCTTCCTCCAGCACTATAGGCTAAACTAATGATTGGCTTCTCTCCATCGGCCTCTCACTCCTCAAAGGCGTTTCTTTTACCTCGGGATTTTCATGCTCTAAATATATATATATATATATATATATATATATATATATATATATATATATTGTTATGGGTTCCTGCCTATTGTGAACAGAAAAGCGTCGTTTTAGGGTATGAACAATATTTATTTAAATACAATAAAGACAAGAAACCATACAAACATGAAAAGAAGACGTGGAACCAGTCCAGCGTGACTTCGCGGTGGAGCGGACTGCTACCGACCTGTAGAAAACGTTCAACGACCACCAAGGTTGGACTGTGGCGTCACAAAACACAGAGGTCGTGAACAAAAGTAAAACTGAGAGTGGCTTCGCGATAAACAGCAACAAGCTGACTCAAGCCGAAAATAGCCAGAAACTCTACACACCTTTGGGCCTCGTCTCTTTTATAAACCACGGGAGGCTGGCACACCTTTCTCTGTAGACACGAGACCCAGACAGAAGGATACAAAGAGAGGAGGAACCCTTACGGTGACAGAACGATAAATTACAGGAGCTATTTAGGCAACCTGTAACACCCCTCCCCCCAGAAAACAAGAAAACTTCCCGAAGTTTTCGTAAAACAAAGACTCCAGTATGACAGTCAAACACCGGAGATACAAAAAACACCCCGTGAAACATACAAAAACTGTTACTTGAGAAAATGAAATATACGGAGACTATGCGATGTCGTCACCGTAGAAATAAACGACAATATTTCACACATGTGTAAAACAAAAACCTATATCGGTTTCTAGAAGACAATAACGAGAATCGTCGTATTGAAGTTGACGATAATTATGTACATTATAATTTTAGTAATACAGGGAAAAGAAAATGTTCTTTCCCAAAAACCACAGCCTACCAAACAATGTGCACAGTTAATGCAAAAAACCATAATGCATAGTTACTGAACAAAATTTTAATGCGAAAATATATTTACACAACGCAAAGGCAATCTGCCAGCGACGCAAACGCAAAGAGACCGAATCGCAACCGCCATACAACCGCTACCGCAAAACGACGACGAAGACGCTCTTCTCAGGCTGGCCGACTGAGAAAGTCGGGCAAGAAGTTGAGCCGTCCCGGCCGATGACGGACGTCCAAATGGAACTGTTGGAGTTCCAAGTTCCAATGCAATAGTTTGGCATTTGAGTTTGCCATTGTGCGCAGAAACTGAAGAGGGCTGTGGTCCGTATTGACAATGACCGGCGACGAGTTGAAATACACTCGACAGGCTCGGACCGCGTAGAGCCTCCTTCTCTATCGTCGAATAACGCGTCTCCTGCGGCTTGAGTTTTCTGCTGAGATAACAGATCCGGGTGTTCGACGTCTTCAATCACCTGAAAAAGACAAGCTGCCCAAGCAGATTGTGAAGCGTCGACAGCCAAACAAAATTGCTTAGTAAAATCTGGTGGCCTTAAAATCGGACTGGATGCCAAACGACTCTTAAGGTCCACAAAAGCACGTTGTGCAGAATCCGTCCACACGAGCGGCTGCTTACTACTTAATAAAACCGTAAGTGGTAAAGTCAAGGCGGCAAAGTGCGGCAAAAACTTACGATAATACCCGGCAATGCTAAGCAACGATTGAACTTGCTTTCTACTTGACGGAGTGGGAAAACGCAGCAAAGCCTCGACCTTCTGTGTACATGGGCGTATCGCCTCTAAACTTACGTGATGCCCTAAGAAGTCTAACTCGGCATTAGCAAAAACACACTTGCTTAATTTTAACGTAAGCCTAGCATTGCGAATTCGAGTCAAAACCGAAACAAGATGCTGCACATGATCAGACCATGACCTACTAAACACAATAATAGCATCAAGATACGCAGCACAAATGTCCTCCAACCCTTCCAGCAATTTACGAACCAGGCGACTGAAAGTCCCCGGTGCTCCAGCAAGACCAAAAGCGAGATAGCGCCATTGAAAGTGCCCATGAGGGGTCACAAACGCCGTAAGAGGAACATCCGAAGCACGGATAGGTACCTGATAATAGCCCTGTGTCATATCAAGTTTGGTCATTAACTTTGCCCCTCCTTATTTGTCCAACAAGCCATCAACTCGTGGCATAGGAAACGGATCAGGCAAAGTGACAGAGTTAAGTTTCCGGAAATCCGTACAAAGTCTACCACTGCCATCCGGTTTTGGAACAACTAAGATCGAAGCAGCCCAAAGGCTCTGTGACCTCTCAACAATGCCCTGTTCGATCAAGGTTGAAATATGGTAATCGACCCACCTGAGTTTTTCGGGATGGAGCCGGTACGGTGCATGAAACACCGGAGAAGCATCTGGCTTAAGGCGTATCGTATGCTCGACCAAGTCTGTCTTGCGGGGCTTTTCATCAAACACGACCGCAAACTCGGACAACACCTGACGAAGCTGCCGCTGCTGTTCCGGATCAAGATGTTTCAGAACAACCTCAGCAACAGTACAAACAGATTTTGTTAGCACATTATGAGACAACGACACAATCAACGCATTTGAAGTCGGAACAGGCGGAACCTAAACCCTTGACACAAAACGCCTCAAAAGATTTTCATGCACTAAACGCTGTCGCTTCCTGCGATCAGCGATCAAGCGTGGGAATTACAAAATCTACGTCATTGAGTTTTTTCTCTATGATGTAGGGTCCAAAGTATTTTGCTTGTAGAGGTTTTATTTAAACACAATAAAGACAAGAAACCATACAAACATGAAACGAAGACGTGGAACCAGTCCAGCGTGACTTCGCGGTGGAGCGTACCGCTACCGACCTGTAGAAAATGTTCAACGACCACCAAGGTTGGACTGAGGCGTCACAGAACACAGATGTCGTGAACAAAAGTAAAACTGAGAGTGGCTTCGCGATAAACAGCAACAAGCTGACTCAAGCCGAAAATAGCCAGAAACTCTACACACCTTTGGGCCTCATCTCTTTTATAAACCACGGGAGGCCGGCACACCTTTCTCTGTAGACACGAGACCCAGACAGAAGGGTACAAAGAGAGGAACCCTTACGGTGACAGAACGATAGGAAGATAAGTTACAGGAGCTATTTAGGCAACATGTAACAATATATATATATATATATATACCTGTAAACACTGTCCACCGTTTCTATACGTGGAACTCTTTCGTTTTATTTTTCAACTAGAATAGTTTCCTCTCTTCGGCAAAACAGACTTAATGAAACCAAACTTAGTATCCTATATTGTGGACAGGGGTCGATGTCCAACGATCCTACCGTTGCCATAAGATGTTGCCCGAAATAGGCTGCGACAGGAACATAATAATAATAATAATTATTATTATTATTGCTATTATTATTATTATTCTTTATGCCCTGAGGTACTTCATTCCCCCAGGGACTTAGAGATTATTAATGTAGAGATTTTATTGTCCGGAGGGTCAGGCCTCGTCTTCTGGGGTCAACGGAAAGGTGCCCAAGAAAGCGACTAGGTTGTAGCGTTGGATGCAAACAGAAATGCGCTGAAAAAGAAAGGTCGTCTCACGTCTGTCGCCACTTATAAGAGAAATCCGGCTACCGATTTCGCTGATGAAATCCAACGCCGAGGGGTTGAAACGGCCCATTGTCTCAATAGCGAGCGGTTGGAAATCATAGGAGGCAGGTAGTCCACCGTATTTTAGAGTTTTTGCGGTCTGCCGCCTGAACCGACGCAGGTCCCTTCACCCCAGTCTGGGTTATGTACGAGGCAGCACAGGTATGAACAATTGTAGCATCCCATGCCAGGTACTTCTCCCTCGACCAAGGGATGAGCGTTGCCCCGTCGGGCCTCCTCCCATCAGATCTAAATAGGCCGACCGGTTCCTTGGTGCTCGGTATCTGAGCCCTGAGAAGAGACCGCCAAACGATGTCATTGATAACGTTGTGGCGCAAAGAGCGTCCCTGGGCCCTCCTACACACGAAGCCATGGTGGCCCTCCGGGCCCACCGCCTCTCCGCAGTGGTATCTGTGAGGGCCACCAAGTTCCAGGCCCAACCTCAGGCCTACCGCCACCCGGACCGCCTCGTTGTCAAGGACAAGGCCGCATGTAGCAATGGGCAGAGCGGTCAGCCAATCGGCTGAATGAGGGCTGCAAGCTGCGTCTAACCTGGCTCCATTGACCAAGTCGCAGGCGTGTCGCCGGATCGTCGTTTTGTCGATATCAATAAGTGGTCGATCCCAGATGCTCTGCTTGATTGGCATTGGATGTATCACCTCGGGCAAAGATCCACGGCGGGACTCCAACAGTTCCTTCACGAATCTATCTGGAGCCGTCAGTGCAGCCGAGAGGATGGTGGTTTGCAATCCGAAAGTCGCTGCGGCTGAGGCCAAATAGGCAGAAGAAGCCAACGAGACAACCCTACGGATGCCGAGTCCACCATCTCTTAGAGGAATTGAGGCCTGCAACCACTGGATGTCGTTCAGACTGCAATTGACAATTGCTTCCAGGTCCAGCCTCTGCAGTCCGTCAAGTGTCCCCAATGGAGGATGGTCAAAACACGGAGAGCACCGGAGGAGGTAGCTGAGCCTAGAGGCTCCAAAGGACGAACGCAGAAGGAGCAGGGCGTTCTGTGAAGGCAAACGCCTCAATCTGTCCACCGCCCTCCGATGCGCATCACATTGGCCCGTCCAGGGCGGCGTCTAGAGCGTCACCCCGAAACAAGGGGGCTCCCAAAAGGTTCAGCGCGGTCGCGTCCACCCTAGTGTAGCTGGGCAGTGGGCATACTTATGCGGACGACGCCTCTGGCATGAAGATTTCGCATTTATGTGGATTAAGTTGAAGACCCATCCGTGTTCCCAATTCGGCCACTACCGACACATCCCGGACCACGGCCTCAGCGGATCCGCCCAAAGTCAAGTCATCCAAGAAGCCAATCCTTAGCTCTGAATCGAGTGACTGCAGCACCGGCTGAAGGGGCAAGCTGAAAAGAAGTGGACCCAGTGGGTCCCCTTGCTGAGGGCCCATCTGCGATGATAGGATCAGATGGCCGAACTTAAGGAGTGTGGAGGCCGAATATGCCTGGAAGGAAAACGGGTAAATCTCAGGGATCACCTTATGCACAGACTCAATCATGATGTCTCGTCGAAGGGAGTTGAAGGCGTTGGTGAAGTCCAGCTTCATCAGCACTTGATTGGGTCCCATAGCGTCGACGAAGCGTAGAGTGGCATGCACCGCTGCCTCGCAACCGCCCGGCACTCCTATTTCCAGTTGAAGAGGTGCAAAATGAGATGTTAGCTTCTTCGTCGTTGCGTATTTGTTGGCGCATTTGGCCGCCAATCATCGCCATACGTAGCCCACAGCAATAGGCCTCAGTCCCCCCGACTCTTTATTCAGGGCGATCATGTTGCCGCCAAACAAAATTGGTCTAACTTCGGGGTGGGGGGGTGGCGGTCACCACGGAGCAGCAAGTTTGTAAAATCTGCAAGGGCCTCGACAAGAGGCTGCGTCGCCCCGCCGAATCTAACCAGGTCCTTCAAGTGGACCGGTCTAAATCCGTCCGGGCCACCAGCCGATCCCGTCGGAAATGTGAGGATCGCCTCCAGTACATCCTCAGCCGTCGCCTGCCACGCTCCGACCGAAGCTGGGTCTGAAAGACTCTCGAGGGCCTCCGGAAAGGGATCCTTAGGATGTTTTTCTTGCAGTAGTTGGAGATTATCTTAGTTTACAAGAGCCGGTTACCCACCCTCGCACAAAATGCGCACCGCCGCCCTTATATTGCCGTCCTCTAGTTTGGAGTTAATGGCAGCCAGCAGCATTTCACTTTTGCTCCGGCGAATAGTCCGATATCTTGCGTGACCCAATTCCTCTCTGAGTGATTCAGTGTCCGACTATTATTATTATTGTTATTATTATTATGTCACATATTATTTTTAATTTTTACTACTAATAATAAAAATAACAATTGCAGCACTAACAATAATAATAATGATACAATAATTACAGTAATAATAATAATAGTAACAACGCCAATTTATAGGGCGCCGTACAACGCAAAGCGAAAGTGAGCAGACAGGAAGGCAGACAAATATGCAGACATACAAATACATACATATATACATACACAAAGACAGAGACACTTCCCAAGAGTCTAATACACATACAGAGAGAGAGAGAGACAGACAGAGACAGACAAACAGAAAGAGAGACAGACAGACAGAGAGACAGACAGAAAGAGAGACAGACAGAAAGAGAGACAGACAGACAGAGAGACAGACAGAAAGAGAGACAGACAGAAAGAGAGACAGACAGAAAGAGAGACAGACAGAAAGAGAGACAGACAGAAAGAGAGACAGACAGACAGAGAGACAGACAGAAAGAGAGACAGACAGACAGAGAGACAGACAGAAAGAGAGACAGACAGAAAGAGAGACAGACAGAGAGACAGACAGAAAGAGAGACAGACAGAGAGACAGACAGAGAGGCGAACAAAAGTTGGACTGGGTGATTGACTGACTGACCGACCGATGATCTTAAAGCAGATTGATCGTCCGAATGAGTGGAAGACAGAAACAAACAGACACAGACTCAGACAGATGAAGAGAAACAACCAAATAGACAGATCATCGCCTATTCTTATCAATCACTTGTCGTCCGTGCACGTGGCTTGCGTGTGACCTCGATCGGTGGCCTGACCCCATTTACTTGACATTGATTCCAGCAAACTAAAGTCGCTCAAGACGAACGGGTCATCGTCAGGTCATGACAGTTTCAACGTCGCTGAGTTCGTCGATCGTGAGAGACAACGAAGCGGTTGCTGCAGCTGAAGGATGAAAGAACCAAAGCATCATCCTCCTCCACTGTCCCAACCTCCGACACGATTTCACAGGACCACGGTTTCTATAGTACACCGGTTATGGTGCCGCGTGATCAGTGTGTCGATCAATCTTGTAAGCTGTGCGATTTTCCCGAAATTTGGATCGCGATTCAGATTTGCGCACCGGGCTGGATGTCATCGTTGGAATCTTGGCGGATGATGTTCCGCAAGGCAACTTGGGAGTTTAGGGTGGCTGTGGATCTGGATAATTTGGTGACACGGTGACCGGTTGGGTTAGAGCGCTCTTGTGGTAACACGGATAATATACGGATTCGAAATTTCTTCCTCTGAGACGTCAACTTATTATGTTCTTCGAACGGCGCTATATGATTACACTTACGACTAGATATGTTTGTGATTTTAGGCTATTGCAGAATAATTGTGCGAGGGATATCCCTAAGCATCGAATTTCAGATGCTATGGTGATTCTGTTGGGAAAGTTGCCCCATCTTTTTATAGGCCTATCTTCACTCACTTCGCGTCTCTTCCAGTCCTTCCACGTATGCTTCTATCCGTTGGTCCCTTTGTTGAACCCTTCAGGGTGTTGTTCTCCATGTTCCATGGACTTGTTCCTCTACAGCCCGGCATTCTGTCTAAGTCTGGACGGCATTGAAGCGCTTGAAATCTATTCTGTTCGAATTGGGTCTGTCTGTCTGTCTGTCTGTCTGTCTGTCTGTCTCTCTCTCTCTCTCGCTCTATTAGTTTCACGAATGTTTCGTGGAAGTTCTCGTTTGTCGAATGCCCAAATTCGACCTCATCTCCTGTTATAATTATGCGCTACGTCATCCACTGGCTCCCCTCAGGCAGCGTATCGAGTATAGAATAGCTGCCTTAGTCTGGCGATGTATCCTCGGCCTCGCTTCTGCCAACTTGATCGAGCTCTGCAGTTTCACTCTTAATGCTCGGGGCTCGCGCTCCCTCTATGCTCCTCATGCATGCACCGCCACCAGGCAGAGCCGTGCCTTCACTGGTGGGCCCTCGATTTGGAATGATCTCCCTTTGACGCTCCGCTCCCTTCCTAGGACCCCCTTTCAGGCATGTCTCTCGTATCTTAAGACGTCTTTATTTGGCCGCGCTGGGGTTAGGTGCGCCACTGCGTGAGTAGTCACATATGTGAGGCGCTAAATAAATAAGGTTACGTTTACACCGATGGAGTAATCAGCATTGCGTGTAATATAGGCCTATGTATACTTTCTAAGGTAAGGTTGTTTTAATATCAGCTAACAGTAGCTTAGATTTCATCAGATATTAGTGATTGATGATGACTAATTTTTATTAGGTAACTCTCCGTAAATGTAAGTATACATTACACTAGAAAATGTAATCGGCATTTGTTTCATTACATTTCATTACGTAGCGGTGTGTAAATGTAAGTATCTATTAGATTTTACCAGTTGAGTATACGCCTAATCAGTGAAGCTTTTACTACGTCGTACTGCGTAACGAAATATTACTTCCAGTTTACAATAGACTCCTTCATTCTCTCGTTCTGAAGATTTATATAGAGCCCTTCCAGCCCAGCCACTACTAAAGAAATTACTTGGGCCACTTGTAAAACGATTCCGGGTAGATCACAAGTAAGGAGTGGAGCTTAAATGGGAGGTCATTCCAGATCGAAGGGCCCACAAAATCGAAATAGCACTTGCCTATTAGCCAAGCGAGCTCATGGAACTGGAAGCTCGCCCCTCATCGCAGAGCGAAGCACTCCATGCACACTGGGCGAGGTGACAGAGTATCGAGGCACAAGATGGCGCACCTCAACGGTGCTTTTGACGGAACAATTGCCCAACACATCTGATCTCAGCACATGCATACATACATACACACACATTACATACATATATACATACATGTATACATACATACATAAACTATATCATATATAAATTTTAGCCTCACAAGATAAGCACTAATTCTATATGATGCTTATTGCATCCGGTGTGGTTACCCCACCGACCAAAGTGCCTGTGAAATCGGAAGATTTAGAAAAAGACAGAGAGTAACACAGATCGAGAGAGTCAGAGACAGACGGTGAGAAACAGGGAGATAGGGACAGAGACACAGATACAGAAGAGACGAAGGCGTGTCGTCGCAGTGGACCATCGATCACCAGCTAAAAGCCTTCTAATGTCGTTAACGAGGGTCTGCAACTTGATGGCCGCCATCGCCGAGTCATATCTCTGAACGGCTCTGATCATAAATGGTCTGTGTTGTCCTTTCTCGTTTATTTAGCTCCTTCTTCCGATGACCGGAGATAACATCCGGTCGCCTGTTCTGCTCCGGAAGCAGCGCCTCTTTCGAGGTTAAATGGAGCCCTAGCTTTACTTAACGTGCAGAATAAATTTTTTTAACTAGGTATAGGCTACTAATGGAGCCCTATCTTAACTTAGTATACTAATTTAATCAAAAGGTAAACGGATCCTAACCTATACTAAATAAATAAATATTAGGTTAATAAGTCAACCACTGAATCAATAAATTATTTGATCGAGAAATTTCAATCTTAGAATAAGATAATCACTGATTCAATCGATATCAACCGCGGAATTCTCAAAAGACAGCAGATATAGGCCCTACTCCGCTCCTCGTGTCATTTGAGTATAAATGGGAAGCAACAAAAATTATAAGCGACAGTTAATACATTAAACTAAAAGAATAAAGGCAACGTCGTACGGTCGCACAGAACTACGTACAGGCTCCAGCATAATTCGTGCATCTTCAGAGGCGGCGATCTTGTTTGAAAGGTGTGGGGGGCACCCAATGAGAGGACTAAGAAATGTGGAGGGGACAAACGTATAACGTGTCCCTTCTCTGTAATAGGTGAGAGGACTTCTCCCTTCGAATCCCCCTTCGGGATCGCCGTCCCTGTGCATCTTCGGTAACGCTAAAGCCAACCGCGGCGAGGCGACCGTGCGTGGCTTTTTATTGGAATAATCTGCACGAATACGGCTTTCCTGCGCACGTGCTATCGTGCTACTGGAAGTCGTCGCCTTCGCTCTTAACGTCAATCGGACGACAGTGTCTTCCGTCCTATGGACCACTCCGTTATTCAATTAGAAGTCTAGAGCAGGTAAACTCGGAGCTCAGTCAACAGCTGATCATTGCAACGCTTGCAGCATTGACTGGTGGTTACGTTTGGCTGATACGGACACTTCTGTGACCTATAGAAGGTAGGTTAATAAAGAAATTGCATGTGGGTTGATAGTTGATATATGGCTTTCCTTTCCCTCTTTTCTTCCTTTCCCCTTCCATCCTCTCCGCCTTCGATTCATGCTGCCTTCCTCTTTTTCCTCTTCCTACTCCTACTCATGTGATCTTAGCCATGGCAGATTGTAGGCTACGTCGACTTGTTGGCCTTTTTTAGAGACGTGAATTGGCATGATGAAGCGACGACGACGGTAGTAACACAGATGGTACATAAGTGCCTTTAGGTTGGGGCGCTACATGAATTATCTGAATGAATTAATGAAGAAAGGTTAAATGACTTGAGGAAAGGAGAAGGTGACAATGCAGACAATGACAGCAACGACGACGATGATGTAAATGTTGATGATGACGATGATCATGATGATCATGTTGATGATGATCATATTGATCATGTTGATGATGATGTCTATGATGATGCTGATGATGATCATGCTGTTGATGATGATATTTGATTATGATCATGATGATGATCATGACTAGGAAATAATAAAATCATCGTCAGGAGCAGCAACAAGATTTATACATGTCTGTCTTTACTTTCCAGATAGCTTCTCTCAACCCACCCATCACCTCATTCCCTCGACCTCTTGACCTTAGTCTTTTCGTCGACCTTCACCCCAGCCATGTACGGAATGCTAATCGAAAGCATCCACCTCTTCATCCAATCCACCTACGGGGAGGATTGCTGGACCCGGATCCTCCACCACGCCTCTCTCCACCCCTCCGTCTTCTCCATCCACCTCCGCTACAGCGACTCCGTGATGGGGGACATCGCCCGCTCCTGCTCTTCGGTCATCGGTGAGGGCTCAACCGAAGACTTCATGGAGCGCTTCGGCCGCTCCTTCGTCGGCTACTTCACCCGCTATGGGTACGGGCCAATCATGCGAGCCTCGGGCAGGCACTACCGCGACTTCCTCAGCGGCATTGACAACCTCCACGAGTCGATGAGGTTCAGCTACCCTCGAATGTCCAGTCCGTCGTTCTACGTGTCGGAAGAGGACCCACAAGGGTGTCTCCTGCATTACAAGTCCCGGAGGGTGGGGTTCACTCGGTATGTCGTCGGGCAGCTGGTCCAGTGCGCGGAAACCTTCTACGGGGTCGAGGTAGGGGTGAGGGTGGTCGAGGAGATCAGGGGGAGCCAGGGGTGTCATGTGGTATTCCGACTCGATTTCGACAACTCGGTGTTTATGTCGGTTGAGAGGAGTCGGCACAACTCGGGTCTCGTCGGAAACTATGGATACACGAGTGGGAAGACCTTCTTCGAGGTTGGTAGGACGTTGTAGCTCTCACTATTGAAGCCTCAGAGGCTTCGTAATACACGGTGTTATTTAGTATGTGCTTGAGATTCTGAAGACTTATTTAGCTAGATTTAGGAACTTAACAAAAGCGAAATTAGCCGTGACTTTGGGCGGATCCGCTGAGGCCGTGGTCCGGGATATGTCGGTAGTGGCCGGACTTATAAGAACTACTATTATCAGTTAAAGAAAGCCTACTGTTAAATACCTTGCTGACATTTAGCTACAACAGTTTAAATTTCAGACATAGACTATAGAAAATGCATCATCATCATCATCATCATCATCATCATCATCATTATGAGATGACTGCTGTATATTGTACAATGCTTTTGCATCTGGCCTTTCTTGTAGAGCACCAAAAAATGCGCTATATAAATTTCTCTATTCCAGACATTTCCGTTCAGCCTCATCTTCAACCGGGACCTCGTCATAACCACTTCCGGTCCGACATTGTTCCAGCTGTTTGCCGGAAGTGGTCGAGTGTTGGTAGGACGAAAACTGGACGATTGTTTTTTGCTGAGACGACCTCTCATCGACCCAACCTGGAACAACGTATGTAAGGCACAGGGGTCATTTAATGAATCTTTATGACTTTATGTTACACTTGAGCTACAATTTCGTTACTTTGTCGACGAAATATCAAGCAAACATTGAAAGTTTCTTAGTAAAGTAACGAAATTGTAGCTCATGTGTAACGTATTATTGACCTCAAAACGTTACATAATTGAGCTTCTGTGTTTATTGCGCTATATAAAAGCAATTCAATGCGTTACTGTATGCTGATATCAGTAACGTTACACCACTATCTGGTGAAACACAGTGTACTTTGCCATCAGTGGCACTGTGGATATACAATACAACTGTTATTTGATATTTGTTATTTGATATTTGTTATTTGATATTTGTTATTTGATATTTGATATTGCCCTTCTTGATATTTGTTGAGAAGTGCGAACATTTCAGAGAAATTGAGCGCAAAGGATATCCAAGCTACACCCTTGTCACATCCGCCTTACATCAGAGTTAAATCCTGGTCACATTCCAGTTACATCCTAATTGCATCTGGGTTACATTTGCGTTTCGTTTAGATCTGGTGTCTGCAGAAGGTCGTCTTTGAGATGGAAACAAAGGATCCGGTTCAATATCGCCGTTGCTGCATCTGCTGCGGAGGCAGAGGAGATGACCACCAACGCCAGACTGACCACCAAAGCCAGACTGACCACCAGCGCCAGACTGACCACCAGCGCCAGACTGACCACCAAAGCCAGACTGACCACCAGCGCCAGACTGACCACCAACGCCAGACTGACCACCAAAGCCAGACTGACCACCAGCGCCAGACTGACCACCAGCGCCAGACTGACCACCAGCGCCAGACTGACCACCAAAGCCAGACTGACCACCAGCGCCAGACTCACCGCGGGCAGCGTTTGCTTCTCAAGGGACAGATGAAATTTGTGAAGGAGCTCGACGCAATGGCCTTCCTCTGCTGCCCACTGTAAGTCACGCCTCGTATGTCTGTCTGTCACTTTCTTTCTTTCTCTGTCTCTGTCTGTCTCTCTCTCTCTGTGTACGGCCAACACATTTATATAGCGCCTGTCGAATACCTCTTGTGAGTATCAGAAGAACTTAGTGGATTACGTTAAGGTTTTTCACAATAATATACTTACATCATAATTATAATATTTTATGCATAACAACTATTATACACATGGTTTATTGTTTTATTCGCCTTGTTAAATGCATCGTTGATACTTAACTGCATGGTTTCTGTAAACGTATGTTGTGCAATCTCCACCTCACTTAACCATAGTTGCTGTAAACATAGGTTGAGCAACCTGACTGAGCTGCAGGCGTTGGGACTGTACATAGATGACCTGAGTATGCATGACAACAGTCGAGACATGGTTATGGCTGGATGGCAACACGCCTCATGTTTACAGTCATCCATTGATCAGGTATACACACTTGCACTTTACACTTACGTAAACGACGTATGTATGCACCTTTGCGTGTTTATAAAAAATTATGTATGTATGTATGCATGTGTGTATGTGTTTTATCTGTATTTTGTAAAAATTATATGAAAATGCATTGCAGCTTAAATGGCGAAGAAAAGTGTTGTATTAATACACGTATTATTGATTACTGTTGTACTAGACGTTCCTGTTATAGAACAGTTGAGACAATTTGAAGTATCATCCTCATCCTCCTGCTCCTCCTCCTGCTCCTCCTCCTGCTCCTCCTCCTGCTCCTCCTCCTGCTCCTTCCTCCACTTCAAGTTCCTGTCCCATTCTCTTTTCTTTCCCTCTTTTCTCTTTTCCTCTCCTCTCCTCTTCCTTTCCCCTTCCATC
>OY365822.1:20518598-20696098 GCA_959347315.1 Bimastos eiseni
TCCATAAAAAACGATCAGTTCAAAATGATTGTCAAGTGAATTAACCAAATAGCTACAAAAAACTTAATCTTGAGGCCGATCACCAGAGAACTGGCTGAGTGACTGAGTGAAAAGGACGGGTTAGTAATAAAAATTATTCGTAAATAACCTTTTGTTTGATTTAAAGTTAGAGGTCATAATGTAATCTTTAAAAAATCATATGCCTCTATATAATAATACTAGCTGGAAAACTCAGTATTGCACGAGTTGAGACAGGTTTTTGGATCCTTTAGAGCAGGAAGACGGCGGCGGCCGCGTAGTAGATGGCTAACCCATCTACTGGGTGTCCCAGGTGCCCCAAGCCAACGGTGACGGTTTCAAATCAATAGCTCTAAAACTGTGTAAATGCATAGCCGGACAGAGAGACCGTATGGTTGCTACCTGTACGATATCTCCCAAACCGTCCATTCATTCATGACGGTGTAAAAGAAGAAGAGGTTTTACAGACAGATACCACATGCAGCAGGTGTTTTTCGTTGTCACGCTCCTAGCGACTGAGAAGGAAACTTTCCTTGGGGTCCTGAGACAGGTTTTTAGCCTTGGACACCAGGAAGTGGGCGGCCGCGGGTTTCACCAACTCCTCTACTGGATGTCCCAGGTGTTCCCCGAGCCAACGGCGAAGGTTTCGAGTCAATAGCTCTAAAGCTGTGCAAATGCATAGCCGGACAGAGACACACACACAGAATCTTGTCTTTATTTATATAGATTGCTCTCCTTCTACAACGAATTTAAACGTTGCTTTGAAGGAAGAGGAAGGAAGTGTTATGAAGTGTTATGAAATATCTATAATGGAACAGAGGTCGCGGACGAAATGAAAAATGTCTTTAACATTGGCATGTCTTTTTTTTATTTTTTGAATGAAAAGGGGCATCAAAAGAATCATCACCACATACTTCAAGGTGTACCAATACGACGACCACAAAGACTAACAATCCAACAAAAGAAGAAACAACAAATTGGTCTCCAATATCGAAACAGTCGTCAACCACAGCAAATAATGGAAACCACATTAGCACGCCAAGTCAAGATGAAATGACAGTGAGCACGTTGGAGATAGCAACGGCGACAAAATCTTCAACACATGGTAAAACAACAAAAAGCACACAAAATACAAGTTCATCTTGGGCAGCCAGTTCAATAGCGACTATGCCTTCAACCACAACAAGTGATGGAACCACAACTAGCAATCCAAGTCAAGGTGAAAACACCCCAGCAAATACACCAACGCCTGAGGCTATAACAACAAAAAAGCCTTTCGAAACAACAGAGTCTGCATCAATAACAAAGTCTTTGGAAACAACGGAGTCTGCGACCGAGACATCACTCACTATCAGCTCAACAACGCATTTGAAGCATTGGCTCAAAGAAGGTAAGACAACTCGATACTAAATGATTATTATCAGTACTTCACCATGGATTAACACCTTATGCTTTAGAGTCATAAATAGAATGATGATATTAGAAGAGACAAGAGGTATTTAGCAATAGAGGAGGATTTGCAGTATTGTATTAGCAGCAGTGTAGCAGCTGCTGTTGTTCTGGTACTAGAACTAGTGGCCTGTTATGAGTACTAGCAGTAACAGTGTTAGTAGGGGTGGTCTTAGTGACCTATCTCTTACTGTAACTCTTACTAGCGTCACACCAGACGTTTGACAAGCACTCCGTCATGTCAGATGGATGTTCAGTGGTAGGAAAACAGTATGAAGAACAAAATCCGAATGCAAGAAATATCTTTTATCTTGATGGTACACACTACTAAGTTTCCATTTTAAAATATCTTATGTTAAATAATCTTTCCATTGAAGAGGGATTGCATTAAATTTGAATGTAATGTAGCATGTATAATATAAGTTGGCAGAAACTCCTTTTTGGTTGCAGCGAACATGTGGATTATTGCTGCGGCTTCCTTCATCGTTGGAGTTCTACTTTGTCTCCTCATTGGATGTTTAGTAATCAGAAGAAGGTCAGCACGTCATGCCCTTTGACTTGGCATGGAAAACAAATAACCTCGTTATGGTAACCTTAATCCTCGAATTTACATAGCGCCACTTTGAAGTCCATTCTAAAAGCTGTGTGAATTGTGATGGGTTTCAAGAGATAATAAGTTAAGTCTAGAGTCCATTTGGAGAAGAAGATAAGGAGGAAGAGGTGTTGCCCAGTGAAAACATTCGATGAGTAAGTGAGTTGCATTACGATTACAACGCCGAAGTAGTCACTAGATTAGACTGGAAATGCTTAGGTTGTAGGAATTTATGTCGGACCACTTTTATGTTTGCAGCGTAAATAGTCAATTACTGCACAATTAGGGAACAACTAGTGCATAATTAGGGAATAATTAATAAACAATTAGTGACTAGTCAGAAAATATTAAGCAAAATAATAGGTGAAGAATTAGCAAATAATTAGTTAATAACTAGCTCAGAATTGGCTAATAGTAAGTTAACAATTAGATAACAATTAGATAAAGATTTCTTTTATGTGTAGTCATTAAACAGGTTCATAAGTTATCAACTGTTGGTCTATAGTTAGTGAATGATAAATTGATAGTAACTTATTAATGTTGTTAGCTAATAATTGGTCAATTGAACGTTTTTGTTTTACTTAAGATGGCAAACTCGACAAAGAGATGAAATTCAACGAATTGGCAAAACCTGTAGAGATAAACAATCTGAGGATCTGTCCAATCAAAACCAGTCAACGGCTTCACCTATGAACCAAAGAAGTAGTGCAAACGAAAGATTTCAAAATGAATTCGACCGATACAGCTATGTAAGGGTTCCTGGAGAACACAGTCAAGAAACCAGTGAGTATTGCGAGATCGATGATTTGAAGGAAGCACTGGAGCTGAGGAATAAAGGGCCAGAGAGAAGGATGATAGACAACGAGATAAGCAGAAAAACAGGAAAGGGGACCGAGCCAGCGACAGTCAATGAGGTCATGAATGGTTCCCAAGATCTAGGAAAGTTGGGATCGAAACTTGATCACAATAAGATAGTCGAGCAAAGGATGAACTTGAAACCGGTTCATGTTGACGAAAAAATGCACCCCATGCAAGACAAACCGAAACTGGTTTACCAAAATGCGGATTCACGAGAACTGGTTTTCTCTCTACCGAAACAGGAACCAACTCCAACGTATACTGAGGTGAACCGTTCAAAACAGAACCTGAAACCTGTTTCCAAAGTTACGAATCCAGTGAAAAACGATAGAAAACCAGGTTGTTCTCCACTGAAACAGGAACCAACTCCAATATACACTGAAGTGAACCGCTCAAAACAGAAACAGAAACCGGTTTATCAAAATGTAAGTGTAGCCGGTCACGCTCCAAAACCTGTTTTCGATGAACTGAGGCAGTCAGGTCATGACCTGACCCCAATGTTTCCGGAAGTTAATCGTCCAATAATCAAACTGAAACCGTTTAATAAAAACCCGGAACCTCTTAAAAGAAATTCTAAACCATTCTGGTTTCAAGTTAAGAAATCGAATAACAATATCACCGGAAGTGATGCTAAAGTTCCACTTCCGGAGTCAAAGAAGGCGTCTTCAGAGAACCCGTATGATGAGCAGGAGATGTACGCGACCCATACAAGAAACCCGAACGATGGATATGCACTTGATAACGACCTATATGCTTAGATAAGTAAGATAGAGTGCATCATCCATTGGCATTATCAATATCCGTGATATTATAAGTCATTCTGAATTGTAAGCTCATATTTCAACAGGTACATAACGGCCCTTTGAAAATCTTGTTTATATCACTCCGAGGTAGTGCGCCACATCACCTCTTACTAAGAATATGTCGGAAACCATAGCCTGCTCACTTGTCTCCTCTCACCCTGGTAATGCTAATTGTCAATCTCTCAGACCTTGAACTCAAAAGGCTGCAATAGATCCAGAACCCTTAGCTCGAGTAGTGCGGTGTGTCCCACTACGAACAAACTCCTCAGTCCTACTCCATCAGCAGCATTGGCTTCCTATTTAATTCAGAATAAAATTTTAATTGGTTCGTTGGCCCTACACAGCCCTCAGCACCGCTACACCGACCAATATTCATGCTCTACTACTTCTTAGCATCACTTCTCGTTGCCTGCAATCATCAGGTTCATGTCTTTTAGCTGAGCCACGATGTAGAACAGTTGTGGGCTCTCGTGTATTCTGTGCCTCTGCTCCTAATGAATGGAATCGACTGCCATCCTCTCTTCGAAGCTAAAATTCGCTTCCCATCTTCAAAAAGCAATTAAGGTTTTCAAAGATTTGGAAATTTAAGTGCATCTTCTGCTGGCGACTGACTGACTATATCTGCGCCTCATATTCACATTTCGGTGTGACCATTCGCGCATTACAAATTTATTCAAGAAATGAATGGTAGACCTACTTATCGTCATCATAATTGTTATCACAATAATAATTATCGTCATAATCACAGCCATCCACCACAACCATTATCACCAACACTGCTATCATTACCATCACGTTAACAGTTATCATCTTCCTCACCGCCATAACCACCACACATCATTATTGTCACCAAGGTTATCAACAACGTCATTAACATCGCATTCACAATTTCGCATTTATTGCTCTGAAGATCACCTACACTGTTGATTCCGTAGACATTTAAGCAGACTTTCGAAAAGACATCTCTGGCTATTTTAATCTGATTACTAGTGAAATGTTGTATTTTTGGGTCTTGCTTATTACTATTTTGTACAATAATTACGACTTTACTGTTACTTTTACTATTATTACCTATTACTAATGTTACGGTAGTGTTTTCAATACTATTCATTGATGCATGCCAATCCTAGGACAATCAAAAACAATTTTGAAATGTCTTCTATTTAAAATCAGCCGATGATCGCACATTGGATAGGACAACGGTCAACTGTTTTCTATTCGCACAGGTTTTCTATCTAATTTATTTAACGCACATTTGAAAAACATGACCTTAACAATAGCAGCGCCGTCTACTGAACTGTTGGCGCAACAGAAAAGCTCAGCTCATAAAATTTATCTTCCCTAATGGGTATTACAGCTGTTATGGTTACTGATGTCATTACTATTGTACTAGTGTAACTTTTATTCCTGCTGTAACTGATTCTAATGCAGTGTCTCGACTGTTAAAAAGGATCTAAAGAGCCGAAACATTTGCAGATCACTCACGAGATATTTCAGTTTTCTCACCCCAAGGCCCCAACATGTTTTCAGTGACATAGCACAAGCAAACATCATCACATCACTCCAACCTTCAAATCACTTTACTGGCTAAAAATCCAAAAGCATTCATTACAAAGTCGTATCACTAACTTACAACTCCATACAATACTCCCAGCCCACATATTTTCGCGAACTCTTCACCATCCAGCCAACCCGCTCTACCCGATCGTCCTCTTGCCTCACCCCCGATTGCATATCATCTCAAGTTCTCCAACCGCGACTTATCCGCCGCATCACATCTCTGGAACGACCTTCCTCCTGAATTTCGTGCCTTATTGGTTCCTCCATCATCACTGCCCGTCATGCAACATCATCTGTCCCTGGTGCCCCTATCCATCACACCTCGGACTTTCCATTCTAAACATAAGTCCCACCTTTTCAAAAACTCTTACACAGACTCATTACTTAACATTCCATATGTCAATCCTCGACCAAAACGACACCCTCCTTAGCAGCTAATCTGCCTCCCTGCCTCCATCCTGGAAACCGAACTCTGACCTCCCACGGACTATCCTTTGGACAACCTTATCGATTTGACGCAGCGCTCGTGAATAAGATGGTGCCCTTCGCTAGGCTTTCAAGTGGCGCTTTAGAAATTTGGAGATTACGATAGCCGCGGGCGCTATAAAAACAGCATGATTGACAACAACTAAAATTTCACGATTTGTTTTACCAGACATCATTCGTAATAACTATTTTATTACAATATAACTAAAAATATCATTATAGTAACAATATTAATATTATTAAAATAAATATTTTTATTTCTCGTATTATTATTATTATAATTATTATTATTATAATTATTATTGTTATTGTCGTTGTTGTTGTCGTTGTTGTTAAAGAGTAGTTGTGATAATGATAACAATAATATTAGTAATAGTATTTATAAAATTATTAATATCACAGCTGTTGTCATTAGTGTAATAATTGGTACAGTAATCATTTATTTAATCATTATATTTATTAATATTATTTTAATAACTATATCTCGAAGACATATCCTGGAAGTTACAGAATAAAATGGGTCTCTGTCGAGTTTGGAGATGTGAGTCTTATCAAGAAGACTTTATCGCTGCCTCATAGCGACATCCTACACGATGATGACAAATATGATGACAACAATGGTCACTGGGTGAGGACTCCGATCGTGATGATGACGACGATGACGATTTTTACACAATCGATGATTTGATGATGATGATGACGATAATGATGATGATTGTGACGATAATGGCTGTTGCATGATCAAGGGGATGATGATTATGATGATGATGACGATAAGTTGTCAAGGATTTATTAACGGCTGGTGATGAAGATGGTGATGACGATGATCTATTAGCAAGCCGTGGTTTATATTGGTGGTGATGATGATGACGATGACGATCGACGACGTCGACGATGACGACGACGATGATGATGATGATGACGACGACGATGACGACGAAGATGATGATGATGAAGATGATGACGATTGTGGTGGTGGTGGTGGTTATGATGATGCTGATGATTAATGTGGTGGCTATGATGAGGTGGTTATGATGATTCTGCTCATGAAGATGTATCAGTTAAGCAAGAAGCCTAGAACCAAAGCTGCGACGATAGAACGACGAAGAACAGTGGATGTAAGCTAATGAGTGCTGCCTAGGAAGAATAATTATAACCAGCCAAAAATAGGTCTATTATCAAAAGTATCACAAAAGGCAAAGGAAAAGTTTTCTTGGCCTCTCACTGATGAGTAAAAGCCGACAGAAACTCCTCCCATTCACCTCCTGTCTGTCTGTCTGCTTGTCTGGCTGCGCTTCTGTATACCTGTCTCTCTGTCTGTATAATATATTGCGATAACATCTATTAAATAGTCCTTATTTGGCTACGACCAACATCCCGTTTCTCATTCTAACGGATGATGGAAATGGATGAACGCGAACATATTCTCTGTTAATTTATTATTATTATTCACATAGAAGAAATGTTCAACGAGGTTTCAGCGAAACGTTTTCATAAGTTGTTGTTGATTATCCTATGGTTTATTTGCCTTCTTAAAAGCATCGTAGCCGGCAATACAGGTAGGATTTTGACCGACACATATACAATGTACCGTATGTATTGAAGACTTACAGCATTTTCATTTAATTCATACAGAAGAGATGATCAGTACCTTAATTTAGTATGAGATGCTGCCATGGGCATGAATGTAATGATAATGACATTTGTATTTCGCCCCGTCAAGATACCTTCACATTCTTAGCCTCAGAAAATGTCGATCCTCTACCAAGCCGCCCCATCCTCCCACCGACAGTGTACTCAATAAAGTTGAGCTGCCTTATAACAGCATAAACAGAGTATGCCTATAAAGAGTGGATGACATTTTTGAATTTGGGGGGATTTCAACCCCTGACCATTTGATTGTCCATTTCCCACTGTCACCTCTAGACCGTCAATTAAATCGATTGATATTTGACACTGAGGATGGACTTTGCTGGCATTGACGTTAAGCGCCTGCGAGAGCAAACCAACGGAGACGATCCCATATAATTATCTGATCGTTTCTTACAAGCCAGCCAGCTCTTGTTGGCAAAAAACTGCCGCACCACAGGTGCTGTATTGATATGCACACGTGCATACACATATGTTTTATAAATGTTTTATATAATATTAATATATATGTATATATAATGCATATTAACAAACATTAACACCTTCGGGCATACAGACAAATACACAAAACATACACACACATACAATTCCATGCATACATCCATACTTGCAGGCACACACACACACACTTGCATGCATATGGACATACGCACATACATACACATGCAAAGCTATGCATGTCGGATGGCGTATTGACGATGGTCATCAACCGTAACTTAAATTCGTTTTCAGCAACCACCACCAGTGCGTCAAACGATACAACGACAGGAAATAAAGACCCAGAGACTGGAAGTGAGACATTATAATAAATATTCGTATATTGTTATATTAAACATCTAACAGACTGCATTTTATCGTCTGTTGGTTTCGGCTTCGAAACCCGTAACGTATACTTGTCTTATTCAGCGATTTCCATTGCACCGATCGCTTTACGTTGGAAAATTCCGTTAAGGAACGATGCCAAAGCTGAAATCGAATTAGAGCAACTAGAGGTCAAGCCAGCTTACCCAACCTTACCCATATCTTACCCTTTCTTACCTTATTTTACTCTTTCTTGCTAAGATACCAAGCGGTGTTGGGTTGATGTTAGTGATGGGCAGATATATGGTTTCTTGCTGACTTGGGATGATAGCCAGAACAGTTGGGCCCAGTTTTCCTTTCACTTTAGGCCTACAACTGGTTTATGTTATTTCGCTTTTGTTTCAAATTCGGACATCATGATAGATTTACAATAAATTATCATTCTCTAAACATAAACTGTCACACGGTCACTTAATTGTCAAGTAATCACCTTGAATCCCACAGAGAGCTGATTCAATGCCTTTCCTAATGATCCCAGGATCCACTTAGCAAAAGAGATTGTATGACATTATAGGTCCAAGTATCACGGTATCAGGCTCATTATTGAGTGATTAGAACATTGCGGCGCAAGGATTTGAACAAGCACGTCTTAACCAACAACGAAAATCTAAATTGCCAATTGATACGAACAATAATCTGAACTCGACAGACCGTTTAACCACCGGTGAAGCAGTTTCTTTTAAATAACGCATACTGAGTGTACGCGGCAGACATGGAGAGAAGCACAGAAAGCGAGATAGAGCGAGAGATACTTCCGCTGTTCATCAGAAGGATGGACTAAGTAATACGGCCAGACGGTGGTCTACATATCTACTGGACGTACTGAGCATGACTGATCACCTGGATAAAGAAGGACGAAGAGGAGGAGGAGGAGGAGGAGGAGGAGGAGGAGGTGGAGGACGACGCCAATGATCTTTGTTATCACACAGTGTCGTTAAACTGAAACTACTATTATTACTAAATGACTGATTAGATTGATACATGTGACAAGACGGACAGAGGATTGGTAATGGTTGTTTACCTACGCACGTCAGCCGCATCCCTTATCAACCATACCTATACCTACGTCCATGCCTACATACCTACCTACTAACCTAAGTACGTATAGCCTACGTATACATACATATATTCATGTCTACATTATATGGCTCTATCCACTGGCTCCCCATCCGCCTGCGTATTCTATTTAAGGTCTGCTCCTTCATGCGGAATAGTCTTGCAGACGTTTGCTGGTTCTGCTCCGCTTTACCTCACGGCCTACTTTAATCTAGCCTCCTCCTTGCCCAGTTGTTCCTGCCTACTGTCTTCAAATTGAGGCTATCTAGTCGTTGTCACACGGACTTCAATGGCTCAGTCTAGAAGTTTCGCCATTGAGGGTCCGTCTAGCTGGAACGGGCTGCCTAAGTCCTTTAGGACCAACTATTCTTATTTAACCTCTGATCACTTACGTAAGCATCTGAAGACTGCCACCCGGCCTAAAACGCCTCTGACTTAAAGTGGCGCTATTATAAAGAACTGATTACGATAGTCTGACAAGAAACGGCTATTTTGCATTGACCGAGTAGGCTTTAACTTTCACGGATAATAGTTGCTTTTTAAGGACGCCGTGATATAAGATCAGTGTAAGAGTCGCCTTACTCATTTAACCAGACCTCGGACCATTTCAAAGAATGTATTGGCTTACAATGTTTCGTTTAATCACAGGTGATATCCTACTACCAGTCGTTGTTACTGCTATTATCAGCTTCAGTGCTGTAGTGCTTCTGTTCTGCGTGATAGTCTTCTACAAAAGGTACCGACTCATTAACTTAATGCGCAAAATGAGGACTATGAGTCCGACGATCAGGTCAAACTAATCTATAATTTTTATTATTGCGGTGTCCATCCCGATGTATGTGATGTAGGCCCTAATGTAAATCTTCGAAAATTTCACAGGTCTCAAAATGTTAAAGCCATAGGCTATGAGGGAGCACAGCTCATACACCAGCAACTAGATCTAATCGAATATGGCCCATCATTCTGATTAAGTAAAGTATGATACAATTCAAGACAACACAAGTCAATCTAATCCATTCAAACCCAACCATACTCATCACAGCCAATCAATCCTTCCCTATCTGGTCTATTCTAAGTCAGTCTCTTATGACCTAATAATATTCTTAATCTAATCCTAACATTGTCCCATTACATTCGATTTATAATACTATATAATAGGACACAACTAACACAATCCAACTATAATCCTAATACATTCGTAATATAACCTTAAGTCAAATTATTTTAGATACGATACGATAGATACGAGGTGGTGTTTATTGTCGCGCGTTCACCAGAGACCAACAAATAAACATATAAGATCAGTTAAGGCTATTTTCGTTTAGGACGAGAAACATTTACTTCTACATTTTTATTTGCACTTTCGTTTACAGGTTAATTTATACCTTCGTTTACATCTTAATTTACACTTTCGCTTAGGCCTACATCTTAATTTACACTTTCGTTTACAGCTTAATTTACACTTTCTTTTTACAGCTTAATTCACACTTTCGTTTACATTTGCATGTACATTTTCGTTATCGTTATCATTTGTTTTTTAAAGACATGTTGGCAGAGTTAAGCAGACAGATCTCGAGTCCGGACGAAAGAAGAACAAAGCGGCGAATAACTATGACTCACAGGTTCACAAGCCTGAAGTAAAGGCGCCACAAAACGAGGTAAAGAACTCCAGTCATGAGATATAAAAGTAAGTGTCAACGTAACACTGGCATTTTCTTATTGAAAGTGGTTCTAGCCAGGGCCATCTTCTCCAGTAGGCATAGTAGGCACAGTGCATAGGGACTATCAAGTTATCAGGGCCTACGAAATTTTTTAGACATTTTTTTTAATACAAAAATGAAAAAAGAATATTGAGCAATTGAAAAAAGTTTAATCATTAAACTTAACGAAGAAGAAATTGCAAACTTATTAAATTCAAAGTTGAAAGTGAATAACTTTTGCTTTAAAAATTTTGAGTTGTTAACTTAAACGTTAGGTTGTGCTACTTGCCACTTGGCCTATATGTTTACAATAATGTTAACTTTGCGGCTCTTTGCTTTAGCGCAATCACATATCACATCTTCAAATGTCATTTCGCGCAATAGTTCGTTCTCGATCGAAAGTAGCACAAGAGAAGAAAGTCGTCCTTGTCCCATCGTTGACCGCGGATAATTTTTTTAAATTCACACGGAGAAAGCAAGACACATGAAGCGCGTACAAATGGGAGAAAAGCGGTATGTAGGCCTAATCAATGCGATAAACATATCTTTTTGTTTTTCGAACCTTCGAACATGAAGCAACACTCAATAATTCACATTGGAGAAAAAGTCAGTATAGCATGTGCCTGCCCCCGTAATTATTTCTCACATTTAACTGTTCATGCAACATAGGTGGGGCGCTCTTATAGATAACTGTCTTGGGCGCCAAATTGTCTGAGGACGACTCTGAGAAAAACATTATGTATGTAGTCAATGTAATAAAACGTTCTTCCCACAAAGTTCTACGCTAATCAACCACAAGAAAATTCATTCTGCATAAAAAACCATTCATGACTTGAAAAAATAATGTGAATGTATGTGTTTAGGTTCCCACGTTTAATGTTTGGTGCAAAGCAGTAGTTGAGGTATATGAAAGAGTGCCTAGGGCCTACGACGACCTTAACACGGCCTGGTTCTAGCACCAACTGCGTATCTTCTGAATAACTTACAGCCATTGCCATACTATACCTGGTTGACGTAATACTTCCGTTTCATTCAGCTTCCTCACTCCATCCACTTTGCTCGTTTAATGGACTTGACCTCTTGTTTCCTCGAACTAGAACTGGGTGTCCCGACGTTAGCGCCCAGGACAAAAGCGCCCCGTCATAAGCGCCCACCGTCAATTGCGCCCTGGACAAAAGCGCCCCGTCAAAAGCACCCGTTACTCAAGGGAAACACGAACGAAAGATTGATGAACACGTATGTATTTGTAAGAGAATATTTTTATCAAAACAACAATGAAACGCTTAACGTAATTGTAAATGTGTTAATGCTTTTCAAACTTTTCTTCCACCCTTTTCAAACTGCGACATCACGTGCGATTCCTAGCAGATATTCCAACAGTGGCATGTTGCCGTATGTTTGAATCAAAGATAGTAGTCGTCGATTGAGTATACTGTACTCTGATTTAGAAGACTCCGGCTGTCGAAATCCTGCTCGATAGAGTTCGATTTCTATCTCTACGTGATCTTGTTCCTTCTTAAAGTAGGAAATGAGTTTGTAATCGGTTTAAGGTATACGATGACAAAAACTATTACATATTTCTACACACTTTTATATGATTTGATGAGCGCGCACTGCTCACGAGAAGATAAACACAACGTTTCATCAAAGCACAATGCGCAGACGGCAATAATACAGCCTGGGCGCTTATGACGGGAACCATTTGACGGGCATTTTTGCTGGGCGCTTATAGCGAGGCGCATTTGTCCTGGGCGCTAACGACGGGGTGCTCTAGAACTGATATGGCTTAGTCTCAATCTTTTGTGTCTATTATTGGTCCCTCTCTGTTGAAAGCGCTTTCTCCATCTGTTCGCCCTAAAATTCTATCTATTTCACTTTTCTCGCGGGGTTTTGCGCATGCGCAGCGCTTCTGTACGGTTCACCCTACTAAATGCCTACATACTATGCAATGCCATTTTTAGGCTTAAAGGTCTGAGTATCAAATGCAATGTAAATATTCGAAATTTCTCAGTGCCACACAAAGCAGAGTCGAGAAGAGCAACTTATACACTGGCGCTACATAAATCAAGCCCACAGCAGTCCAGGGAGATGAAACCGAAGAGACATCACGGTGCTGCGGTGGCAATCGGCTATGACGGGGGTCGTGTGGTGACAGAGAAGTAGGAGCTGGATAAGAGAGCATGACGAGCTCGATTTTCAGTCATCAATGGAAAGTAGCAGGGGGGGAGGTTCAATTTAAGAGCGAGATAGGATAGTGAGCGAATCGGTGGCAAACTTTTGCGAGTTCATTACAAAGAGTAGGTGCAGCACAGACTAAATTAGAGAGGATAAGACTGGAGTCCTAGATGGGGAAAGATAATATGATGACGATATGCGAGTAGACCCGGATGTTGGATGGTTAATAGCTGGCAATTGGCTACTAAGATACGAGCATTGAGAGGTTTGAATGGCGTTATAGGTACGAGACACTGTGTCCTCTATCTTCTGACCCAATTCCAACCATTGTTGTGCTTTTAGTGACCCTGATGTGTTAATCTCATAGATATAGGCCTTGTCCACATTTTCCTTTCAGCTCAATTATACGGACATTTTAAAACGCCTGACGTCTCTTGTCGGTTGGTTAGTCGCTTCGTAACGACACGGCTTGTGACAGGCACAGCCTGAATACGAGCAGTGGCTCTTGTCTTGGTGGAAATCACCTTACAACAACTCCTCTGTCTATGATGTCTATGACATCATAGACATCATGAGTGGTGTTCGCTTCCGGAAACGCTCTATATAAATTAAAAATGAAGAAAAAATATCGATAGTTAAGTTAACATAAATATTTGAACATTTAAATTCTGCTTCAGACGGAGACGGTAGACGAGAGCAAAGAAGACGAAGATGATGACATCATAGACGATTGTCACTATGCCACGGTAGAGATCATATCTGGAAGCACGAAAGAAGCAGCCAGAAAGACCGCTGAGGCCAAGAAATCGAATTCTTCCACAGCAGAATGGTCCGATGCAAAGACCCTGTACACGAAGAAGGTGAAGGTCACAGGTTCTATTCCGCTCTATTCGCTGGTGAAGAAGAACGCAAAAGGGGAAAAGGCGAAATCGCAGAGCGTTGAAGATCTATATACGAAGGTCAGCGACAAAAAGAAGCGGAAAGCAACATCCAGGTCCAACGAAGACATCTACACAAAGTCAAAGAAACACGGGACCTCCTCCCATTCGAACGCCGGGTCGGTTGAGGACCTCTACACAAAGTCCCAGAAACAGCTGGAAAACGGGGCATCCGACTCTACCAACCAAGACGTTGACGACCTCTACACAAAGTCCCAGAACCAGCAGGAAGAAAATGGGACCGCGGGGACAGTCGACGATCTGTATACAAAGCCGAGGAAGAAATCTAGAATAAAAGTAAAGAAAGAGATGTACTCAAAACCGCTGAAGAAGACCAAGAAGGTCGTTGTCTACATGAATTCCGTCAAAGCGGACGAGGACCAGAGGTCGAAGAAGGCAGAGACCAAGGTTACGGGGAAGGACCAGACCACCGTCCAGGACAACGAACTCTACACAGATTGTCCCAACTAAACTGACTGTCACCGCGGACAGCTTAACCTCTTCCTCCGAAAACAATAACCATCTCGCTCTTTGGACTTGACGTAGCGATCTGAACGAGCTTGCGCCGTGTTAAATGGTACGAATTTATTTTATTACGACCTTCATAACGTATACGTTAACAGAACCATCGACTGAACTTAGACAATTTCATAGAGTAACAAAGAGATGACTTCATGACATTTCTGTTAGTTTTATATATGTTATAATATGCATGATATAATATAATTAATTATATTAATTCGATCGATGCCTGGAAGTATTTCCAAAATGAAAATTCAGTTACAGAATTTGTATCAGTAGGTCTTTAGGAACAACTCGCATTTACGACTTTATTGAATCTATACAAATGTTTGGTTACATAGCTACTATTATTATTATCACATTATTATTATTATTATTATTATTATTATTAATATCATCATCACATTATTATTATCATTATTTTTATTATTATCCTGTTGAGTTCTAAGGACAAAGAGGAGTAGCATGTACCGGATGCTAGAAGGAATTGAAAGCTAGTGCAGGACGTCGATCATGTAGGAAGAAATGTGAGAGTAGCGAGGGAGACGAGCAATGCCGAGTTATAACCGACTCCAGGGAAGATAAGCGTGCCTTGGGAAGCCCAGCAAATACGGAAGTGAATTGCAGTAGTCAATGCGACAACAGGTTAAGGCACGGACTATTGTTGTGAATACAGGAGAGGACTGCATTTGACGATTATCTACGTCTAAATGCGGAATTTACTCGATTTATTATTATTATTATTTTTTCTACTACTATTATTATTATTATTACATTATGCTGTTATCGCCCATTTGGGCGAGCTAAGTGAGTGGTGGCAATGTCCCAAAGAGGCAGGCGGCGTTCCCACGCCGAAGAGCAACCGAGATACGTTAGAACAGAAATGACGTCTCCATTGGATCGTGGGTTGCAGCACTCGTTCGACTACCCAACTCTGAGATGAACTGCAGTCCTTCACTGCTCCCAGCGCCATCGGATTCCAAGGAGAGGGCTACGAAGTCGTGGGTGTTGGTTATGGTGGAATACATGGTCCTCTTCGTCTTAGCTGCGCGTTCGGCTGCTTCGCCAGCTCTGATAGATGTGTCAGCAAGATGTGACTTGGCGTAGGTGTCGTGCACTGTCACATCCCATGCCAGACATCGACCACGTCTCCGAAGAATGAGCGTGACGCCGTTCGGTCGCTATCCATCTTCTCTTACCAAGCCGAGAGGTTCCTTTTGCGCTGGAATCTTCGCTCTGCCAAGAGCTCTCCAGATGACATCGTTCAACATGCTATGTCGTTGATGTTTTCCGCTGCCTCTTCTACAAATTAGGCCATGGAGCCCTTTTGCGTCGACGCTCTCTTGACATTGGTGACAATAATGTGACTCGCAGAGCGTCGTTCCTACCCTCAACCCGGCTGCCATTCGTACATCCTCGTTTGAGAGGCGCAGGCCTAGGGCAGTCACAGGGGGCGCTAGCATCCAGTCTCCAGAATGAGGTGCTCGTGAGGCCAGCAGGCGAGCACGGTCACATGGATTGTTATTGGACTCCAGCAGACCTTTCCATGCCTTGTCTGTGAATCGAAGGTCCCATTCCTTCTGGCGATGACTCGCAGCTCCTGTTGGTGGTTCTGCATCTGTCAGGGTCTTCCAAGCGTTGAGTGCTGAACTCGCAAGTTCATATGGTTCCTCAGCAGACTCTGTTGGTAGGATGCATGCCTGGAGTTCGCGTGTACTAGCAGCAGAAGCCAGAAAGGCAGAAAGTGCCAGCGTAGATGCACAACGAACTCCCAGACCACCATCTCTCACCGGCAAAGAAGCTTGGAGCCAACGGTCATTGTCATGGTCCACATTTAAAATGGTTGACAGTCCTTCTCTCAGCAGTTGATCAAACCGAGCCAAGCCCGGGCAATCAGCGCAGACGGTTGTGCGCAGACTTTACAAGAGCTTCGGTACACTTAAGACTGTTTCTCAGCAGAGCCAGAGCGTCATGTGTATAAAGCAAGGTCAATCTTCCGATTGCCCTCTCGAGGTCATTAGCCTTTGAATTAACGACCATGTTAACAGCAGGACCTGGAGTCAGAGGTGCACCCAACAAGGTCATGTCCTCGAGGGTTATGCTCGTGAACTCTTGAAACGCAGAGTCATTGTTCGGCATCTGGGTGTTGTGACACGCGATTTCGCATTTGCTGCGGTTCAATAGCAATCCCAGATTCTTTGATTCCTACTCGATTAATTGAACGTCGTCGGCCACTGTTTCCTTGTTACTTCCCAATGTCAGGTCATCCAGATATCCGATACGCAGATCCGATCGAAGCTTCATCAGAATCGGTTGCAGCACAAGACAGAATTCCAGAGGTCCCAAAGGATCGCCTTGCTGCGTTCCTTCTTCGGATCGAATTATGTTTGAACCATAGCGCAATAGTGGACGGTTTGAATAGGCAAGCGTGAGCAAAGTGGTAGAGCTCTGGGATCTCTCTAGCAATTGCCTCTAGAAGGCAATCTCTGCGCAGAGTGTTAAAGGCATTGGCGAAGTCGAGCTTCACTAGGACGCTGTCTTCAGGCATTGTGGTTATCCAACGACGTGTCGCATGGACAGCTGCCTCAGCACCTCCTGGAATGCCTACCCCAAGCTGAATGGGGGCGAGCAGTTGAAACAGCCTTGTTACCGCATGCGAATTAGCGCACTTTGCCGCCAGACGTCGCCATGTGTAGCCCACGGCGATTGGTCTTATGCCTCCGTCCTTCGTGCTCAGGGCTAAAAGGTTTGCCCCATAGATCTCCCTTTAGGAGCAGATTGACAAGGTCAGATCGATGTTGCCCGATGTTGTCATCTACTCCATAGGCTATCAGATCCTTTAAGTGTTGTGGAGTTATGCCATCTGGACCACCAGCCGAACCCGCAGGGAAAGAGGAGATTGCCCTAGCGACATCATCTTTAGAAACTTGAAGCCGGATGAGCGATCTGAACTGTCTGAATCACACGGTGTTCTCCTGTCCACTGGCGCAGGCGGGGGCTTTTTCTTAAGCGCGGCCAGAGTTTCCGGTGTGTCCAGCGCCGGCTTATCCTCGCAGCAGATGAGACGGATGACTACTTTGAAATTGCCTTCCTCCAGCTTGCTCGCAACTGTAGAGGCTAAATACCTGGCGTGGTCGCATTAAGCGGACTTAGCTTACGACTTGACGTCGATGGCAATTCATCGTTAGTTGACTGGTCTGGCCTCTGCAGTCCCCATTCAGTAATGCGGGACAAAATCATCTTGGTCATGTTGTGCTTTCGTCCACCTCTTCTTGGCTTCACTAATACAGTTCCACCGAAGGCCAGCAAATCGAACCATTTTGCAACGCAATTTGGTTCTCTTACAGTTGCTTGGATTAAATCGGCCAGGAGAGCAGCAAAAGATGGCCTTGCTGCTTTTGGGATTCTCTTAATGAGAAGACCGGGTGAAGCAGGATGTGAGAGGTGAGAAGCGATCTGTCCAACGTCCGTTGACAGAACCCGTGAGAAAGAGATCTGCACGCTAATGGTGGAAGACGACTGTCTTGTGGTATTATGCTTTAAAGGGCCGTCCGCCGGTGGCTGGTCAGAGCCTGGACAAGGGGCGGTTCAAGCAAGGGCCGTGCCGGTGTATCGTGCCATCTGAAGCATGGGTTTTGAAGGGCAACCAACACACCCCGCAAACCCCCTGGCCCTTACAAGGTTTTTGACTCATCTGAGTTTCAATTCGGTTTGTTTTCAAATGCGCCGCCATTTAAACAGTAATCGTTGCCATTGGCAACGTTGACGTCGCTGGCCTTAGAGCATGGCAAGCAGCCATCAATTCAAATGCACGGCTACATATAAGTTGAAACGAAAGTTTGACAAACCAGTCGTGTTGTGGTCTTGGCGAATAAGATGTGATGAATATAATCAATCGGGTCACGAGTTGTTAATCCATTAGACAATGCTAAAAACCAACTCTGACGATTACTCGTTACGCGGTATATTGTTGCTAAATAGTCCGACATTAAAAATTTTCCGCCCACCATGTCCGCTGCCTGTATTATTCAATCCATCATTATTATTATTATCACTATTGTTATCACTATTATTATTATTATTATTATTATCATCACATTATTATTATTACTATTATTATTATTATCACATTATTATTATTATTATTATCATCATATTATTATTATTATTATCACTATTATTATTATCCCATTATTATTATTATTATTATTATTATTATTATTATCATCACTATTATTATTATTATTATCACTATCATTATTATTATTAGCATTATTATTATTACTATTACTACTATCACTACTATTATTATTTTTTTTATCATCACTATTATTATAATTATTAATATCACTATTATTACTATTATTGCTCATGGCCTTGGATACTTCGTTCCTGAGGGACTTAGAAACTATTTTGATGCTAAATTATTATAATTATTTTTATATTTTTATAATTATAAACATTATTATTATTTTTTTGTTTTGCCCTATAGTACTTTGTTCCCCAGGGGCTTAGAAACTATAACTGTATTGAATTAAAGTTATTTATCTGAAAATTATTATCATAATTTTAATAATAATTAGTAGTAGTAGCAGTATTAGTATCATCATGATCATCACCAGCATCACCATCATTATTGTAATCATTATCTTTGTTTTTACCTAAGGCAGTGTAATCCTTCAAGAGACAAAAATTCTCCTTAATGACATCTGGAATATCAACGTTTCATTCAATTCTGGAAAAAAATAATAAAAATAATATAATACTTATAACAATACAAATAATAATAGTAACAACACCTATAATAATAATAAAAATAATAATAATAATAATAATAATAGTAATAGTCATCATCATCATTACTATTATTATAATTATTAATAATTATCAATAACATGCATTCATTCATTTATGACGAAGCATCAATCGATAGCGCTGAGCAATTGTCAAGGACTTGTTCATGAACCCTACACCCTAACCGTCTCATAGGCTCGAACCCTTGTTACAGGAACTGTACTCTGACCAATTGGATAATGTCATCCACATAAGACACATACACACTACAGTTTCCCTCAATGTATCTCTCCGTCTTCCCATTTGTTACTCTCTGTCTACTTCTCCCTGAATGTTTCTCAATTTCTATCAAACAGGAGCCCATTCACTTTATGGCCTGTTGCGGAATGGACATCGGAATCACACCCGAGTTCTTCTCACTCTGTTTCTCGGTATTCGTATAATATGACTCCTTCCCTCTCTTCGTTTCATCCTCATTCTGCTTGTCTGTCTGCCCATGTGTCTGTCTGCCATACACGCCTGAATACCTCAACCAATCATTCTGTCTCTCTCCCATACACATCTGAATACCTCAACCAATCATTCTGTTTTTCTCCCATACACATCTGAATACCTCAACCAATCATTCTGTCTCTCTCCCATACACATCTGAATACCTCAACCAATCACTCTGTCTCTCTCCCATACACATCTTAATACCTCAACCAATCATTCTGTCTCCCATACACATCTGAATACCTCAACCAATCATTCTGTCTCTCTCCCATACACATCTTAATACCTCAACCAATCATTCTGTCTCCAATACACATCTGAATACCTCAACCAATCATTCTGTCTCTCTCCCATACACATCTTAATACCTCAACCAATCATTCTGTCTCTTTCCCATACACATCTGAATACCTCAATCAATCATTCTGTCTCTCTCCCATACACATCGTAATACCTCAACCAATCATTCTGTATCTCTCCCATACAAATCTTAATACCTCAACCAATCATTCTGTCTCTCTCCCATACACATCTTAATACCTCAACCAATCATTCTGTCTCTCTCCCATACACATCTGAATACCTCAACCAATCACTCTGTCTCTCTCCCATACACATCTTAATACCTCAACCAATCATTCTGTCTCCCATACACATCTGAATACCTCAACCAATCATTCTGTTTCTCTCCCATACACATCTTAATACCTCAACCAATCACTCTGTCTCTCTCCCATACACATCTTAATACCTCAACCAATCATTCTGTCTCCCATACACATCTGAATACCTCAACCAATCATTCTGTCTCTCTCCCATACACATCTTAATACCTCAACCAATCATTCTGTCTCTCTCCCATACACATCTTAATACCTCAACCAATCATTCTGTCTCTCTCCCATACACATCTGAATATCTCAACCAATCATTCTGTCTCTCTCCCATACACATCTTAATACCTCAACCAATCATTCTGTCTCTCTCCCATACACATCTGAATATCTCAACCAATCATTCTGTCTCTCTCCCATACACATCTTAATACCTCAACCAATCATTCTGTCTCTTTCCCATACACATCTGAATACCTCAACCAATCATTCTGTCTCTCTCCCATACACATCTTAATACCTCAACCAATCATTCTGTATCTCTCCCATACACATCTTAATACCTCAACCAATCATTCTGTCTCTCTCCCATACACATCTTAATACCTCAACCAATCAGTCTGTCTCTCTCCCATACACATCTGAATACCTCAACCAATCATTCTGTCTCTCTCCCATGCACATCTAAATACCTTGAACTACACGAGGCTATGATAAGGTCAGCCGGCTTTGAAATTTCGACGCATCCATGAATATTTCTCAATGCGCCGGATAGAGTCCTTCGAAGCTGGGCTCAGACCTTCGTCTCGATATACTTCAGTTCTGGAACGAAGGTCTTAAACGGCAGACCAGACTGGAGGTGCCTACACTGGAACGTCCTGTAGCTCTCCAGGCTAGACTCAATCTCGTCCTCCTCGCTGTCCAGCCGCGGACGGAGCGACCCATCTCCGTTCGAGGGAGGGGACCCAGAGTTGCCCGTCCCGGTTGGGCCAGACCGTCCTCGAGATGTTTCGACGCGAAGGAAGAGCAAGAACGAAGCGATATGAACGAATAGGACGCTGGCCGCCACAATGGTCACTGCGCAGGTGGACTTAACGATGATTCGCTGGGCGGCTGCGATGTAGGGAAGGAGAAGGTTGACTAGATCTCTCTCGAATAGGTCGGCGTAGAACTCTAGGAAGAACGGGACATGTATCTTTGAGCCTTGCAAATTATACCTAAAGTCCTATTCTTTGTCAATCAGTAAGTCAGTCAGTAAGTCAGTCAATCACTTCGTCAGTCAGGCAGTATATCAGTCTCTCAGTCTGTTCTTTAGTCATTCTTTAGTCATTCAGGTCAGTAAGTCGATTGGTCAGTCAATCAGACATTCAAACTGTATTGTCATCATCATAGCTATTGTTGTCGTCCTCATCAATACATATATCATCATCGTCGTCGTCATAATCATCATCATAATCATCATCATAATCATCATCACAATCATCATAATAATCATCATAATAATCATCATAATAATCATCATAATAATCATAACAATAATCATAACAATAATCAAAACAATAATCATAATAATAATCATAACAATAATCATAACAATAATCATAACAATAATCATAATCATAATCACCATCATCATCATCATCATCGGGGCTGTAAATTTGTCGCTGTCATCCACAGATTCGCAAAAATCGCTGAGTTTTTTCGTGCTGCTCGAGTGAATTTTAACGTTTTGCAGCGAATGGCCGCGAATTTAAGAGTTTTTTTCGTGCTGCTCGAGTTTTTATGTGGTAAAGGCAAAGGTTCTAAACATTAGTTACGACTTCGTGTGCGAAAACATTTCGTGCCTAGAGGAAGACGTTCAGTTCAAGCTCAAGTATGTTTCAGGCGAGCGGCGATCTACTATTTTGCAGAACATGCAATGTGCCCGTCGAATTTAATCGGAATGACAGTTGCACTAAGCACCTGTATACCGACGTTCACAAGAGCAAAGCACAGAAGTGTCGAGAGTGGAAAGGCGAAAAGGGAAAAATTACAACCTGCTCTCTCAGCTGTGTGTGTAAAGCAGACATCGCAGCAATAGCACCCGCCTTTATTGGCATGAATGACTGTTGATTATATTGTCAGTTATTGATTTATTTATTGTGTTACAAATTTGACCGCTAATACGTCGCGCGGATTCTGTGCTTTTTGCCGCGAATTTTCAATTTTCGACCGCGGAAAATTTATTGCCCTAATCATCATCATCATCATCATCATCATCATAATCATAATCATCATCGCCTTAAATCGATGGCAGCAACGCTAAGTACCTGCATAGAGTTGAGGCAAGACTGGCGCAAAGTTACACGGAATGAGAGAGATGCCTGGAAGCGGACCGGGCGAGATGGAGGAAGCACAGGACCAGTTGCTATGGTGACGGAAGCTCTTCTGCCTCTGCCTCTGAAAGCTACACGCCTCAGACGACGACGATGGCAACGCAGCATCGACGATCAAGTGCTCTACAACATTACAAAACGGTTTGCAGGAGTTATAGTCAGAGAGGATGCTAGTGGTAACAGTCACGATTATAATGATGATTAACGCCTTCACGAGGTTCTTATAAGGTGCTATATAAATAGCCAGAGATGTACATGACGATGATCATCACAGTTCTTATTAGTATTATTATTATTACAATTATTACCATTGCTACTGGTATTTGACTGCTACATAAACACTAGTGCAACCGCTACGACTGCTGCTGCTTCTATTACTACAAATACCACTACTAATGTTACAACTGGAATAAAACTACCATCGTCATCACTGTTACTACAATAACTGTAACTGTTTTAGCTGTTACTATAACCACAATTAATACTGCTGATACTAGAACCACAACTACCACTAATTGTATTATTATTATTTTCGTTATTATTATACCTATATAAATTAGGTGAATGAAGATAAAGATGATGATATACACTGGCGTGGTGATGATGATGCTGATGGCAATTCCATTCAATTCTGAGCATTGCCTAAAAGCCAATAACAGCTACCAAATGATTCTCGATATCAGGGTCACGCCAGAGGAAATAGGCCACAGCGAAACGCACTGAGAACGAGATCTGATAGCCAGACTAGATATAGGAGGAGGAGGAGGAGGAGGAGACATGTGTTTCTGTAAATATTCAATGGAATTCTCCTCTGACTTAATGTTCTACACATTGCTGTTATGGCGCTATATTAATTCATTGGATCGTGTTAGATATTATTTATTATTGTCTGATGAAATATTAGATTAGACCATAATAAATCAAACTGGATTATAAAATATTAGGATAGATTAGACTGGATTATAATAAACTAGAATAGATCAGACTCTATTAGAACAGATCAGAACGGACTGGATTTACATCAGAATTAAATAGAAAATAGAATAGACTAGATAAGAATAAAGTACACACCATTAGAATAAATTAGACTGGATTAGTATAGATTAGAAAATATAAGAAAAAATTAAACTACATTAGAACATATTAGAATAGCTTACATACCGATCCTGAAGTGTTCAATAAGGCTCTGTAGATTGAGCAGTTCGATCCTCGCCTGACTGCTACAGTCCCTGACAATGATGTCATTCAGATGCTGAGCCTGTTGCTCAAGGTATGCGTTCGTCTGGTTGACCCTCAGCTCTACGCCATTCACGTAAGACGACAACACACTCCAGTCCCTAAGCCAGGCAACGTCGAGCATCGCCAGCGAACACCTCGCACACAGGCATAGGAGTACGATAAAAGCCACGGACGCGAGAACCCTCGGTAACGCATCACTCTGAGCAACGTGCTCCATCACAGGCGCCATCATATGGTACCCCGGTAGGCTTCCGTCTAGCGATTCACGGGGCACGGGGCGTTCGCAGTTGGAGACGGTGGGATGGGTTGGAGGACAGCCAGGAGAGAGATCGAACTCGGTGATGCGAGTGAGACGGGTATCCAACGTCCCGTGGCAGTCTGTCTCCTCGCTGGAGCTCACCGGAATGTCCTGGCCCTCATGGAAGATCAGCTGCCGCACTAGCTCCTGCCCCCCTGGACCGTCCGAGATACCATCGTGAGGTCTGTGCCCCCGTAAGATGCTCTTCATCACGGCCCCGTTGGCCAAGAGCTGCCCGGGTCTCATCGGCCAACCGTGGAGACCGGTCTCGGCGCGGGTGAGCTCGTTGCAGGCGGCATAGATGGAGCTCACCCGGTATAGCAGGAGCACGGCGTCGACGACGAGGAAAACGACCTGGAGAAAGTCCAACATCGACGCGTCGAGAATCTGCTCCAGCTGCAAATGTGGGTCGACGTCTTCTGGCCTGGAGAGGCCGGCGGACAGGCCCCCAGCCGTCGGGTTGCGGTGCTCCTCCGCCAGGATGAACGTGGATAGCTGCCTTGGCGGTGAGTTGGTCGGTTGCTCGCGGCGCTGAATGCTGACGCGGTACCGCGTGGAGTCGAAGGTGTGAAGCGGGCCCTTCGCGGATGAGTCGTAGCCAGTGGAGGACGAACGGGGCGTCGAGCAGGGAAGACCTGGATGGCGTTTCGATACATCGTCTGGCATGTCCGGCATAAGGGGGATCCTGGAAAAGTACCTGAAATACAGACAGAGGTCTCCGAATTAAAAAAATTCTTTGAGGGTTCAATTGAAAGCGCCCAACGAAGCTACCTGGTTACAATTGTCCAAGGGTCATGTCACAATTTGGTTCTCACTATGGTTTCCAAAGACAAGTAGTAGGGACACATGTTTTAAGTAAGTTTTCTTCCTGCGATTGCAATCCAAATGGACTAGCTCAAATTCCCAAAAGTAGTTGTCATTAATCTTATAGTCGCAATATCTCTAAAGACCTTTCGATAAGCCATGTTGCAATGAGGCCCAAGTATTAACTAAGATAAATATCAAGCATCTGTCAATCAACAAGTTAGTAGTCAACCGATTACACTTATGGCAGTGTATGGCAATATTTAATAACATACAAAACATATGAACTAATCAACAAGATAATGAACTGCATCATTAATAAACCTATGTACACAATGGTTACTGAAGAAAACCTAGAAGGCAGAATGTCGCACCTTGGGTCCTCAACCTGGAATTGTCTCATCTTTGAGCCACAATTCTTTCCCAGGACACCCTCTCCAATGTTCATCCATCACCCTAAGCCCTTTGTTTTCCCGTTCGAGAGTTGAGAACACCTTCGAGACGTGTTCTTGAAGGGGGCTCCATATGAATGTTAGATATTAGATATAAATGAATGAATGAGCATTAGTGGTCATGTTACTTGCCTCTCCCAGAGCTGCACCCACCACAGCTCAACGACCTCAATTTCATCCACTTCCAGAAACATCCCGAAATCCACTTCATCGCCCGACAGCAGCGCCGTCTCAAATCTCTGCTGGAACGATGCGTGCGCATATCCATTGCTCTCGTTGAAGACCCATTGGGCAAAGCTGAGCCAGCCGCTCTTGTGGATTGTCTCCAGGGCCTTCCGATAGTTCCGCATCGACCGCTGCACATCCGACATGACCCTCTCGCGGAACTCGCGCGAGTAGTTACTAACGACGGTTCGATACGATTCCAGACGTGCGTTGAACCGTCGCTCCATGACATGGCTCACTGGATGATGGTCATGGTACGATGCATCCCACGACGCCTCGGCAACGTTCCGCTTCAGTAAGATCCAAGCGATCTCCTCTGTGGTTCGATTGTATGAGTCACCCACGTGGTTCGTGCACGCTCTCTGCATCTCACTTACGAGTCGCTCCTGACTCAGAATCTTCTGCATTCGGAACCGGTCCATCGCCACCGATACGTTATGCGTGATGTTCGTCCGATACGCCTCGAAATCGCTAAGCCGAGACAGCTGTTCGGCTTCCGGTCGTAGTGCGTACGTTAGTATGTAGAAGAATATTGTCACCGTGAACGAAAGGCTGTACACGCTCCATAGAACTATGTAGACACAGACGACAGCGCGCGGGCGACGAGGTTTGGTTCGGGCAGCCGGAAATTTACTCGGCAGGGGAAGATTGGACATTGGGGGCAGGGTCCTTTGGTAGGCTCCCGCACATCGACATCCTAAGTACTCTTCCAGATTTTCCAGACCGTTTTTACTCAACTTTTTGCTTGCCAAACAGATATAAGAAGCGGCGAAGCAAATAACAAGCCCTAGAAAGAGAGCGATCACAACGTTTACGAGCATGGTGCTTCCGCCATTGCTACCGCGATTGGTGCCAGAAGTGGGCGCAGCCTCCAGTCCAGCTACGGTTTCCGAGAGATCGTCAAGTGTCGCATGTGACAAACTGACGTCATAGAACTTCTGCGGATCAGTGAACCGAACGTGGAAGGCGACGTCAGATCGGTCAAGTGAGACCGGTATGTGGAATGTGAGATTGAAGGTGTCGGGACATAGAATAAGGAGGTCATAGCGGAAGAGCTCTTCCGAAGCGAGGAGATCATTGATGATGACGCCGAGATATCCAGGGCAACTGGTCATCTCACCTATGGATGTTGGAAAGAAAGCATCTTTTAGAATTGATTCTAATGCTTATAACAGTTTAACACGTAGTACCTACATGGGTTTTCCTTTAATATGGGACCCACCCGCAGTGTCTCAAGTTAATAGAAGACTTACACAAGTATCTGCAGTAAATACTAGATCGACAACAGTATCAGGAATTACCATGGTATGTATCCACAACAGTACCTTCCAATAATATAAAACTTACAGCAACATCTTCAGGTCTAATGAGACCCAAAACAGTATGTTCAGTTACTATCAGACCAACAACAGTATCTTTGGCCAATATAAGACCTACTACAGTATCTTCTGTTACTATGATACCCAAAAGAGTATCTTCAGTAGCTATGAGACCTACAACATTATCTTCAATTACAATAAGACCCACAACAATAGGTCAGTATCAGTACATTCAGTTGCTATGAGACCTGCTTTAGGTCAGTATATTGAGTGGCTATGAGACCCACATAAGTATCCTAGTTACTACCAGAGCTACAACAGTATCTTCAGTTATTATAAGACCCATATTTATAAGTACCTTCAGTAACAATGAGACCCAGAATAGTACATTCAGTTCAGTTATGAGACCCACAACAGTTTTTTTTAGGTGCTATGAAACCTGGAAATGACAAACCATGAACATGAATCTCCCAGGCATCTTTTGATTCCGTCTGATTCAGATGAACTCCCAAAGATTCATCCGTCAGCAGAAGAGGACTGTCATGACGAAAGTAGTACGGTAGAATCGAAATGTTCCCTGAAAACACACCCGATCTGCTCACAGAGTTGTTTTGAAAGCCTCTGTGTGATGCATCTGAGATGCGAGCAACTTCATTTCCTTGGTCTCAGTATACAAGTAAAATATTAAGCACATTGTTACTACTGCCAAATGTAACATGTGAATGGGCTAATAAAGCCTCAATGAACCAAACCAGTCTCAGTTAGTCAATCCAGCCACCTTGAACTAATCCAGCCTCAATGGACCTAACCAGCATTGGCAGCAACATTCAGACTCGATAGACCAAACCACGGTAGGTCCATCTTGAAGGGACACCATATAAATCACACAGATAGATTTCAAAATGGTGACAGTACTTCAACTTGGGAAAACCCCGGAGAGTACCCGGCTCTCTCCCGGCTCACCTGGAACCGTGAATCGAATGAAGGGACCGGTGTCGACAGACTTCAGGAAATACTTGAACGGCTCTGAGGACGTCTGTACAACGACGCTCACCTCCTGAGCGTCCGTCTCCTGGTGACGCTGCACGGGCCGCATCTTACTAACGTTCTTGTGACAACCATTCTCCTGGATCCAGCTCGATGTACTGAAGTCGAACGGGTTTTCAAACTGCGTCGAAGCCACGTAGATATTGTGCGAGATCTCGTGAATCGGGATTCGCCTATGCGGCTCTGACGTCGGCGTGCCGGTGGTGTCGTCATTTCCGGTGGGGTGTCCCTCCATCCGGGGAGCGTGGATCGTGTAGTTCAACCGGTGACGTAGTTCCTGTCTCCGTAGGAGTAGGCGATTGTGGAGCCTGAGTCCCGTGTCATGTTCAACGGTTAGGTAGTCGGCGGTGTAGCGGCCGCGACTTTGGTAGGCGAGGTCGGTGGAGCGGATGGTGCGGTGGACCTTCGGGGTTTGGAAGCCGCGCTGGGGCAGCTGGACGAAGAAGAAGAGCTCGTAGATGACGGTCTGAGGACGGCGGATCAGGTGGCACTGAACCTCACTGCGCATCCCGTAGAAGACTGGTTGAATGGTGAAGCGGTAGGCGTCTCCTGAAACGAAATCGAACCTGGCGTTATGTCTCTGGTGATGTCCTTCCTTCTCATCAATATCAAGTAAATTTTTTAAAATTCATTCAACGAACCAGTTTCGGCATTTTTACCGTTTTAACCTGTTGCCACTTCGTTGAATATCAAACATCAATCGTTCAGTGTATTTAAAAAAAAAACAACCTACTACATTGACAATTATAAATTTAACGAGAATGTAACAAGCTTAAGATTTATGTACCTCGCATGCGTGAAACCGGAAGCTAAAAAGAGAGCATGGACAGCATAGGAAACTACACATCTATTAGACATACCCAAAATCTTTGTAAGCAATTTTGCATGATTGCATGATATATATATATATATATATATATATATATATATATATATATATATATATATGTTTTGTTTTTATAGGGGCCTTTGCATGTATGTTTATATGTTTGTATATTTGCGTGGATGTATGTATTACATGTTTGAAAGTGAACTTGTATGTATGTAGGCCTCTATGTATGTTTGTTTACATCCAAGAAAAGGTTGTCTGCTGCATTGCTTACCCATTGCGCATTCCACTGGAACGCTTGTGCATTCCTCACTATGGGCCAACTTGCAGTCCATCAGAGTATAACACTCCACCTGACAACATCTCCTCTCGAATAGATCTACAACGACACATGCTTAATTGTAAATGTAATGAATCAGGCCATGTAATGTAACATTAGAGTGGAAATTGTAAGGCAAAGATAAGGTATCATCCAAGGATAAGGTTGATGAAGGGAAAGGTATATCTGAGGTAGCTGTTAATGAGAAAAGGTAGGTACAGAGTGGTAAGTTAGGGTATCATTCAATTTGTATATCACCCACAATCAGTGAAGGGTAAAATACCCTTCCAAAGAATTTCGAAAATACAAAATAAATACAAAATAAAGTAGTTTCGAAATTATATTAAAATGCAAATAAAATACATCTCATAAAAGTTTGGAAATACAAGAGTAAATGATATCAAAAGTATTTCAATCAATCAATCATTCAATCAATTTCTTTTCAAAGCAAAAAACATAAAGAACATCAGTTATAAAACAAAAGGCTACAAAGTGAGCCCTGAAAGGGATTGAAATCTCGCTAGAAGGGACACCCGAATAGCAGAATTACCGATAGAAAAGAAAACCGCCTTAATTACCATTGTTTCTATTCTTGGCGCACTGGGATATATAAATCAATTCTCAGAAACAAAGAATTCTTAACTAGTTAACTAACTTAACTATTGCGGAGGTGTGCATGGGCGACAAGTGTGAGACCAAAAGCCAGTTTTACCATCTGCTATCAACCGATCCCTGTGGGGATCTGATATGATCATCTACATTTATGTACCATTTGTTAAAAACGATCGAAACTTGTTTTTTAAGTGAATGAGGGGTAATAAAAGTGGGAGAGCGTTCCAGATCAATGGGTCCGAAGACCTAAGACTAAATTTGCTTAGGTTTGTTTGGGTTCTAACAGGACGGCATGCGCGGGAATTTCTGGTGCAATAGGTATGGATGTCGTAGCCCATGGAAAAATAGTTTGAGAATACCGATGGGAGGGAAAAAATTTACCGATTTCAAGTTTCTTTTAGCTGATCAAATTTTAGTAATTGAAGATATTTAAATATTGGGTCAGTGTATTCACTTCTATGGACACCTGCTATAAGACGTATCGCCCTTTTTTTTAGAACTACAAGTTTGTCATGCCTCGATGTGAAATTTTTTAAATCCTTTCACAAGATATTTGTGAAGACAATTATCCAACCATACTGATTATTTGTTGGTCATTTGATACTAGTACTCAATGAGTTGATAAAAATGAACTTGTTTCTCACTACTTATTCATTATCCGTTTCTTCAATCGTTCATTCATTCATTCATTCATTCATTTATTGAATAGTGTGCATCCTACCGTCCTTTAAAGCGTCCACAAGCTCGCTGTACACCACAGTCGGCGCCCTCGCCACTCTCTCCTACAACCTATCCCATCCCTGCTCCCAATACCATTCTCCTTACACACTCTTTCTCCCTATCCTTCTCCGTCTCGCTTTTTCTCTCTCTTTCTCCTTGTCTGTCCTTCTCAACTCTGTCATTCTCAAACTCTCTCCCTCTCTTTCTTCCTTCCTCCATCGCTCTATCTAGCTGTCTGTCTTTCTCAGACTCTCTATCTAATTCCCCTTCCTGCTTTCTTCCTCTATCTCTCTTTTTCGTTGTCTCCTTCACTCTCTCTACCTCTTTCCATCTATCCTTCCCTCTTCCAACTCCTTGTAGCGCCTCCTAGACGTAATACCCTCCCCCACCCGAAACAAGCGAGCACCCCACGGGAGCGTCGTCTTCCTCACCAAGCACGACACATCGCAGCTGATTGAGGCATTGTTCGCAGCGAGATATCGCCGACCGACAGTTGCTTGTGGGAAAGCGTATCGCCTTCTCTGCGCTGTACGTCTGGTTGAAGAGGCGCTCGAGCAGTTCCGTTCTCTGCGTGCAGACGATGCTGTTGGCAGCCGACCTCAACAGCTCCGGAAAGGTGCCCTGGAGGAGGACATAACGCAATGAGATGAGGCGATCACACGATGAGAACAATGAGGCTGATTGGCGGGGCATCAAGCGACCCCCGCATGGGGTGAATTCGAACGGAGGTGGGAACTTCGCTGAGCATTGAAATGACGACGACGATTGTAGTATTACTGATCATAGTATACTACTGATAATGATAACTGTTATGGAATTATTATTATTATTATTATTATTATTATACACTGTGTCCCGATTGAAAGTGGACCCCAACAAAACGTGTCATAACTCGGTCAAAACTTGTAGCAGTGGACTGAAAGTTTTAGAACAACAATAGTGAGACTATCAGCACAAAACGTTAATTCCGTTTGGAAATGTTAGTGATTGTGTCAAATTTATAAGCGTTTGATATGCAGCACCGATAAAGGGAAGTTTCGAACAAAGGGGCCCTACAAGAGCCATAAGGAAACGAAGTTTAATCACATCTGTCTCATGCTCAAAATATCCTCCTTGTTCACGTACGCACGACTGCAAATGTGGACATCACTGTTTGATGGCCCGGTCGATGGTCACGTTTTCAAACAACTGCCACTCCTCAATCAGACGTGCCTCAGATGATCGAATGTTCCTTCAGCACGCTCCAGATTTGATGGTCAACAGGACTGAGGACTGAACTGTTTGCTCCATAACCGTTTTCATGTCACAATTATTTGACCAAAATTAATCATCTTTTATAAATGCCTTGTTTCTTGATCTTTTACGCTAAAATAAGTGACATATTCCATCAATAATGACGTCGCCAACGTGTGAGAAATTAACCCACGTTGGAAACTTTCAATTTTACCAGCTGTTTCTAATCATTCAGTTTCTGTGCCTCTGCTGCATCACTTTAGGTCAAATTTTGCAGATTTATTCGAAAATGATGAGGAATACTGCATGTGTAATTTTATTGATATAAGCCTAATCTTATTAGACAAACGCTTAGGGGTCTACTTTTCATCGGGACACAGGATAGATCTCATTCAATGAGTATCGAACACCAAAAAAATAATAGTAATAATAATAACACAGTTAGGAAATAAGAAGCAAACAATGGTCCTAGTTTAAACATCGATTTCTGCTAAAATAGCGAGAGGAATTCTTCAATTGTCCTAAATAATTAATTGCATAAACGTTTAATTACGTCATACTACTATTATTCTGCTAGACAAACTAGGGTGAAAACTTCGAGAAAGAAAGTCAAAACCGACGAACAGGTCGAAGCAATACAGGACAAACGTGTCACGAAACTTCTCATGGAGCGACTTGTCCCTCCCCCCCCCCCCATTGCTGAGGATGTTTACGGGAGTTGGTCGAAAAGTTGGTCATAGATGAAATGGACAAATCATTAGAACCCATAAATCTACGAAAAAGTGGTCTTGCTATCTGCATACGATTATTTGAACTGCGCGCTTAGGATGTCATGGTGGTGGAAAACTGAAACATTTGTTGATGGATTATCGTCGGAATGACCTTCCACCATCTGGTTCCATTGGCGCCCATGCATCCCGGTGGTACCTGACCAATTCAGCGATAGATTATTCGGTTAGGGCAAGGTTATGCCGCGTGATGGTCGGTTACCGTCAGGGTTAGGTTTAGTGTCCTCGTTGGATAAAATATAGCGGCTTAATAAACTTCCATTCAACATATTCTATCCATAAGCAGAAATCTTTCCATTCATCCAGCTTCCATTCAGGCTTAATTCTTTTCATCAATATAGTGTCCACTTAGGCAGAATAATTTTCATAAATCCAGCTTCCATTAAGGCTGAATTCCTTTCATCAATTAAGCTCCCATTAAGGCTGAATTCCTTTTATCAATCCAGCTTCCATTTAGGCAGAGTAATTTTCATCAACCGAGCCGCAGAAACACAGCGCACCTTGTGATATCACATCAATCGAATCTGTTTCTGTGCCTAATTGTCTTTCACTGAATCCTCCCGGAAGTCAAATTATCGGCGCCATCCTTACATAACCGCAATGCAAAGCGTCACTGGATTGGCTAGTGTTTCGTCAACTGTGATTGGTCAAGCCGTATTCTGCACATAAAGCCCTCTGTATCTTACGAAGCCGGAGAAATTCTCAATGCTCTGTTCTGGATGTGGGTTGTTTTGAAAGCACCGATGCAGCATCATACTTTTTCGCTGGTCTCGCCAAACGCCTTGAAATCCTTCCTGTGTACCTGTTCTTTGTCCTTGCAACTGATTTCACAAGCACTTACCATTAACGCGCTATCCGCGCTCGTGAATAAGCTTGACTATCGAGTGGAGCTTCGGAAGTTAGGCGATTATGACTACGATACATGTTCCGCTATTCCTTTTCACCGGGGTAGACTGAAAGCGCCTCCGTGTATCAACCGCAAACTTCAAATTTCTATAGCGCAACTCTAAAACTACGGGCAGAGGAACCAACCTATTCAAGAGCGCTGCGCCTAATCAGAGAGCGGCTGTCAAGAGAGCAATTAGTAATACTAGCTTCAGTTTAATGACACCGTGAGATACAAATGCCCATTAGCATCGCCCTCCTCCAGGGTTGGGACAGGCTCTGTCAAAGCGCGCACAGAGGTGGAGCTGAGAAGACAGTTATCTTGAAGTGGCGTCATTAAAGATCACAAGCAGCACCGTCCCCCTTTATCCAGGTTTAGGACTGGCACTTCAAATGAGACTGTACAGTAGAGGAGTTGCAAAACGAGTCATCTTGGAGAGGCGTTATTTATATGGTTAATGAATTCGGACCGCTGACTACGAATAAACCGTAGACGCAACGCACGCACCAACACACCTGTGGATCGCAGGGATTTTCTGTATTTCAGCCAAGTTCTGTACTGAGAGGAAGCCGCCCTAGCTCTCCTCATATCGCAACGCTTGACGGATCGCCCGGAAATGAAATCGTATTCGACTGACAGTTCTAATTAAGATGATTAATTGCAACTGCGACACCTGTTCTAATTACAGGATCGCTCTTGCATTAGCCCAGACGACAGAATGTGGATCGACGACCGCGTGTGTATGTGTGGATAGGCGACGGGCAGGTCTTAAATAAACAAATGCGGGTCAGATTTACCAAGGCGTTCGAGATTTAATTGAATTTCTGACCTAGTTCGTCGGCTCAAAAGAATTAATAAGCTAACTTATGAAAAGAACTTTGATTAAATGCAACTATTGTTGTTGTTGATGATGTTGTTATTGATGATGTGTTGATGTTGTTGTTGTTGATGATGACGATGACGACGACGATGATGATAGTGGTGGTGGTGGTGGACACTGGTGGTGGTGGACACTGCTGGTGGTGGTGATGTTGGTGGCGGTGGACACTGGTGGTGATAATAATGATGACGATGATGATGACGACGATGACGATTATAAGTATGGCGTCGGGAGGAGGAGGAGGAGGAGGAAACAAAGCAATATAATTTACACGCACGCCCCAACCGCTACTATAATGATCACCGTCGCTATCATCGTCATCATCACAAACATCATCATCATCAGTATCACAGCCACCACCACCACCACCCCCACCACCATCATCATCATTATTATCATCACCCTCTTCATCATCATCTTCGCCATCATCAAAAAAAGCACTAAATGACCAACATCTAATTACATTCCAGTTCTCTCCATGTTTCCTGCCTCTCAACCACATGTGCTGCAGCGCTCATATATCGCGTGGACCACGTAGCACTTGCACCATATTACAGAGACGACGACGTATCTTTTAAGCCCTGTTTATTTCGCACCCAAACAACCCCAGGCATTGCTCGACGGGTCACGCCAAGCCATTAGACACGACCAATGCCATAGCCACCGCCTTAATCAAAAACCAGACGCTAGGTCTCGTGTGCGAGGCTTGTGAGCGCTTCGCTGAAGCGGAGAATGAGCGCTAAGCCTCCTTTGTCGCCCGGATTGCGCGGTAGTTGTCTATGGCGTGTGAATTCTATTGTTAGATATTCTATGGCCATGTCGTACCCATTCTTTTGATAATTATTCCGGGCGAATGAATATTTCTTTGTTCGGTACTTCATATTGTTCAGTACAGAATTGTATTATACAATATGAATGGACCGCGTTGCGTAGCGGAGAACGTTGGGATGGAATTATAATGTGGTATAACGTAATGGCAGCCTTGCGTGGCCGCCGACATTTAATTTCGACTCCTGCAAGAAGAACTTGTCATCATTCGTACATACTGAACTTATAAATGATACTTCGATTTGTCAGTTTGAAATTAAACGAAAATCATTATTATTATTTTTACCCTAAGTAAATTATCATTATTAGGCATATTATTATTATTAATATTTATTTTTTTAATGCCCTGAGGTACTTCGTTCCCCAGGGACTTAGAAACTACTACTGCTACAACTACTACTACTACTCCACCTACCAGCACCACAACCAGTACTACTACTACTATTATTATTATTTTTATTATGCCCTGATGTACTTCATTTCCCCAGAGACTTAGAGATTATTATATGATGCGAAATTGTCTGGAGGGTGAGGCCTCGTCGTCAGGGAGAGAAGAGAAGGTACTCTTAAATGCGACAAGATTGTACCACTGGTTGATGAAAGAGGTTTACTGCAAGTTTAAGGCATTTCTGTTCCAACCTATCTCGGTTGTTCTTCAGCGTGGGAACGCCGCCTGCCTCTTCGGAACATTGCCACCACTCACTTAGCTCGCCCACATGGGCGATAACAGCATAATATAATAATAATAATAATAATAATAATAATAACAACAATAACAATAATAATAACGAAGCTGTCAGAATTGCGGTGGGGACACGCATTTGTGAGCCACATGTATGTCCATGCGGGTCACAAGTCAATGCGGAAGGAGCACACGGGCTTTCTTGTGGTCTTGGACCAGGGCGGTTCGCAAGGCACGCAGCATTAAACGACATAATCAGTCGTAGCCTCACACGCGCTGGTTTCGCAAATATAAAGGAACCCCCGGGACTCTCCAGAACGGACGGAAAACGCCCTGATGGTCTGACGCTGATCCCTTGGCGAAGAGGACGGAACCTGATATGGGATGCGACAGTGATTGACACCGTGGCTCCATCATATCTCCAAGCGATGTCATCTTTGGTGGGAGCTGCAGCGGAGGTGGCAACCACCAGGAAGACCATCAAGTACAGCCAGCTCGCTGTCAGCTATCTCTTCATTCCATTGGCTTTGAGACCATGGGCCCAGTCAATAACGAAGGAATAGACTTCGTCAAAGACTTGGGTCGCCTTCTGACACATGTCACCAGAGACCCTAGAGAGACAAGCTAGTTGTTCCAACGATTGTCAGTTTGCATCCAGCGCTTCAAAGCAGTTGCCTTCAGAGGCTCTTTTGTGCAGCTGTAGTTTAACCAAACAATATAAACACTCGTGCACTCAATTTCATAATAATAATAATAATAATAATAAAAATACCGCGTAACGAGTAATCGTCAGAGTTAGATTTGAGCATCGTCTAATAGATTAACAACTCGTGACCCGAATGATTATATTCACCACATCTTATTCGCCAAGACCACAACATGATTTTTCGTTTCAACTTATATGTAGCCGTGCATTTGAATTGATGGCCGCTTGCCATGCTCTAAGGCCAGCGACGTCAACGTCGTCAATGGCAACGATTACTGTTTAATTGGCGGCGCATTTGAAAACAAACCGAATTGAAACTCAGATGAGTCAAAAATCTTGTAAGGGTCAGAGGGTTTGCTGGTTGTGTTGGTTGTCTTTCAAAGCCCATGCCTCAGATGGCACGATGCACCGGCACGGCCCTCGAACCGCCCCTTGTCCAGGTTCTGACAAGCCACCGGCGGACGGCCCTTTAAAGCAAAATACCACAAGACAGTCGTCTTCTACCACTAGCGTGCAGATCTCTTTCTCACGGGATCTGTCACCGGACGTTGGGCCGATCGTTTCTCACCTCTCACATCCTGCTTCACCCGGTCTTCTCATTAAGAGAATCCCACAAGCAGCAAGGCCATCTGTTGCTGCTCTCCTGGCCGATTTAATCCAAGCAACTGTAAGAGAACCAAATTGCGTTGCAAAATGGTTCGATTTGCTGGCCTTCGGTGGAACTGTACTAGGGAAGTCAAGAAGAGGTGGACGAAAGCACAATATGACCAAGATGATTTTGTCCCGCATTACTGAATGGGGACTGCAGGGGCCAGACCAGTCGACTAACGATGACTTGCCATCGACGTCAAGTCGTAAGTTCAAGTCCGCTAAATGCGACCACGCCAGGTATTTAGCCTCAACAGTTGCAAGCAAGCTGGAGGAAGGCAATTTCAATGCAGCCATCCATCTCATCTGCAGCAAGGATAAGCCGGCGCTGGACACGGCGGAAACTCTGGCCGCGCTTAAGAAAAAGCCCCCGCCTGCGCCAGTGGACAGGAGAACACCGTGTGATCCAGACAGTTCAGATCGCTCATCCGGCTTCAAGTTTCTAAAGAAGAAGTCGCTAGGGCAATCTCCTCTTTCCCTGCGGGTTCGGCTGGTGGTCCAGATGGCATAACTCCACAACGCTTAAAGGATCTGATGGTCTATTTGGTAGATGACAAAATCGGGCAACATCTATCCGACCTTGTCAATCTGCTCCTAAAGGGAGGTCTATCCGAAAAGGTGAATGAGGTTATCTATGGGGCAAACCTATTAGCCCTGAGCACGAAGGACGGAGGCATATGAGCGATGCTTAACCCGCCTATGGGGTAGATGACAAAATCGGGCAACATCTATCCGACCTTGTCAATCTGCTCCTAAAGGGAGGTCTATCCGAAAAGGTGAATGAGGTTATCTATGGGGCAAACCTATTAGCCCTGAGCACGAAGGACGGAGGCATATGACCGATGCTTAACCCACCGATCGCCGTGGGTTACACATGGCGTCGTCTGGCGGCAACGTGCGCTAATTCGCATGCGGTAACAAGGCTGTCTCAACTGCTCGCCCCCATTCAGCTTGGGGTAGGCATTCGATCCGAAGAAGGAACGCAGCAAGGCCATCCTTTAGTCTAAGTGTACCGAAGCTCTTGTACAGTCTGCGCACAGCCGTCTGCGCTGATTGCCCGGGCTTGGCTCGGTTTGATCAACTGCTGAGAGAAGGACTGTCAACCAATTTAAATGTGGACTTTGACAATGACCGTTGGCTCCAAGCTTCTTTGCCGGTGAGAGATTGTGGTCTGGGAATTCGTTGTGCATCTACGCTGGCACTTTCAGCCTTTCTGGCTTCTGCTGCTTGTACAAGCGAACTCCAGACATGCATCCTACCAACAGAGTCTGCTGTGGAACCATATGAACTTGCGAGTTCGGCACTCAACGCTTGGAAGACCCTGACAGATGCAGAACCACGCATCAGGAGCAGCGAGTCATCGCCAGGAAGAATGGGACCTCAGATTCACAGACAAGGCATGGAAAGGTCTGCTGGAGTCCAATAACAATCCATGTGACCGTGCTCGCCTGCTGGCCTCACGAGCACCTCATTCTGGAGACTGAATGCCCTAGGCCTGCGCCTCTCAAACGAGGATGTACGAATGGCAGCCGGGTTGAGGGTAGGAGCGACGCTCTGCGAGTCACATTATTGTCACCAATGTCAAGAGAGCGTCGACGCAAAAGGGCTCCATGGCCTAATTTGTAGAAGAGGCAGCGGAAAACATCAACGACATAGCATGTTGAACGATGTCATCTGGAGAGCTCTTGGCAGAGCGAAGATTCCAGCGCAAAAGGAACCTCTCGGCTTGGTAAGAGAAGATGGATAGCGACCGAACGGCGTCACGCTCATTCTTCGGAGACGTGGTCGATGTCTGGCATGGGATGTGACAGTGCACGACACCTACGCCAAGTCACATCTTGCTGACACATCTATCAGAGCTGGCGAAGCAGCCGAACGCGCAGCTAAGACGAAGAGGGCCAAGTATTCCACCATAACCAAAACCCACGACTTCGTAGCCCTCTTCTTGGAATCCGGCGGCGCTGGGAGCAGTGAAGGACTGCATTTCATCTCAGAGTTGGGCAGTCGAACGAGTGCTGTAACTCACGATCCAATGGAGACGGCATTTCCGCTCCAACGTATTTCGATTTTGCTTCAGCGTGGGAACGCTGCCTGCCTCTTCGGAAGATTTCCAACACTCACTTAGCTCGCCCACTTGGGCGATTACAGCATAATGTGAAACATATATGTATAATAATAACAATAATAATAATAATAATAATAATAATAATAATAATAATAATAATTGAGTTATCATAGCTTTTAGTTATTCAACATAAACCTCTGATGAGTTCCATAATAATAATAATAATATAATCATACAAATAATATTATTATCATATATTATTATTATTATTTTTAATAATAACAATATTGTTACTATGATTATTACTATTATCATTAATCATTTATTGAGGATAGCAAGCAGTGATGTCGTATCTTGGTACATTTAGATTCTGCATCACTTAGTCAAAACTTACCATTTATCTTTACGGTTTTTAATTTCAAATAGCTCAGAGCACAAAACTTCGCTTAAAGGAGGAAGACTCATGAGAATATAGAAGATTCTGCTTCTAGATTCTGCGACCGCGGAGTAAAGAAGCGTTCCCAGAACCGAATAAAAATAAATATTGCCAATATTTATTAGAACAACATTCTGGGTCGACAAACCAGTACATGCCAGTCGGCCGATCAAAGCCAGTTCTAATAAGGAATTCGTGGAATACAGCGAAGTTATACGTATATTTGTAATACATATAAAATGTTGCTTTCTACATTGGAGAAAATAGTTACTACTACAAAAGTACATGAGTACTCTTGTCTCTGTTCTGAGGTGAATTGGTGAACTACTGAACCTTCTGTTGGTTCTCTGCCCTCCTTTAGTTAGGTTCGTACGTCCAATGTCGCCATTCCTCACGTTACCCGACTCTTGCCTTGAACTTTCAGTAAACCTCTTTCATCATCCGGTCCAGTAACATCATTCTCGATCTTTCTCTTGTTGTGCACGATACTTGTTAATTTAATAACGCAACTTAGACCCAGAATAAGCACAACAAACCAGGGGCTTCAATCCCCATTGAGTGCTGGAGGCAAACTCCCGGTCCTAAGTATCAGAAAGGTATAGATATTCCCCCAAGACTAAAATAATCTCCCCTACCTGAAATTGGAGGCATTTACCTCCGCGAACCCTCCCCTATCTGGACGCCGCTGCAACAAACTAGACCATACAATAGCGCAAGATTTAATATTAATAAACAAGAAATCATTATATATTCTATTATCAATTTTCATTGACCAACAGTAGTGTGAGTATAGGATTGTATGACGTGTTTTCATATTATTCTACGAGTTCTAATATTCGAATGGACATGCTCCATTATCAAGTATTCTATGGTGTGCGCATTTTATTTACTCAACCTCAGCTCAAATATTCCGTCGCGTATGAATTCCATTATTAGGTATTCTATTATATAAAAATTCTATAACTGTATTCATCGTCCGATATTTGTATTAGGTATTCTAAGGCTTATGACTTCTACGATTCAGTATTCTACAGTGTTCTGAGCGTTACAGCACCGGTTGAATTTATATAGCGCCCGACGTTTCAATCATCGACAGATCGGAAATAGTTGGACATGAAAGAAGAGATAACCGGAAGACCGGAGCGGAAGAGCGGCGGACGGAAGGACTATTTCCTGGTCGGGGTAAAATTGATTCTGTCACTTTGATCTGTCGAAATAGGAACTGGAAAAAGAGAGACGAAGATTATGAACTCCATAAACTACACAATTCGTGGCCATAACTGCCCGCTTGCCGACTGTAGATCATCTTTGTTCGTCCTGTTTGTCTTTCTGTTAATTTGTCTGTCTGTCTGTCTATCTGTCTGTTTGTCTGTCTGCCTATACGCAGGTCTGTACGTCTCTCTGTCGGTCAGTGATTCAACATGCAACGTCAGTTAGTCTGTCTGCCTGCCTCTCAATTTGTCTGTCTGTCTGCCTATCTGTCAGTCAGTTCATCTGTGTGGCCGTTTGTCTGTCTGTCAGTTACCGTAGCTGTACCTCTCTTCAGCCAGCAGTCGGAATGCTTCAAGGCAAGTATCGGATGCATCAGGATCGGATGAAGAGAGATGAACTGATCAGAAAGATATGCTTTGAAGTCGAATAGGAAACTAGTAGGATATCAGAGGCGGCAATCTCGTTTGACAGGTGAGGGACGGACACCCAATGAGAGGGGTAAAAAATGTTGGGGGGGACGAACGTATAACATGCCCATCTCGGTATAAGGTGGGGACTTGTTCCCCTCGACCCCCGGGATCGCCGCATCTTTAGAATATAGAGACATTAGAATAGTTCGAATAGATATTATATTCTATCAGATGAGTCTTTTGAGTTCTGAAATAGACTAATTGTTGTTTAAAATAAGATGATAAACAGTTCGTCTACGGTATTTCCAATACAAGATTGAGCGCCGTTAAGAAGAATTCCACATAGCCAGACATTAAGAAAAAATGTCACAATGCCAGGCATCAAGAAAAATGTTACATTGGCCATGGATCGTTTCCACGATGCCACCAGGGGATGTCCATCAAATCGGGTGATTGGAGGAGGGAACATGAAGCGCTACAACACGTCGGGGGAAAAGGAGGAAAGGGGTGGGAAACAAGGACAGCGACAAGAGTTGTTACGGAATCGGAGATCAGTATCATTTCGAGGAAATGGCAGCGTATACATAGATCATTTGACGGCAGAAGGGCGTCAAAGGCGTCACCAGGCGTCGCTTTCGTAATTGCGGCACTGCAGCGGAATCCTGCCAACAACGACATCCCATTCCCATGGCTAATTAGCACACCGGACATCAACGGACCCGTTGTAGAGCCGCTGCCAGTCCAGATGACCGTCCCTAGACAACGCTATCTGGACACAATATCATATAATGTTTTGGCAACCGTAGCTTCGAAATAATTATGGCCGCATTCTCGATAATAATTCTGAATTATTAAAAAAGGAGAATGTGAAAATATGACTTCGGAATAATGGGCTATGCGTCTAAAACGGCTGTGGAACTTCACCTAATAGTAACGCATTCCAATCGCAAAGTGGAATGTACTGAATGTATTGCCGATAACAATGGGTAGATCACTGGATAAAAGCGCGTATGAATCAAGCTGGAAAAATTGGAACTACTTAGGAGTAATACTGAACGTGGCATTCGCCATGAAACACTAGATCCCATGCAGTTGTTCAATTGCTCATGTACAGTTGCCGGATCTCTAAATCGTGACAATTGTGCAGGACCATACCGAGCTATAATTGCGCCCTGTGCCTAACTAATTGCGCATTGTGCATAGCATCAATTTGGCGCCCCCACATTTTGAAAATAGTGCATTTTATGGAATAAGTTATTCCATCATGAAATTTGCGCCATTTCCAAATTTGCGCCCGGGGCCTAGGCCCCGCTGACCCCTCCCTCGGTACGGCCCAGCAATTGTCATGTAGATATATCTGGCAAATCTGACCGATATAGCGTCGAGAGGGGAGGGGTCTGGGAGGCAATTGCCCAAAGGCCCGGTGATTCTTAGGTGCCCGAACAGGATTCGCAATCAACTTATGAAAAATATTATAATCAGTCATAAAAACCTTATGATTTATTCCTATAACATATAATATACCCCACCTTGTGCCATAGAATAGTCTGTCCAGGAACCGGATTTAATTTGCCTAAGAGTCCGGATTTCCTCTGACTGGGGACCCGAAAATGCTGTCGGCGAGCCTGAGTTAACATAGTTCAATACTGCAGCAGGAAAAAATGGCGACGGGTAGGCCTATACTCTTTTAGGTGGTGGATTTAAAATAAGGGAGCCGGGTCTCACATCCGGCTGAATTTATCTTGGTTCTAGTTAAGAAATAATGTTATAATTTACTTAGGTGGCCCTACCTAGCGGGACTATTGACTGTCCTTTGTGGGTCCCTCTGTTGTTGCAGATTGATGAAAAGATATTTGTGTTTCTATTAGGTTTTAATGGCTGCAATAAATAAATGATTTCAACTGAATTTAACCACTGCTCTCACGAAATAGTCTCGAAGATCAACCTATGCGGCGAATACCACAATAGAGGGCGTTGCAAGTTGTTGTAGGACGAGAAACCCTCTGGAGACGTGAACCCGAATAATCGAGTGCAAATCATGTAGAAGTACGATAATTCCGTCCAGATGGTAGACATAAACCGTGCCAGTTCTGCACGCAGAGTCCTTAACTCACCCCGAACTCATAAGAGGAGCAGCGGTGGGATGAGTTCAAAGGGTGAACGAGAAGAGGGAGAAGTCATACATGAACTGCTAATGACTGGCCTGGTGCTTAGATTTGACGGACATTTTTCCATTTTCACAGAACTGGGTTAGTCGTACTAGGACTTCGCACCAAAGAGACGGCCATCTGCGGCGCCGACGGTCTCCGCAAATAAGACACAAAGGGTTGGAAGACATCCGATCATCGGTCGGATCTTTGATAGATCAAACGGGAAAGGCGTCGGTGGTTTTCTCAAGAGTTGCTGGCGAATGCTCTCGGTTTGTTTGTTCATTAGTTGAACTGGCGCAAAGATATAATAATAACTGGAGCTTAAATGAATAAAATCAGGTTGTATGATCACTTGTGGTACATTATTTATACGTGGGCATTTAATCACGTAGTAGCACACACTTATTTAATTCATGGGCGTCCACACAGGAAGGTCCGGAGGCAAATGCCTCCAATTTCAGGTAGGGAGGGGTAATTTTTTAGTCTATGGGGGGATATCTTGCCTTCTTAAGACTGGGTACCGGGGGTTTGCCTCTATCACTCAGAGGGCGGATTGACGCCCCTGATTTAATAAATGCATGTATGTATGTTGCTATATAGGGGCCTATGCATCAATCAATCAACACTCAATCAATCAACAATCAATCAATCAACAATCGCCCGTAGGTGTCTAGTGCCTTTCTGACCAAATCTCTTCACACATCTCTATGTAGTGTGTTTACATGCATGTATATATGATTGCACATGTGTATGTCTTAATCAGATCACTTTAGAACATGAACACTGAAAGGATCTTACCCCACATCATACATGTGTATTCGTAATTTCATATATAAGAAATCTACATTTTAAACACTAAATACCAGTTCTCAAAATCTTCGGATAATTATACATGAAACACAGAAATGATTGTTTACGGATGTTCCGATTCTAACCAATCTGAGTCAAGGCGCAGATATAAGTCTCGCGCCGGTTATCTAGCGCGATATTACTGTAACTAGGTTGCCGACCTCGTCTTCATTCCCCAATCACGGCGCCGGTTGAGTAGTTTGAAATGGACGCTGTCTAATGACCCAGATAGCTCGGAAGTAGATTCTTAGCGCCGCCCAGTTAATCTGGGGGCAATTTAGCGAGTTCCTTCTCTACGATTGATCGTGCGTCACACTTTGTGCGGTATCACGTGATCAAGGCACGTGACAAAAATTTCCGATGATTGCGGTCCGCGCCAGCAATATATTATGACCACAACCTTGTTTAGCACTTCATTCAGAGAATCTTATCAGAGGCGTTTCAAGTCGAATGAAAGAATGACAAAAGCCTATATTTATTAATACCATTATGTTTAATTATTATGAAAACTAATATTATTAACTAATAATAATAATCATCGTCAACACAATGCTGCTTCGAGTTTTCTAAGTTGTCGGTCCATTCACCTGGAATGGGCTCCCTGTTGCCCTTCGTCGTCCCTATACAAGGATCTTTATAGGCCTACCTGTTGTAAACTCTACAGTCAATTCTTTCTTGCCGTGGCTGGGCTTGAAGCACCTCTGAGTAGTTTCGCTTGAACAGGTGCTATATGAATTTTCGAAATGAAATGAATGAATGAATGAATAATAAGAATAATCGAAATACATTTTAAATAAAATAATAATAGTAATAATAATAATCGAATGACTGAGATTAGTTTCACGATCATTTTTGATTTGCGGAAATTTACCTTGTAATAAATATTAACCAGAAGCCAATCGACTTTTTGGGGCGATTTATGTTGCGCATTTAAAAAGCTCGCTAGATACAGAGACCCAGATTCGAGGTCAATTGGATCGCAATAGGCATAGGCTTAATTAAACTCATACACGCACACAAGCGCACATACAAGCATACATTGCTCGTCTTTCTCGCTACTCCCATATCACTATCAACATGACTGACATCCGACACTGGCTTCCAGTTACGTCGCGTATCCATCAGAACAGCGTTTTCCAAACTTTTTTCCCGTTGCGCGGTTATTTATATACATCTCTTTCGTGATCCATCAATTTTGTATCGCCTATATACTTGCCTCCAGGTAAAAAAACAGAATGACATGATTGTCCATACAAATATCTTATGTTCTGATGATGTCTAGTTGCTGGGACAACTAGGTGACAACTAGACTGACTGCTCGTAGCATACAACCATCATTTTATATATTTAATTTAATAAAAACCAATAAAATCAAATATTAAATAAAAAATATTAAATAAATATTAAATAAATATTAAATAAATTTTAAATAAATATTAAGTAAAAAGATTTAGGCGACCAGTAGCACATTCACATAGTAGCCCGGTGCCGCTTCGCGACTCACCATTTGTAATAGTAGGCAGTCCTAAGAATTTAACTGGGACTATCACCCAAGAAAATATGTTACTTTACGCCTTGCATGTCAACAATAAATTCTAACACAATTCGCTATTTCTAATAAAATAGTGAAAGACGTGTATTTACTGCAGGCGTGTACATGTATGTGCAGAGACCATAAACAATATCTGTACGTCTGAGAACCGGTGCACCAACAGACAGACAGACACACATAGACAGACAGATAGACGGACAGAAAGACATACAGCCAGACACTCAGACAGATACACGCACCCATATCAAGACAGAGACAGACATACAGAAAGACAGAAAGCCAGACACTCAGTAAGGCGGACAGACAGACAGACACACGCACCCATATGAAAACAGACAGATATAGACAGACACACAGACAGACGAACACACAGACCGCCGAGTGACAACTAGTCATGCAGAAAGCTACAGCACATCCCACGGGTTCACTCATATAATGCGTAGCCACAGCAACTTCCAATGACGCTGACGCGACATTTCGTCATCGAACGATCACGACGTAGCCTAGCCACCTGGTGAGGGAAAGGGTAACTAGAAACAGATCTCTTAAGAGTAGGCAGGCTCAGATAATATTGGAAATCATCAGAAGCAGGAGCACGATGATGATTATGACCATCGTCACATCGTCATCATCGACGTCGTCGTCATAATAATTGATTATAATATAGTGGCGCTTAATAAATCAACAACATTAATTGAAAAAGTGCTGCGAAATTATTAAGCGCCACTATCTAATGATCAAGCCTTAATCGACGGTATTGAGTATAAATAACATCTCTGGTAAGACGAAATGCCACGCATTGCATATAAGAGCTATAGTTGCAGATAATCTAATCAAATCGTTTATATGGATAACAAATGTTGCGCCGAAATTTTTGTAGCGATATGGGAATAGAGAGAAAGACGAATCATAATTATGTGCGATGTGTGCATGCATTAAAACATTTGTTATCCATATAAACGATTTGATAAGATTATCTGCAACTATAGCTCTTATATGCAATGCGTGGCATTTCGTCTTACCAGAGATGTTATTTATACTCAATACCGTCGATTAAGGCTTGATCATTAGATAGTGGCGCTTAATAATTTGTAGATCTGTAGATCATATATATTTATATATATATATATATATATTAACGATTCACCGCTAGACTGCGTCTCTGTTTATCGCTTTGAACCGTGAGCCTACATGTATCTCACCCAGTCTACTTACGATCCTTATCGTTCGTAAGGTCTCCGAGCGCACTTGTTAGATTAATAAGGAGGATATAATTATTGATGAAGGATAGAAGGTGCAAGGTATACGATGGGATATCGGATAGGATGCAGGATTTAATCAAATTACAGTTGCATTGTATTGAATTGTACAGCTATAGTAATAAGCGTCCAAAAGAAAAGAGTCTTACCACCAGACGACAGGCTAAGACACTGATGTTACTCCGACTATGCTAGACACTCTGTTGCCAAGACTGCTACGAACAGACGAGGAGTTGTAAACACACCATCGTCTTAAGCGTTGAAGGGAGAAGGGTAACGAACAGGACAAGGACAGGCACACAAACAAACAGACAAATAGCAACGAAAGTCATTCATATAGCGCCTTTTCATTGACCCTTCACAGGCAAAGGAGATCTACTGACTCTTTCTATATACTAGACTATATAGATTGGAATTTGGGATAACAAAATTGAAGATAGTATACAAGATGGTGGGGTAGATACAATCATACATGGTATGATATATGATATAACTGAGGATATTAGGAGCAAGGCATATGATAGCACATAGGATAGGATGCAGGATATATAGGTCCAATAGGCTTGGAAAAAGTCTAATAACTCTATGGCGCATTTATCGTAATGCGTGGAGCCAGAAGGAAGAAAATTAATGAGGTCGGTAAGCCGGTATTGTAGATGAAAGTAGCAACTTCTATCGCGCCGTTGTCCGATGCTTAAGGGTCCAACTGATGGTGAGCCTAAACCAATTCGTAATCTGGTCAATATATCCAGAAGGTAAATCCATGAAGACAGAGAACGTGTAGAAGCAATTTGGAAATGAGAGAACTGAGCAGAATTGACGGATATACAATAAAGAAGTTTTAATATCTTGATCGAAAGACATTAGCTCTTGTTTTAGGTAAAAATGGCTCTAGTTTTGAGTAAGAATAGTTCAAGTCAGGTAAGACTAGTTTTAGCTTTAAATAAAAATAGTTCTAGTTTTAGGTAAGAACAGTTCAAGTTATAGGAAAGAACATTTCGAGCGACAGGCAAGAACGATACATGTTTTAGGAATAGAAACAGAGGTAATGCCACCGGTCTTAGCTTCCTTGGCGCCCTCAGGCGGAGTCTTTAGCGAATCCGCGTCCTTCTGATCTCTACGCCAGCGTGTTACTATTTCTGGCTTCCTTGGCGACATCAGGCAGAGTTTTTCAGGGCGACCTTTTCAAAATGGAAAATGGCTGAGACATGTCAATTCTATATATTATAACCAATTCGCTTGGCACCCTCGAGCGGTGTCCATGCAACCTCGCCACCCCAAAGACCGGCACTTAACGGAGTACATTAAAAATCTGCAATCAATCGTAGACCGTATTCGGAAAGGGAAGCCGGGTTTCTAGCATCGAGGAAGAAAACGAAGAATTGGAAGATTGTTAAACAGCGTTGGCAGAATATTATACGGACGGAGGAAATAGTTTCGACAGAAGAGAGTGATGAAGAACACTCCGAAGGAAACAGGAAACTGGTCGAACAATGCTGTCATCCATCATCAGAGCCCCATTGTTACATCATCTGACTGTGTCGTCATCATCATCGTCGTCGTCGTTATAGTCGCTGTTTTCATCAGGAAAGACAACAATGGAAAAATTAAAGCTAAATATCAACGGAGTGTGGAAATGTTTCTGCTGGCATGTCGTTCGTCATGAATGAATAATGGATTGGGTGCATTTGTGTCGTTGAAATCACGGATCTCCTCCTCCTCCCAACCTTCTCATTATCTGGTTCGCTTATACAGGCCAGTGATCTGTCTTTCTTGAATTTCTTTTTCATCGATAGATGATGGGTTTTAGAATCATGATCGGATGCATCGTTTCTGACCATTATCGTACTTGATCGGCTTCAAACGTTTACGACAAGAAGATATTTGAAAGATATTTTGCATTGGGGGCGGGAGGGGGTAGAGCGCAGAGCCCAGCTCGATACCAGAAAGGTTGAATAGTACTTCTTTCGCTAGGCGGCGGCGTTGGTTAGATGCATCACGTAATGTCGCCTTGCAAATCTGCCGACAGTTAAATTCGACTCCTATAATAACTTATCATAATTCGTTCATGCAATGCTCGCCACTGGGAAACTGTATGGTCTGTTTTCTCCTTTCCCTTTGAAATGAGAGTAGAATTTGCAAGAATCCTTCTCCCATTTCCGAGAAGAAAGAATATGAGTGTAGGACAAAACCTCTCTGACAAAAACCCCTCTGACAAAAACCTCTCTGACATAAACCCCCTGTTTTAGGCAGGACATTAACCCCCTCGGACAAACCCCCCTCTTGCCCTAACTAGCTTCTGCAATTAGAAGCCATACCATAATAACTGACACTACTAACAAAGTCTGCACAACATTACAAGTGACACTGAGTACGACTATTAGTCTAACTCAGGATCGGCCAGATAGAGGCGGGGGTATTTTTAGAGTCTTAGGGGATATCTTCACTACCTGACACTTGGAACCAGAGTTTTGCCTCCATCAGTTAGAGGGGGACTGACGCCTCTGGTCTTACATACGCTCTGCATAGACTCACTTGACACGTCTGAAGAAGCCGTGTCACAGATAGCCTAAGAATAAAGCACAGCACAGTGGTGCCTTCAGTGTACATAAACCTATCATACATTAAGAACAAAAAAGAACAAGGAACTAATTAACTGTTTGCTATTTAACTATTGGATGACGATACCTGAGTGACCGCATCATGACTTTGAAATGACACATATGACACATGCTTTACTTCAGACTTTAAAGTATACACAGGTTTCTAAATAATAAGAGTAAAAAAAATTATAATTAGGTTTTCTCGATCCTACGTAGGGGGGGTTTTGTCAGAGGGGTTTTGTCAGAGGATTTTGTCAGAGGGAGTTTTGCCCGCAACCTAAGAATATACATCATGGAAGTGCAATCTCCATATCATTAATTCTACGGCGTAGGTGGTCAACCCCAAAACAACGGCCAATTTCAGTATGATATTTCTGCTCAGGAGATCATCACAGAATGAATGAGACGATTACTATCGGCCTTTATTCACGATGATCCACTCCGAACCAATGTCGTTTAAACACCAAACGTTTCCTGCACCGAAGCGAGTAAGACGGTGTTGCTTCGTCGAAAGAGTTTCGGAATTTTCCGAGAGAGAAGACCTATTGCAAGGAAACTTTATATCGCCTAATATATCCATGTTTCACGTTCCGCGTTCTTTATACATTTAGGCAAATGATTTGCCGGGTAAATCTCTTATTCGTTTAAGAAGAATGTAATTAAACACATAATCTAAGTTTGTCTGGAATGATTGGCTGAATGTTTGCATATTATTTTGTAAAAGGTATGCACTTGTGGTTTGGAGGGCAGTTCTGTCCCTGAAAACATTACCAGAGTTCTGAAGAGGGCGCTCTTTTAAGCATTACATGGTAGAGCGTATCAACATATCAAATATCATCTAGAACATATCAAATATCATCTGAGCAACCTTAAATCAGCCCAATATTGTTGATAGCTCACACACCTGAGAGACTCCGTCACACAATGCAACTACATAATGGAACCAGTTAAAAGGTATTTGCAACATCCAGTGTCATTCAAACGACTATTCCTCTGATGAGTCCATCTTAAGCCTTCCCATCTAGATTAGAGAGACGGTCAACAGGCAACAAGCGTCCGACTGTCACTCCCATACTAAGGAACCCACAGTCCCCACCTCTCCTCCCACACAATGCGTCTAGAATAGGGAACCGGTCAAAAGTAACAAGCCCCAGACTGGCCCTTACGTGCTCCCATCTGAACGGCGACGGGTGGACCCGATAGAAGCAACACTGCTCTCTGTACGAAGCCAGTTCCACCAGGCCCGCAAGACAGCAACTCCATGCCTTTAAGCAGAGCAGTCACAGAAATCCAGGGACCCATAGGCAGGGCACTCGCGGGCCTCTAAATTCTCTTTAGGCATCATGAGAAAATTAAATGTGGGCCCTAAAAAATCGCTGAGCCTCTGGGCATGTATACCCCTCTGCCCCATCTCTCGGCGGGCCTGCTATCCACGTAACAGGGTCGATATACGGGGAAAGATCCATCAATCCTCAGAGCCGCTGACATCCGAAACGTGATCTCATAGACGACATACATGCAGCTCTAAGAGAAACTTACTCACCATCTTCTGACATGCCTCGTTGAGATCCCGATAGAGGAAGGAATCGCCATCTTCATAAGACGGAGGACACTTGGCAACCGCGGCGTCCTTAGAGTTGCACGTGATCACCTGAGCCGTTGTCGTCCGATCACGTGATATCTCCAGCGTGATGCTGTAGTAGTCGGGAACCGGGTTTCTACAACGAAACAGCGCCACATAAGTCGCAGTATGGTAATGTAACGACATTTGTATAGCATCACTTAAAATCAGCAGCGCTCTCAACGGAAGTCCAGTTTGGACCAGAGAACACGAAAGTGTTAAGGCGTATCCGGAACTGGGAAGGTGAGAGGAATATTAATTCCAGGCGCAGGAACTGTGGGAATACGAACCATAGGGTTTGGGTGGGGCTCACTAGGTATATGTATGTAGATGAAGGGACGGAATCTACGTTGTAATACAATGCGGTGGTGCATTGACATCTACGTTGACGCCGTCGTTCTGTGCCTTGTAACAGTATGGGTCGTACATCCAAATCTGCCTCAAAAGCCACTGCATAGAGAGTTATAGACATTGGACATGTTGCTCACACATAATTGTCTATGAGGAAGGCAATGGGAGACTGCTTCACTCATCTCGTTCCCGGGTGTGGTATGGGGGTTTAGAACAGCCTTCGGGCAGAGCACTAGCTATCATAAACATCATCATCATCGTCAACATCATCATGATGGCTTTTGGCGATTTGTGACGGCAAATGGTGACGGTAACTGGTGATCGGTGATCGGCGACGATAATGCTGACGATTGTGAAATCGTAACCCATGACAACAGCCGACGATGACGTCATCGTCGTCCTGACGACGGTCGTCATGGTAACGACGACCCCCACCGGCAGCGTATACACCACTGATCTATGGTATACACCCACCTGCAGAAGCTGCGCAGGACGTTCTGGAACTTGGCCTTGTCTTCGCTGTTGTTGGGATTGCTCAGCATGTAGCTGTTGTCGCTGTCCCTGTCGACGTCCACGTATTCTGGAATGAGGTGGACGTCGTGGATCCCGATGTTCACCTGGAGACCGGACTCTCGGTCCCACAGGAAGTCAGACGCCTGCGTCTGGTCTGTGACGTAGTAGGTTGTCTCCAGGTTGCGAGTACTGTGCAGATTCTCCGAGATGACGTTCGAGGACGTTGCAACGCTCAGGCCTAGAGGACGTTTAGAACAATTTTACAGAAAATAAGGAGAGGTTTTATTTATAGCGTCGTAAGAATACTTGTTAATGGTGTTTAAGGCGAGCGCTGTATTATGCATGTTTGGCAACATCATGCGGCTCCCAAGGCCAACCACGTGAATTCTAATCAACTAACATTCTAATTTAATATATTTCCATCGTAAGTTACATATACATGTATATATATATATATATATATATATATATATATTATATGAATCTTCGAAATTGCTCAGCGCCACAAAATCTATGAATTAATATGGTAATGACGAGACAGATAACAAACGCCGGCCTCCCTTATCCAGGCTAAGGACTGGCGCATCATCCAATGGTCGGTCTAGTGACTCGACTCCCAGTTTATATCAAAACCTGGTGGCCACCAAGGACCGTTAACGTCAACCTGACTTCTGGCAAATTCTATCGATTAAATGCATTTGTGTATATTTATAGCGTCGTAAGAATGCTTGTTAATGGCGTTTAAACCGAGCGCTGTATTATCCACAAAAAAGAGAGAAAAAGAGAAAAACACGAAGGAAAAAAATATAAAAATCAAGGAATCAAAAGACCCGATTGGTCAACATTAATTACAAACATTTTAAAAAGACGTCAACGGCAATTCTTCCATACGATGTTGTAAAACTCATGCAAACCAACCACCATTTGTTTAGCGACATCTTGCGGATCCCAAGGCACATCATGTGAACCTCTCATCAACTAATTTTCTAACTCAATATACTTCCATCGCAAGAGAAATGCTAATGTCAATGTTGAGTTAATAAAGTATTTTGATCGATAATCTTCGAAATTGCTCAGGAAAAATCCATCAGGAAGCGAATTATAAACACCGGGGCTATATGAAGGGTTGAATGAAAGGATGTTGTAAGTCAGGTCGCTTTGTACGATCCGGTTTCCCGGACAGAATCCGGAGGGGGGGGGTCAAACCAAGGACACAGCATTTCATAAAAATAATAATACCATCGTATGCGGCAGGTAACATCGTGTCCTCTTTGAAGTCGCCGCCGGCCAGATGAGTGGCGGCTGCAAAGAACAAAAATGGTAAGCAATCGTAGCCATGGAAACTCCAGCACTGTAGATGAGCTAGGAGAGTAACTGTGGCCGGCTTTACATCTTCGTCATCGTCATCATCATCATCATCAGCAGCAGCAGCTCCTGATGCCAGCTATTTGACGGCAATGGGTAAGAATAAATTATCTCCACCGTCTTTCGTCAATTCTCAAATCCACTGCTCCAATGGTTTCAATACAGTGGATGCAATGTCCACATTATAAATATATTTATAAATGCTCAATTACATTACATTACAATAGTATCATCCGCCTTTGTTTATCGTTTCGATCCTAGCACTGTATACACTATGGAAGGTCAAATGTGCCTCCGTGGTTAAACACGCACAGTATCTGTTGCCTTCTAATAGTGATCAACATTCTATGACCGTCAATGGCTGCATTTATAGCTGTACGTGCGTGTATGCATATTAGCTCTAGGTATGCAATCACGAGGGTATTTATATAGCTCCTTAAGACCCTCCCAACATCGCCACAGCTTCCAGGAAATGACGATGAGAGTGATGCAGCTGAATGAGCCATCATCTGCCGATGGGTGTCGTCCAAGAATCTAGGCTAACGACCGATTGACTAATATGTACTTATATATATGAACATATATATATACATATATGCACGTTTGTAGATATATATATATATATATATATATATATATTTATATAAGTTTTATCGTTCAACTGTGCAAGGGGAATTGACGCGTTTTATCAGAGTGACAGTATGTTTACCGATAGCCCGTGAGCTACGATCTTCTTCCAAGACCAGAGAGAAAGAGAGACAGAGAGACGGAGAGAGACAGAGAGAGAGACAGAGAGAGACAGAGAGAGACAGAGAGAGACAGGCAGAGAGACAGAGAGAGACAGAGACAGAGGAAGAGAGAGAGAGAGAGAGAGAGAGAGAGCCAGACAAACAGACAGGCAGACACACACACAGACAGAGCAAGAGAGAAAGAGAGAGACAGAGAGAGACAGACAAACAGACAGCCGATAGAAATGGAGGGAGAGAGGAACGGGAGAGAGGAAAGGAGAGTAAGAGCGAGAGACGCTTCTGGCGAGCGTTAAAGCGATATGGGATGAGAGGGGAGTGGAGGAGACGAAAGGGAAGTGAAGCGAAGAGGCGATGGGAGGAAAGAAAGGGGAAGGGAAGACGAGGATGGTGTAGGGATGGAATGGGATGGATAGCTGGTTGTTCTTCGTTCGATCGTGTTGTTAATTAAGCTGCTAGCGGCGAGAGATTGGAAAGAGAAGAAGGACATCAATCAGAAGGATGAATCGAAGGGTGTCTCTCTCTCTTTTTTCTCTCTTGACCCATTTCCGGTTTGTTTTCTTCTGTCCACAAATATTCATATCCTCTCTGTCTGCAAAACTCTCTGGTAAATGTTTACTTAAGTCTCTTTAAATCTCTCTTGAAATCTCTGACTTAGAGAAATCACTGTCTGTCTGCATCTTCATGTCTGTGTCTAATGTATGTCTGAATGTCTTTTTCTCTCCTCGCTTCTCTGATAAATTTGCATTTACATATAGGTCTCTCCAAATCTCTTCTCAGGTCTCTATAAATCTGTGCTTAAGTCCCTCGTATCCTCAAAGCTATCTGAATCTGTACTAAAGTATGACAAACTCTCTTCCAAAGTCCCTCAAAATGCCTACTAAAATCTCTCTAAAAGTCTCCATAAATCTCTACCTGGCTCTCTAAATCTCTGCCCGTCTGTCTCTTTCCGTCCGTGTCAATCCATCTGTGTGTATGTCTAAATATATCTTTCTCTCTCCTTCGCTCACTACGTTAGAACGTCACCCGAACTCTCTGAATCAATAGTGAAACCTTGCTGAAGTTCCTATAAATCTCTGGCTGTCTGTTTCTGTCTGTATCAATATGTCCGAATGTCTCTATCTCCAACCACCTCTCACTGCGCTAAAACGTCACCCGAACTATCTAAATCTCCCCACTAACCTTCTTGAAGTCTATCTAAATCTCAGGTATGTCTCGTTCGGTCCGTGTCTATATGTCTCAATGTCCCTTTCTCTAACCACCTCTTACTGCATTAAAACGTCCAGCCTAGTCGCCCATATGTCCGGTGCACCCTAATCGATACTACGCCTCCATCGATCTATCGATTGTGCGCCGAGCAATTGGTTAGTCGATCGATCAGGCGTTTCTGCCGTCACATTTATCGACGAATGAAGAGGAGGGGTAGCGGTGATGGATTCCCTACTGATGAGGCTGTTGCTGCGGCAGGAGGAAGGGGACATCTGGAGGCTGAGGGCGGCTGCTGCAACTCCCTCAACGCAAGAATCAATGCACTGGCCTCCCGGTCCAGAAGTCCTCTCCGATCGTCTTATCTCGATAAGTGGATGCTATTGCGATATGAACATCAATAGACCTTGCTTGCAACTTTTAGCGGTTGGACTATCAGATTATTGTACCCGCTTCTGCCATCTGCAAACCTGTTATTGCCATCTGGGGCAGTGCTCTTGCCGTCTGTAGAAGTGTATTGGCAATTGGCAATCTCGACCTGCCAAATGAAGTCCTCACTGTCCACGCGTGACCCTGCAATTGCCAATTATACACCTGATCTTGCCGTATTTAGTCTATATTGCTTGCTATTTGTTGTCCCGGTTTTGATACTTGAGGCATACACCATATGTATACTTGCGATAAAAATCATGGTACACCGACGAGATCTTAATAAACAGCGTCTTGACGTGGATACAAGTGGAAAACATAAAGCTTCAAGTGGCAATTACATAATTATCTAATAATGGCAAGGTCCCAGTATAATCCCAGTATAACCTAATCAGAGGCGCTCTCAGTGTGAAAAGAACCGTGGGAAAAGAAGAATTAAGAATACGGGCAAAAACAGAAGCGTCCTAGTTAAAATCAAAGAGCGAGTCAGAGAGCGAATATAATTCCAAAGCAAATGGCCAACAGACGCATAAGTGAAGTTTCGAGCAGAAGCCGTCTGAGTTCGAGGTACCAAGAGATCATGTCGGTCTAAAGAACGAAGATGACGACGAGAGGCAGCAGAAAGAGGACGATGGATAAGGTCACAAAGATAGCGTGGAGCGTGACCCAAAAATGCTTTGGAATTAAGGAAAAGAACTTTAAAGCGAATGCGGGCTATGAGCGGAAGCCAGTGTAAATGACCAGTCGTGAAGGTCGAGATATGTGAGAAGCGAGGAAGACGGGCCATCAGACGGGCAGCTGCAGTTAGGCTTTAGCATCGGTTGAAGAGTTGAGACACGAGATTTCGAAAGACCAATGGGTAGCGAGATCCATTGCTCAATAACGTGTACCCACAAAAGCATGTACCATGGAGGCAAAAGTGGAGGAGGTAAGAGATCGCCTGACAGCTCGAAGACGTCGCATGTGATAGAAACTAGACCGAGAGAAATTGGAGATTGTGTTCAGCAAACAAAACAGTGCTGTCAACGGTAACGCCCGAGTCACGAACAATAGTCGAAAAGTATGTCATGGTCGAGTTCAAGCCAGATCACCCGAGTTTTTCGTAGAATTGAAAGAAAGACGATTCGAGGACATCCAGAAATGGAGTTCTGAAGAAAGAGACTCGATAGATGACAGAGGACAATTGGTAGAAGTACAAAAGGTCCAAATGGTAGTACCATGGTCCATGGATACAGATAGCAATACCATGGAAATATAGAAAAGATCAAATGTAACTTCAAAAAATGGTAAGACCATCATGAATGGCTACAAGTGATAAGCGTACAAAAGGTTCAAATGGCAACATCATGACAACAGATGGTAACACCATGACAACAAATGAAAAAGCTAAGGCTACCATAAACTTCCATGACCAAGTATTGAAAACCCAGTTTAGTTCGTCGGAATGGCACTAGGTGTGCCTAGCCACAGCTGCGCTAAGTCTACTTAAAGATACATGGTGTGCCAATAAAAAAGCAATGAAATGTAAAACAAGACAACGGAGTAGAATTTACGGCGCGCACGGTAGAGAGGTTCTCGTTTTTGTCTATGGCGTCGGCGCAGAACAATCTGCATTAGCGTCGAAGGATACTCCCAATGGGATACAGAGGCTGAAGAATGAGGAAGAGGAGGAGGATGCTGAAGAGAATAAAGTAGATGATAAATTGTAAGAGGGAGAAAGAGAGGGAAATGAAGAGGAGGGTGAGAAGCAGGAGGACAGAAAATAGGAAAAATGGGTTGAGATGGGTGAAGGTGAGTATGTGCGCATGTATTCAGTCATTCATTCCGAAAATTTATATAGCGCCCCTTCAAGATTCCTGCACAGAGGCGCTCTCAGCCAGGCTGCGGCCAAACAAAAAAGACTTGAGGAAACGATAGAAGGCTGGCAGATTGTTCTTAGGGAGTATGCGCAGCGCCAGCGGAAACCCATTCCAAATATAGGTATATAGGTATGTATGTACTAATGTACGTATGCATGTAAATATGCATGTGGGCATGTATGTATGCATGCATGCATGTGTTAATGCATGCATGTATGTATGGCAACGTGGCAACTCCTCCGTTTTAGCACTCTCCAGCGGTCAAGCCTCTGCCTTTGTTCGGCTGATGATATTGGGAGTGTAGCTATCGTCTTCATGTTGTATCAGCAAATGAACTTCATTCTGCCAAGAGGTAATTAGTTGGCCATTACCTCGCTGCACGTTTCGCCTGCTCGCCGTTATGCGGCGCCACCGTACGGCGCATGCGCATACGAGATGGTGCCAATAAACCTGAATTAACATAGAGATGAGGAGATGGGCAGTGAGAGGGACAGGGACGGAGAAAGGGGCAAGCAGAGAGAGAGGCACAGTGACACGATGGGGCAGAGGGATAAACGGAGGGATGAAGAAAAGCTGAGGGAGGGCGTGGATAGACTGACGGACAGACAGACAGACAGACAGACAGACAGATAGACATACAGAGAAATAGAGAGTGATAGAAAGAGACCGTAATGTCGTAACTACGTTTGAAACAGGATGTCCGCTAAGGTAATGCCAATTACAAACTTATATAGCGCCATCTCAAGGGCGCCTCGGAGGTTACGTGTCAAAATAGGGGGTCAACACAGACATGACAACGTTGTGGCTGATGATAATATTTTATGGCGTTCCTACGATAATGATGATCACAATAGAGTGTTGTTGCTGTTGTTGCTGATGATATTTATTTTATGGTGTTGCTACGATGACGACCGTGATCAATGTCAACTCATTGACCGTAATCAACAGCTAGGCTACGTACTGCTCCGTCAGAACACACTCATTGCACTGTTGGAGTGCCACAGGGATCTGTCCTTGGTCCACTTACAGCCTTAACTTCTCCAATCAGTCGTTTAGCGACTTTGGCATCCATTAACAACAGTACGTGGATGATACTCAGTTCTATATTGCTTTGTCACACACTGATCAGTCTGGAAAGCTAACGCTTTAAAGAGTACCTCTCATTTATATATGCATGGTTCAGTTTCAATGGTTTGGCCATAAACACAGACAAGTTTGAGGCAATTCAGTTCGGTTCATGCCAACGCCTGCGTTCTTTCCCTTTGCATTCTAGCATCGAACTGGCGGGCACTGGTGTACCACTTTCAAACAATGTCAAAACACTATCAGTAACCCTGGACAGAAAGGTCACATTCGACCTCACGTAACAAGCCTTTGTAAATCTGATTTCTTTTGCTACAGGGCAATAAGTCACATCGGGTTGGCCCTAACTAAGAATATGTCGGAAACCATATATCCTGCTCACTTGTCTCCTCTCAACTTAATTATACTAGTTCGCTTTTTGTCGGTTCCTCATACCAAAAGGCTGATAATAATGCCGGATGTCCCACTACGAGCATGCTCCTCAGCCTTACTATATCAGCTGCATTGGCTTCCTGTTGAATTCATAATAAAATTTAAGTTGGCTTGTCTGACCTACAAAGCCCTCAGCGTCAGTACACCTGCCCATATGCATGCTCTACTAACTCCTCGTTGCCTGTGATCATCAAGCACAGGTTTTTTAGCTGCGCCACGATGAAGAACAGTTATGGGCTCTCGTGCATTCCATGCCTCTGCTCCTAAGGAATGTATCGACTGCCTTCGTAGCTGAAATTCACGTCCTCCCTTCAAAAAGCGAGTAAAAACTCACTGTTTCTCATTGGTTTTCAAGGATTTAAAAATCTAAGTCCATCTTCTCCTGTCGACAGTCCACGCCTCAGATTCACAGTTCTGTGTGACCGTGCACGCGTTACAAATTCAATTACTACTAAAAAATAACTAACAATGATCACGATAAAGAGTTGTCACTGTTAATGATAATATTCTTTGACCTAAATAGTAATGATGGCTTTTTTTAAAACAACTACCCTAGCGGTGATGATGTGATGGTCACGAGAGTGCTGCTGCGTTAGCAAAACTATGATACGTATATAACTGCAGACATTGTTGGCGATTTTTCCACGAAGAGGGAAACACAGGCGGACAGAAAGACGTACAGATAGGCAGACGGACACAGATTGTGAGTGGGAGCAAAGGGGGGCATCGTGACGACCTCTGGCGACGAAGGGTGTTAATGGAATCAATGTCTGAAAATCTAATAAGTAGGGGTCTCTTTCCCGTAGTCCCCCCTTGGGGCATCACGAACAAGGGAACAAGGGAGAGTCACTGCACTCTGCTCTCTATCTAGGTAATCCATCTCGGTATATATATATATATATATATATATATATATATATTTGTCTCTCTCTGTCTCTCTCTCGCACAGTTTATCTCTTTATCTCTCTCATTCTCTCACTCTTACTCTGTCTCTCTCTAGAATTTACGATTACAATATTAATTATGAAAACTAGTAGTAGTAGCAGTACTTTCATATGTTGTTGCTGTTGTTGTTGTTGTTGTTGTAGGCGTATACTAGTCATAAATTAGTACTTACGGAAACACTTTCTGTCTGAGTTTGTGTCGCAGGCCTTGACTTCATAACTTGTCTCATCGCAGGCAGTGCAGTCTGAAGAAAAAAAACGACAACAGAAATAGAATTTCGTGTAAAACTTAAAGTTAGAAACTTGTAAACGATTTGTTTAATTATTTGACGACGGGATCAAATGCACGAAAGAAACACTGAAACGAAGAGACAAACAAATAGACATAGAAAGATAGAAGGGGAGACGGAAAGATAGACAACAAAACAGTTATATGCAGACAGAGAGAGGGTGATACAAATGGAGAGAGGCCGAGAGAGATCTACTACAAACAGGCAGACGTAGAGTAACAAAGAATGAGACAAATCGAGACAGGGAGAGAGCCACAAAAGAGATAGACAGGAATAGAGACAGAACCAGAGATGGAAGTAGAGAGACAGGAAACTCTTATCGAGATGGTAGTAACACCAGGGAAATCAGTTACTACTCAAAATGAAACTGCTCAATAACATGCATATAGCTGCAATATTCCAAGCAAATAACCTAGCCTAATTAATTACCTCCCCTTCCCTTACCATGCTTTATCCAAAACGGAAAAAATCACTTGCACCGAAATTAGATTAAGTAACCTTGAAGCAAAAACTTCTTCAAAGCAGGAATTTAAAAAGTGAAATGGCGCAAAGCTAGAAAAAAGTAAATTGCACTGGCAACTTGAGTGACCCAATTTATTCCGGATAAGCTCTAAAACCGGCGAAGACGAATAAGATCTGGATTAATCCATTCCGAGCAGGATTAAACCATTCCGAGCAGGATTAAACCATTCCGGTTCGGATAAGACCGGAATGAGAAGAAGCCGGGTTTGGATAGCAACGATAATGGCATTGGTACAAGACGATAGATCACGTTAATAGATTGTTAGCACATTAGGTCTACATAGATAATATATGTATTATAGGTAATGCAAATCTCCATAGCATTCTAATAGATTGTTAATACGTTACATAGTAATGTATGTATTATAGGTCAATGTAAATCTCCAGAGGATGCTAACAGATTGTCAATACATTGCAAAGATAATGTAGGTCAATGCAAATTTCCATGGCATTTCAGTAGATTGCTAATAGGCCTACATTACATTGTAATGTGTGTATAGTAGGTCAATGATTACATTTTAATGTGTGTATAGTAGGTCAATGAAAAGATTGTAAATAAAAAATATATGCAGTCTCCTAAATTCTCAGCCTCACACAACAGTCACAATAGGGAGACGACCTTATTCCTGGTGCAACGTGATTGATCGAATAAATTTCGTCAGTTTTTGACTGAATAGAGCACAAACAGAGATCAAATCAAGTCGGCAATAGCCAGACTGAATTCTCCAATGCGGTGTTAGGTCATAATCCAGGGAGGTGAAGTCGACGAGACAGCATGGTGCTGCGGCGGATATCGTTCGTGTTGATGTCGTTTGATGGCGCAGGAGTAGAATCAGTGGTGATTGAAAAGCGATGAAAAATGGAGTGAAATTAACAGGCGACATAGGAAGACGGCCAAACTGGGTCAGGTTATTAGGGGTCGATTGCAAAAACCGGTCAAACTGGGTTAGGTCATTTGAGAGTTCATTTCAAACTCAAAGAAATGGTTTAGCACAGGGCTATTCAATTAGATTTAGTCAAGGGCCAAACTAGAGAAATCTGGAGATGGTGGCGGGCCAGAGGCTCAAGGAGGGGTTTGGGGAGGGGGCTGCTGAGCAACCTCCAGTAAATTTTTTTAAATGATACATTTGCAAAATATATAATATAATTCAAATAATTATAATTATAATAATAATAATTCAAAAACATAGATTTTTAAAAAAGTCCTTAAAATTTTAAAATTTTGGCATAGGTCCGCGGGCCAGTTGTTAGGCCTTCGCGGGCCAGATTTGGCCCGCGGGCCGCTAATTGAATAGCCCTGGTTTAGCATGTACTGAAAAGCGGGGTTGTGGAATTTGATAGGAAGGTGTGGTGACTGGCGAATAGACATTAGAACTTGGAGGGTGAGTGGTTGTTGAGTGTAAGGACAACTGCACCATAGTTGGCACTCTGCCAGTGCCAGTCCAAAGCCTGGATGTAGAAGGAGGATGACGCTAATTATCTTTGTTATCACGCAGTGTCGTTAAGCTGCAGATAGGCTACTACCACTAGGGTTGGGAGGTTTGACAAGCGCAGAGGATGATGGATGATGCTCTCTGTTCCACGACGTTGCGCGATAAGAGCGATAATTAGAGTCGCTATATACTAGACATTTTTTTGATGTTTAGTTTTTTTCTGAATATAATCTTGAAGCCTAACAAATTGGTCCATAGTGCTTTTATGTCTTCTAAATCTTGTCTGACACGGAGAGTACATTTGTTTTGGCTTCCAGAAACCACTGCCATCTGTTTGTTGTCATCTTCTCCATTATTTTACAAATAGTTGGCCTGATTTAGGAGCTGTAGGATCTTTATTGCAAACAAGTGCATTGTAACCTGAATGTAAATGTTATTTACAATTAAACGTAATTTCTGAATATAAATGGTCTGAATCAAGCGTTTTAAAGGTGTTCTAGAGAAACACTGTACCATTGATGGTTAAGCGATATCCTATCATGGTCACCATGGGCCAAGAACTTCGACCTAAGCCTAGGTGAGATTAAGCAAGATCATGCATACGCTTATAAACGCAATTTCCGAATGTAAAGAGTCCGAGGCAGGCGTTTTAAATTTGTTGTAAACAATTAGCGATTGTTAAACGAAACATTGCAACCGCAAAGGCCAATCAGTGGCATTCACGTCGACCTATCAGTTACTTTTTAATTAGACATATTTTCAATCTATAGATTTAGTTCACGCGGTATAGGATAAATAACGAGCGTCGCCCTCCGTTACCAAGGCTTTTGCCTGGCACCACCCGAGTATAGGCAGCGGCCGAGAATTTCTTTCATGTATACGTAATTTAACGAAGCAGTGTTACAGTGCAAATGACCAGCGTCGCCCTCCTCCGTTGTCAGGTCTGTGGACTGGCACTAAACCGATGGTAGGCACTTTACCCGTTGCTTATTACGGTATTTTTGTGACCGCAGAGGGGTCTTAAAGGGGTAACTCCACCTCGCAGTTTAACGTTAAACCAGGGCCGCCCATTTAATGAGTATGCATGCCAATCATATCGAACCTCCAGAATTGTATCGCACAGACCCAGCTGCCAGACCAGCTGGGACTGTGGCCGTCGATTGAGTGGTCTCTTATGGAACAATGAATTATTAGCTGTGTGCACTTCTTTCAATTGACGCACTATCCGAGGTAAAGACGTAGTTCATTTGCATTTCAATTATAATATGGGTCGCAAAGAACAGATATACACATACAGGCACAAACACTGACAGTACTAGCTTCGATTGCCTGCAGATGACTTCGTAACTGGGCCTCAGCTTGTTTTCACGATTCCTTCTACCTGTCACTGATTTGAATTGAAGCCGAGGACTTCGTTACACTGCCAGTGGCCCAGTGGGCTTTTGGTTCTCTGGTTCCAACACAACTAAGCCATGTCCTATCACGTGCGAGACAATAATTTAGCATACCGTGAAAGTGTCCTGATGGTTTATTCCAGCCCTCATTATTTTGGATTGCGTTAGAAGCTGTTTCTTACATGACTGTGCAAATTAGTAAGCTGAACATTAGTTTGGGGATTTAGTTTTGGAATATATGTTGTGTTCATGTAGATCATTGTTTTAAGTAGGCCTTTATGTTAGTAAATACTTGCAAGGACAAGACAGTAACATGACAGCTAAAATGATAGACAGTGATGGAACATCACATGTTGATGCCAATAAGATCGAAAATACCTCAAGTCACTTGTGACCTGGGACAAGTTGCTCACCCAAATTTCTCTGCGAGGAAGGCAATAGGAGTGACACCATTCGTCTCATCCCCTATTGATATCAAACAAAATGGACCTACCCTAATGAATAAATTTCTTCATCATCACCAACATCATCATCGTCAGCAGCATCAGCATCATCTGTGGATGAAGCCTATGTATAACGAGATTTGCCAGAGTGACAACTCGTCGTGGAATTCAAATGATGATGAGATGGGAGACATTTATGGACTGATCAATGACATCAATGCAAAGGACACAAGTGAACAGTAATAAAAAAAACCCAGTGACATTTTGAGGAGGGCACAGGTCTTTGACCCATATTTGAGTGAATGCAAAAAGTTATAAATATTTATGACCTGCAAGGTCTGTTACTCGCCACTGCTGATATTGTGGCAGTGCCAGTCCCAAGCCTGGATAAAGGATTAATAGGTGTAATAATAGTATCATATAGGCATTTAGATGTCTGTGACGCTTCCAATGCTGGTGTCGGCTGCTAAATATCTATCCTGACAATAATATATATATCTATAGATTGGCATCACAATTGGATACGAACTGAGCACCGCGCTCGGTGAAACCAGCTGCTTGGACACCATCTACAAGTGGCTGGCAGTTTCTGGTCGGAAGATCTAGGACTACTGTATATAGACAATGAACACTACCATACAATATCATATTACTTATAAAACATTATTGCATATGAAACATTAAAACTAGAAGAGAGACACACATAAAGACACTTATCGACAATGTAAAGATGTCCTATGTATAACTGTTCGTGTTTGACGCATATCATCATCGTTATGGATGCGTCGTTAAATAAACTTATATCAACAACAATCACAATTGGATATCTGTTTACATTATGTCACAGTGTCTCAGTCTTGCAGTTCACGATTATGTGCCCTGTTATCAACGCACGTCTATTGTTATGTCCAGTCGTTTGGCATGTGCGTCATACACTGCCGTCTCCCAGCATCTTTGACACTGTTCAGATGAACTACCCTAGTTGTCCCCTCTGGAGCAACTACAATTGACAAGGTCTAACCTCAGCCCAAATTCCGAGACCTATATTATTATTGAAATGCAAATGAACTACAGAGAGGCACTAAGCGCCAACATTTCCATCACTGACCACTCAAACGACATGGACGGATCCACCTGCTAGACCGCTATAGCCTTCGGGCGGTTCGATATGATTGGCATGCATACTCATTAAATGGGCGGCCCTGGTTTAACGTTAAACTGCGAGGTGGAGTTACCCCTTTAACTTTGACCTAGCTCTATGGAAGAAGACTCACGTGAATGATGCGATTACTTTCTGCGTTGCTGTTAAAGGGACATTGTAACACACAGAAATGAATAGTGTCGCCCTCCTCCTTCACCATGGCTTTGGACTAGCACTGGCTAAGTACGATCAGTGTTGGAGTCTGTGAGATTAGCAGTTGTAGTTTCAGTTTAACGACACTGTATGTTAACAAAGATCACTAACGCCGCCCTCCTCCTTTATCCAGGCTTGGGACTGGCACTGCTTGAGTGCGAACAGTGGCAGAGCTAGGTCGATGAATAGCGACGTCCCTGACGTCATCAGCGAGGCGCGGACGTCGTCGAGAGTGACACGTGATGTAAACCATGAACACCAGAGGTCTCTTCCTCAACACCGAGGTCGAAGGTCACCTGCGATTTATCTGGCGCCGCATTTGACGGCAGACGGCCCAGAGGTTGTCGGGTCAGATCGATCACGAAATGACACCGTTATGAAATCAATGTCTGGTCGCCGCCTGCAGTGTGACCGGTTGATTCCTGGCTGTAAGGTTAGATGGCAATGTAGTCCTCGGCCCCAGTATTTATATAGCGACACATCAGAGAACCAAATCACGATATAGTCCAGTCGTTAGGGCGCGCGACTCGTAAGGCGGGGAGTAGAGGTTCGATTCAACTCCTCTGAGACGGTTACTGTGTTGGGGCATTGAAGGACTCATCTTCACTCAGCGTTTCCCAGCGCCATCGATTGATACTTCGTTATTAGACATAGTTAGACATAGAAAAATTCTGTTATAATAACGATAACCTGGTCATCTGCGCTTGAAAACGTATAATTGTTCAAAGTTCCTACCCACCAGAGAGTGAATATCGACATCTCATGCCAGACAGTTGTATTCATTGAAAAGAACAATAATGATGATAATTATAATTAACTATGGTATGCCCTAGTTTTTGGAATTAGATGTCAACAACCGTTGTTGCTAGATGATGTCGTTACACGTCTGTGAAGTGTTTGGAATGGGGGTCGTTCTCTGGAGTTACGCCTATCCCCCAGTGGTGGTATTCTTGTGGTCATTTGAAAATTTAATTTTCTGTCTGTAGCTTCCTCTGAAGGGCGCTATATAAATTGTTGAATGAATGAATGATTGGATGAGACCTCTTTCTGTCACGTGTTCTCACCTGTGCAGACCCTGTCGGAGATCTCGTCGCACGGTCTGGTCTCGCGAGATCCCTCTGGACACGTCCGGCTACAATCTACGACAAATACAAAACCATACATGGCGAGGAGGATGAGAAAATCCTCTAAAACACTAGACAGATGTGTTCATCGATAAGAGAGCATTCATTCGTTTTGTGCGAAAACGAAAGGCGCTACATCAATGCTAAATGGCATAACAGTGGAGATGCTGGTTAAGATCACACGTAGAGTTCATTTTTCGAGTCGGAAAGGGTTCGCGAGTTACTCGAGATAATAATCGCGAGTTATTCGGTTTGAGACGTGAAACGATACGCTAATGAGAGCTTGATCCGAAGACGTATACTATAGGGTGGTTACCGAGTCATACAAGCATAGTAACAAAGACGGAGAGGCAGAGGCAGAGAGAGAGAGAGAGAGAGAGAGAGATGGAAGGGGAAGACAAAGGCAGAAATGATAATGAATTCAAGAGACGTTCATGGGATAGTTGAACGATAAGTGATATAATATATAAAACGAGTGCAAAGGCGTATTAAAAGGACGTCCTGCAATATCCCAGGAATTTTATAAATCAATACAAAGAATATCCAACTATAGTAGCCTAATAGATCTCTAACGAATACCTACAGATTATCCAATTCACAATGATAGCCAAAGAAATTCCAAAGACCAATTTGCAATGAATATCAATAGAACATCATAGAACAAGAAATATCGAAGAATGTTTAACTGCTATTGAATATGTTAAAGACGAATTTCCAAATAATTAAACCGTAAATTTAATTCCCAAACAATAACAAGAAGGTAATTTTTAAAAGACACTAAGCAATCGTAAAAGATCCATTAACTGTTAACAGATTCAAAAGTTTCTCAAAGTCCACAAACGTAGAATATCTCAGGAATATCTTGCATATATCCGGAAAATACCCCAATATAACGAAACAAAAAAATTTGAACCATATTCAGATCTCTTGAGTACTGAACAAATCCCAAGACTTTAAAAGCTCAACATAACGACGGCTGACGTCAGAGTAGGACTGTTCACAGGATACCTCTGAATAACTCGCCCACCTCCTCTTTACCTTCAGACTCTTTCTTACCAGTTTCAATTAGAATAATAAGTCAGCAAGCCGTCAAATTAATAAGTCATACTTGAAAACGGACGACACGATACACGTCCATGTTTTACGATGCTGGCTCCACCGTGCGGCAGGATGCGCCGGAAGTAAATCACCGATATTGCCAGAGCTGACACTCCCGTCTTCTACCATCCGGGAAGGTCGCATTAAACCACCATAACGACTGGGGAAAACGGCTGCGTACCATCCCTGTCCATTTCCCATGTATCCAACGCCATCTGGAGGAGATTCTCGTCAGTTTACGACAGGAGTTGGAACCCTTAAGATTGGGGTTCAAGATCTGGGATGAGTACGATGGTGACGGAGGTTTCGGGGTTTTTGGGGACGTGATTAACAAAAACAACACTTGATGCACACGCTTACACATATTACACATACATACATACATGTGCATACACGCACACGCACGCACATACACATAATATATACATATATGCATACATACATACAAACAGACATACGATCACACACGCATGCATACATTCATACATGCATATATCCAGTGTTTCCAAGCATAAATACATATATCGTATCACCTTGTCATACGTAAAATATAGACATACATCCAAACAAACATACATACATACATACATGAATGAATAGAGACATGCACGTATACACACTAGCACAATTTTGCACCCAATTTATACGTAAACAGTTAAACACACACACACACATACACACACACACACACACACAAATACACACACACACACACACATACACACACACACACACACACACACAGTGCTTAAAGTGTACATGGACGGTCATTGAAATCACAAAGTTATTTTAACTGGTTTGCTTCTAAAATGTTTGACAAGCGGATCGGACCTATTAAGTAATTAAAATAATTAAGTTGCATTGTTACCATAGCACGCCGAAAATCGAACTGAATGTCTTAAATTTTCTTTTATATATTTCAAGTTGCGAAGCGCGTGGGTCTAGCTAGAAAGGGCCTATCTGCTGTTAGTGCGTGATGTCGGGTGGATCGTTGACGAAAAAATTGAAAAGACCGTTTGCCCCACCTTGAGCAGACTTGTTGTCGTTCTGGAATAGATCATGTACAGGAAAAGGTAACTGGATGGATTCGTGGAAAATTTCCAAAGTTAAGAATATTGATAAAGCTATTGGTTGACACTTCTGTTGACGCTGCCATGGCCCAAAATATGCGCAAACTACATCCCAAATATGAGGTCACAATACTGGGTATCGCCTTCAAAATCCGATTGAATTTCGTCCCCCATGTCGACAATCTATTTGCATCAAAGCAAGTCAATCTCAGTACGCGTTAAGGGTCCTAGTATTATTATCATGGCTTGACGGAGGAACGCCTGCACAACGTTGTAAGGGATGCGCTGTAGCTCGTGTTCTGCATGCCACCATTCCTGGACTGGGTTCATTAAAGCCGATCTTTTCACGGTAACTCTGCGAAATCAAACCCACGTTCTATACAACCTCCTAACACCTATAAAGCCGTATACTCCATACACCCATACCATTAGGTAACGGGTTCATTGCCTAGATATATGACGAGCGGACAGCGACTTAAGGGGGACAGAAGGGGATTGCCCTCAAACATTTCTCCCTATCGCGCGTGACGTCATTTATGGGCGGCCCCTAGCGTCTAGGCGGCACTTCTTTTTTACACTTTAAGTACTGCACACACACGCATTACATGGATATAAACATATAATGACAAATTGTTTGTCGCCGTCACAAACAACAAGCCCAACATCATCATCATTCCACAAGTAACGTCTCCACCATCCCATCCTCTTCCAAACATCCCCTACAATCCCAACTTCCTTTCCATCATTGGGGACCCTCACTACGCTCTCCACCAGTACCACCCCTTATCAGATTTCCCGAAACGCGGAAAATTCCAGAATTAGCGTCAAGCGCATTGCTTAATCCACTTTCGCCGCCAACTTGGCAACACACACCCCACCGAAAAACCCCTAAGAGCTCTTACGTCAGGAGCAGCGCCACCCAGCGCCAGGAACGGCAACTGAAACCGAATTTTCTCCAATATTAAATAAAGGAAAAGCTCGGGTTAAGTTGGCCCGCCATCCAGTGCCGACGCACTGAATTCGTCGACAGAGGCGCTGTCGTCGCCATGTACTCCACCCATTATGCCGCCAACCAAGCGAGCGACTATATCCGGTTAAGAGTACACTCGATTTCCGGCCCGGTCGCTTCGATTGATTAACTAACAGAGTGAGTAATTGACCGATTGATTGACTGATTGATTGACCGATTGATTAACTATGTCTGATTGATTGATTGACAGACTGAAAGACTGGCTGATTGACAGACTGATTGTTTCATTGACCGATTTATTGAGTGGCTGACTGTTTGATCGATTGACTGTTTGATTGCCTGACTGATTGATGGACTAGCTGATTGACGGACCGATTGATTGATTGACTGACGTGCAACCTACATCCATGCCTCCCTCTCTTCCAACTACCTTCTTCAGCAGTTCAGCCACCTCAAAAAATGGCCCTCGACCCTATCAAAGATAGTCGATACAAAATATACGTGATAAATATTAATATTTGACAGAATAATTATTTTCCAGCGTGAATTATAATATTTTGTTGATATTGTCTATTATTACTAATCTAAAATGAATAAACCAGAATTTATCCATCATAATTTGATTCTATTCTAAAATAAAAATCTGTTAAAATTTAAAATATTTTTCAACCTTGTGGCCCATCATGTCCTCCAACTAAATAAAAGTGGCCCTAAGTCGAAAAAGGTTGTGAACCACTGACTTATATAATAGACTATTACGATTATGATCTCTGATGTACCGCAGTTATTCTATTTTATCATTATTGGTGTTGTTGTTGATACTATTAATATAATATTACTATTATCACGATAGTTATATTGTAACCATTTGTAATTGCAATTACTTATACTTGTTCTAATTAAAGTGAAAATATACATGCCTGAATATTAACCAAGAAATAGGAGCCAATGTCACTTTAAGCAGCATAGCATTTTTGACTTCTATTGCAGTCTACCTATGGAATCATGACTGTAACTGCACTACTTGTATTCTGAAATAGACAATAACATGAAACCATTCCAATCTACCTTCCCCTCCTATCTCCCGCTTATCGTCCATCCATACAACTAACCTGCTCTCCCTCCCGTCCACCATGGATGGACTCTTCCACTCTCCACGCGTTCCAAGTTCCTCCATCTCTCACCGGATCCAATCCGTTTACAAAGTCCACTAATGGAAATGTTGCGACGCATTCTTCAGCGACGCTCCCTCACCCCATGCACTCGCTGTCGTCCATCCAAGAAACACCCACCCACACCACACTCATATGCACACCTACATTCACACGTAACCACACATACACTTGCACACACCTACATACACACGGATACACACGCATGCATACATACACTCAACCAAACATACACACCCACACCCCACAGCCCATCGGATCTCCGCGTTGGTCGCGTTTGCACTGAGGGCCTGGCACCTACTTATCTGCAGGGACTCTATCGCCCCACTCTAACTATTCAACGCCGTGGATCCTTGCGCTCTGCTGAGCAAACGCAATCACTTGTCCTCCATGGTTGGTCTCTTACCCGTCTCTTCTCTGTGGCTGACCCGGTGACCTGGAATGAATTTCCGGTGACATTGCGTCTCACACTAATTGGCCACTCCTCTCCAATTTTCTCTATTCCTCCAAATTCCTCCATAACTAACTAACTGACCAATTAACTAACGAACCAAAAAACTAAATAACTCTACCACTAACTCGTTACTACCTAACTAACTATTCATCAAGCTATCTATTAGTCTATCACTATCCACCCATTCATCCATCCATCCATTCATCCATCCATCCATTTATCCATCCATCCATCCATCCATCCATCCATCCATCTATCTATCGATCTCTCTGTCTGTCTGGCTGTTTGTCTTTCTGTCCGTCTGTCTGTCTATCCATAGATCTGTCTGTCTGTCTGTCAACAATTGATTTACCTGCTTACATATTTACTTTTCATGTACCTACCCATCATCCTAGGAATCAATCATTTACTCAGTCTCTACGTCAATCTGTCTATCGGATCTATCCCATACAGTCACCAATCTATAGCCATCTGTCTGTCTATCTCTCAGATAAACAAGTATCTCTACCGAACTCCCATTCGAGAGAGGATCCCCTCGTTGCCCATCGGACCCCAGACCGACCGACCGACCAACCGTCGTTCCCTCGCCTAAGTCTGTGCTTTCGGTCTAAGCCTAAGATGGAGGACGTGAGTGGAATAGACCTACCCCGAGAGAAGTAAAAACGGCTGGGGTGGGCATAGCTTGCCCGACAGCCAACCATCACTAATTTAAAATGCGTCGTTATCGTTATCATAACTGCCGTCGTCGTTGTCGTATCGCCATTATCCTCATCATAATCAACTTTGATCATCACCACCAGCATCATTATTGTCATTTCTCATCATCATCATCATCATCAGCGCTCCTGCGTAGATAATCTCTGTCTTCTCATCCCACAACGCATTGCCCATCATATCTCTGCGCTGGTACGTTACTGCATTGAGGGCCTGGCACCTACTTATCTGCAGGGACTCTATTGCCCCACTCTGGCTATTCAACGCCATGGCTTCTTGCGCTCTTCTGAGCGTCATTTGTCCCCAATGTGAGGACTCTTATCCCAAAAGCGTTGCACCTTCTCTGTGGCTGACCACGTGACCTGCAATGAACCTCCGGTGGCATTGCATCTCAATATTCTTTATTATTCTCTGTTATTCTCTATTCTTCACAAGTCTTCAATACCAAACTAACTGACTATCAATCAATCAATCAATCATTCGATCATTCGATCGGTCAATCAATCAATCAATCAATCAATCATTCATTCAATCAATCAATCAATCAATCAATCAATCAATCAAACACTCACTCACTCACTCACTCACTCACTCACTCACTCACTCACTCACTCACTCACTCACTCACTCACTCACTCACTCACTCACTCACTCACTCACTCACTCACTCAATCAATCAATCAATCAATCAATCAATAAGTCAGCCAGCCAGTCAGTCAGTCAGCCAGCCAGCCAGCCAGCCTGCCTGCCTGCCTACCTATCTACCTATCTAATCCATCCATCCATCCATCCATCCATCCATCCATCCATCCATCCATCTATCTATCCATCTATCTATTCACCTTAAGACCATCCCGTTTGTCCTGGTCGAGCTGGGATAGATCCTGAGTAGATTGCCTTGAAGGGGCGTTATATAAAACTGGAGTAATGATAATATAAATTTCATAAATGAGTCATCACAGTCATCATCATTATCATCATCATCATCGTCATTGTCATCTCCCTCAAGTAGGGATAATGGCGCCAAATAAACAACGAAGGAAGATTGCATCGCGGAGAAGGATTTAGATTCATATAATGCCTCTTGCAGAATAACTATTCAGAGGCGCTATGTGGCCGTAGCCCGTCATCTCCAAGGCAGCCAGAGTTCGAATCCAGGTAAACGCCTTCACGTGTGTGCGTGTGTCAGTGTGTGTGTGTGTGTGTGCGTGCTGTGTCAGTGTGTGTGTTTATAGCAATTTATACTGGGCTCGATTGGAACCTTACAGCTGAGCGATATAATGCAATTACGACGATGCGATTTTAAGTGAAACTAACCATATAGATAGACAGGTATCTTGAGAGATGACTACACAGGGAGAGAGGGATACAGGCCACATAGGGGTTCAATTAAAGATAATAGGGTACAATATATTGTGAGGTTATAGCCAATCTTTCCATCCATCCATCCATCCACCCATTCATCCACCCATCCATCCATCCACCAACCCATCCACCCATCCATCCCTCCATCCATCCAGCCATCCATATTCATTGACTCATCTATCTGTATCTATCCATCGATAATATCTATCCATATTAAGTCACCTACCTGTATTTATCTATCATTCTATATTTTTCTATGTCTATCCGTATAGATCTAAATCTATGTACATACACCCATACACAATATACACATACATACATAATACTTACCTACACACATACATAAACATACATACATACACACCAACCACACACATACATACATATATACACATAAATTTCCCCATCTCATACTGCTTGCCCGGGTTCCGAACCGCCAGTCCCGTCGTTTGCCCTTTCGATGGTCCGTCCTTCCTCTGCTGCAGAGGAGTGGACTCAATGGCTCCCCAGCCATCCACTTAGATTACACTCACCCAGAACGTGGCAATCGAGCCCACGTCGAAGGCAATTTGCAACACGCCTCCAAACTCCATTGGCAATCAAATCACCCCCACACAGACACCCGACCACTCCCCCCACACCCCACCCACCCAATCCAATATCTACTCTCATCACCCACACCCTCTCAAGGAGACTCTTGCAGTCGTCAAAGGGTGCATCTATATATGCATGCCTATGTGTACGACTGTACGTATGTGTGTACGCATGCATCATGTATGCATATATGTATGTATGTAAGGATGTGTGTATGTGCATGTATGTATGTCTATGCATGTATGCATGTGTATATACATGTATGCACGTGTGTATACGTACTTAGGTGTGTATGTATGTATGTATGTATGTATCTATGTTTGTATGTATTATGTAAATATAACTGCAGGAAGATATTGCCTTATGGCTGCCAATGTATCTATTCATCAACGTAGGCATGACTGTGTGTCTGTACGTGCGTAAGTATCTTCGAGTATGTGACTATGTCGTTCTAAGTATCTCTTTGGCAGCAATGTTTCTTCTGAACGCTCGACCAAAACGGTCATCAATATGACTTCTTCATTACGAAAGCTGACAACCAGTTTAGAAATCCCATCCATATCAGACGCACTCTCTACATGAAATACGACCTATCTGTCTGTCTGTCTGTCTGTCTCTGTATGCGTGCATCTATGTCTCTGGCTGCTTGTCTGACTGGCTGACTTTTATCCCCATGCCCTTTCGTCTGTCTTTAATGTAAGATGTATAACGTAACGGGAGCCTTGCATGGCAGCCGACAGTTTAATTCGACGCCTGTAATAACTTGTCATCGTTCATTCGTTCATACTGTACTTGTAATCATACCGCGTTTTGTAAGTTTGTAATTAAACGAAATTATTATTATTATTAATTTTATTATTATTATTATTATTATTATTATTATAGTAGATGATGTATTGGTATACATTCACTGTTAAGTAGACATGCTGTGGTATTTGTTCTCGAAAGACAGCATATATGGTTTGGATTCAGCATTCGCTGTTAGAGACACGTCGTACTGGTGGTGGTAGTTGCAGTTTAACGACACGGTATGGTAGCAAAGACCATTAGCGTCGTCCTCCTCCTTTATATAGGCTTGGGACTGGCACTGGCACTGGTTTATAAGTCAACATCAGAGCCAGACAAATCCACCTTTAAACAAAGATCCCTTTACAACAGAGGGCTGTTTAGAAAAGCATGCTATATCATTAGAAAGACACATTTAAATATGGTAGTGAAACCACTTTCTGAAAGAAATCATCTTAGTTCTCTTATCTGCTTCTGCACAATCCATTCATCATTGCAAAGACTTGTGAAGTGCGTGCAGTAAATAATAAAGCTATCTTTAAAGTATGAAGTGTTTATAAATCTGCATATAAACTAAGAAATGTTTGAAATCAAAATCTAAACAGCTAGCAGTTTATAATTCCACATCCAAAGAAGCAAAGAAATGTTGATAGGATAATTATTAACTGAGAACTGCTTAGCAAAAATTTCACATTAGAACTCATAGAAAAAATAGAAGAAAAAGAGAAGAGATCCACAAAGGTCGCCCTGAGTCAACGAGAGGAATTAAGTGTTAGCGACTTCATTTACTCAGCCTTGGCATATGAGTGCGGATGGCCAATGTCCTCCCTTGCCATCTCATCATCCCACCGACAGTGTACGATTAGAGCACTCATCGAATTGGTAAGGGGTGCAGATGGAGCAGACATCTCGGGAATCTGAACCTCTGGTTGACAATCTAGCACTTCTAGCCACTACACCACCGAGTACCCCCCCACCCCGATAGCAGTCCAGAAATCTACACTAAAACCGACATCCGTTAATACAAATAACTCCGCCACTGTTCACACTGCGGGAGTGCCAGTGCCAGTCCCAAGTCTGGAAAAGAGAGTATGGAGATGCCAATGAACATTGTCATCAGACAGTGTCGTTAAATTGAAACTACTAGTAGTGGTTAATAAATCCAGATCTGAAAAAGAGGGGTTTGCAAGCCAACCCGTAAACAACCAGCAGTTTAAAAAAATACATCTATCCGTTAACCGCTAATTAAATCCATTAATTAATTAAATGCTCACCCGTTCCCCTGCTATCTTCCTGCAAAAGGCCCCCAGTCGTCATCGCTATCAGCACCGTCCAACACACCACACGCGATGAGATTCCCTTCTCCACCGTAGCGTATCCGGGAGCGACCGTGGAATCGCGCGCCATCGCGCAAGTACGAGAAATCCTCTCAACGTTTCGACGCTACGTGGCGCCAGTCTCAGCCCTGGCCGGGATCGAGCAGCGGCGATCGGAGCATCGGATTGAGCTCGACGATCCTCCGAGAGATCTAAATTCCGGAGCGTGGCGTTGCTCGCGTTCTGTAACGGTCGGATCGTGTGATCGGTCGGTCGGGCGGGCGTCTGAGGCAACGGCGGCGGGCGGAGCGATCTGTCGCCGACGGCGTTGAGGGAGTCGTTGCGTCACTCCGTCGTTCACAGACGATGACGGACTGGGTGCGTTAGGAAACGAATGCACTGATGCCATCCCAGTGCATTTCGCCAACTAGGATATCTGTCGATCTATGTCTCTCTCTCTCCCTCTGTGTCTCTCTCTGTCTGTCTTTAACGGTCCCTATCTGTCCCTCAGTGTCTTCATCTGCCTGTCTGTCTGTTTGTCTGTCTGTCTGCTGTCGCTCGCCATCTCACTTCTTATTTCTGCATCTGACTCTTTCTAACCATCTCTATTCTCTATCTCTCTCTCACAGACACTGCCCATAATGCTCGTGTATTTGCCTACCTGTGAATTTGTCTGTTTTCTCTTTTAATCTCAATTTGTATGTTCGTGTCTGTTCGTAACCGCCCCTCTGTCTATCTGTCTATCTGTCTGTCTGTATCTTCTCTGCCTACTCGGCTCTGTCCACATACCTCTGTCTCCATGTGAGTGTGTTATTTCACCATCTTCTCTCATTGTCCATCTGCGCATATCTCTGTCTGTCTGCATCTTTGTTCGCTTTCGAACAGACTACCTAACCGATTAGTCGATTAGTTAATCGATCGACCGTTCTAATGATTGATCTCGACCCCATTTCCAAACAACCCCAACCCCCATACTCTGTAACCGCCCCTCGTGTTCAACCAACGTCACCCCAAGGGAGGCGTCTCCCAATTCGTCCCCCCCCCACCGTAACGCCCCTTAATTTTAACATCGTCAGATTGACCGATGACCAGCAGGCGACCGACAGAGAGTTTGGCGCGAAAACGGATATCGATCACGAGGTCCAGATGCTATCAGAGCCGAAATAATATTGACGCCGTATAAATTACATGGGTTCAACAGAATGTCAGGCTATCAATCATCCGCGGCCCATAAGACGTAAAATCGCTCAACGGTTAAGTCTACAGCCTAAGCCGCTCAGTGGACAGCCATGGGTTCGAAACCCGGCGATTTCGTCATTTGCAAAATGAAGTTAATTTAGAAACGGCTGCATATTGTCGACAATAGATTCCGGAAGACCTCGATATCGATAGATTCCAATATTAAAAACAGAACAAAGCTGATAAAAGCAATAAAATTCATAAGAACACTTTATAAAGGTATTGAGAGCAAGAACAATAACAGCTACAACTGCAACCATTGCCGCATCATCACCAACATATACTAGTGACAATACAAAAATGACAACGCTAAGTATTGTATCGTATTGTATCGTATTTGGGTATTAATAAAGCGCCTCAAGCAGTAGCGTTATAGCATCACAGACAATGGCTGAGAAAAGGTAGCAATAGCAAAAAGATTAGGTCTACTGGTGGCAGAAAAAATACCCACATATGCAACAATATCAGAAAGATTACAACACTTCAGTAACAATAGCAACAATATCAGTAAAAATGCACGTATCAAAATTAGGACTGTAGGTTACCATCACGGTGACTTACCATCATAAGAGCAGTAACAATAACGGTAACAATATCAGCAACGCTAGTTGTTCGTTACCATTAGTAACAGTAACGACAACAGCAACAGAAGCAGTAGCGTTGACAAAAACGGTAATGGAAACAGCAACGGTAACGAATACAGAAATGGTAACGGGATCGCCGAAGCGGTGACAAAAACGGTAACGGTAACAGTAAAATCACGGGCAACATCGGACTTATTTGTGAGCACATCGTTTTGTATATATAGCTTTATCCGTCCTGGTGCGGAGGCAGAAAAAACGGGCCCAGTGCCTGGTAACAGCAACGTCTTTTGGGAGACGATAAGGAAGATGGGTGGACCTTAGGGAGTAGAGTCAATCTCTTCCTTCCAAGGACGACCGCTAAGACGGGTACGATGATAAGGACGATATACGATTAGCGATGGAGGTATAAGCTGGCTCTGGAGGGTGTTAACGGTGGAATTGGGAGAGGGCAGAGGAAGCAGGAGCATATGGAAAGAGAGGCAGCGGGAGAGAGAAGACACCGAGCGGCAAAGACACACAGAGACGGGTAGAGGTAGGGAATACAGAGCGGCAGATGTTGTATACAGAGGCAGACAACGAGACGGACAGAGGGAAACATTGAGAGCTAAGAAATATGGAGAAGGGAGGCGCCGGGGGAAAAAAGAGGCAGAGATGAACATAGAAAGAGAGAGACAGACAGACAAGCAGACAGAGACAGGACGGAGACAGTGAGAGAGAAAAACATAGAGAAAAAGACAGACATATGAAGAGACAACAAGAGAGAAAGAGGAGGCCCAGAGATATAGGGGCATAGACCGACAAAGACACAGAGAGAGAGAGAGAGAGAGAGAGAGAGAGAGAGAGAGAGAGAGAGAGAGGTGCAGAACAGAAGCAAGAGATGAATGCAGGCATACAGATGGAGCGAGAACTGGGGACATCTTGCAGCAGCAACGTCTTATGGGAGACAGGTACAGTCAAACAGACAGACAGACAGACTGACAGACAGACAGAGTGGCGTAGAACCGAATAAAAACAATGAAAGAGTGAGTGAGAGGGCGAATCCGACTAGGATGCACAAGAAGCTGAGACAGTAGTCTTTGACAACGCAGATATACACACAGACAAACAAACAAACAAGCCGACAAACAAAGGAATAATGGAGACGGAAAAAGAGACGGATCATCACTATTGACAATCCCAGCATCCTTTGCCCAACCGGTCTCCCAACGTGACCAATCACGTGTTGCAGCGCATCATATCCAAGGACCCACTGCAACTCCGCACATAGAACCCAGACGCGCTGAAACACTCACGTCCCACGATCGCATCACTCGAGCGGAAAATTGATGCCGCTGCGTCGCAGGCGTTGTGTGGCCAGAGGGCGGTTGACCGGAAAGCGGCGTGTTTAACCCCGTGGAAAGTAACACCCCGCCTACGTCGTCATCATAATGGAGTCCACGTCCGAAGAGTGTCAGCCTTCATATACTCATAGTCGAAGCTTCGTTCTCATCCTAATCATCTTATTCTTTATATTCGCTCGATTGCACCTCATCCTCTTCAATGTCATCATCGTCTTTCTCCATCCTATTCATTCTCTTCACCTTCATCATTCTCCTCCTAATCTTTCTTATCCGCTTCATTCTTCAGCCACCTTCTCTTCCTTCTGTTATTCCTCCTCCTTCTATTATTCCACCTTTTCCTTCTCCTTCCTTCATTGCACATCCTCATGCTATTCCTTCTTACTCACCCCTAGCTCTTCCTCCTGCTTATTCATCCTCCTCGTTTTCCTCCTTTCCACCTCCTCTTTTTCCTCCTCCTCCTCCTCCTACTTCCTCAACCTCATGCTCCTTCCCTCCTCCTCCCTCCTCCTTCTGCTCTTCCTTCTTCTCTAACAACCTACTTCGCTGCCTACTCCTCCTCGTTCTCCTCCTCCTCATCTTTGTCCTCTAACTCCTCCTATTCCTCTCTCCTTCCTATCACCACTGTTTCTCTGTTGAAGCCAGACCAACGTACAACTCGTCGTTGCTAATTGGACGTAAATGAAGAACTAAAATCCTACCTAATGCCCCTCACCGTCAATATTTAAACACTGCTATGTCGACGCCAGTCAGCGCGAGCATCCGTCCAAGCGGCTGCCCCCTCAAAACTTCCCTCACTCTTCACTCGTCCTTTGCAAACATCATATCTTCCGCTCCTCACTTACTCCCCCTCATTTCTAATATTTGTCCACCTACTCACTTACTTCTCCTCATTCCTAATACTTTTTTCATCCTTCTCAATAACCCTTACTCACTCCAAATACTTTTCTTCCTTCCTACTCAATAACTCCTACTCATTCCTAATACTTTTTCCTCCTACTCACTTCTCCTCCATCCACTTAAATTGTGTAAGGTTCTTCATTTGTCTTCAGAGAATTTCGTTTCCTCCACTTCTTATTCCTTAGTGCTCGTCCTTACTCTCCTTCATCCCTTCTTCTCCTTTTTATTCCTGGCATCCTCTCTTCCCAGCACTTCGTTACGCTTCATTCACCTTTTCCTCAATGTAATCCCGCTTCCTCGTCTCTAATTCCTCCTCTCTTTATAATCCGTCTTCTCTAATTTCTATTCACTCTCTTTTGCTCTCACTCACCTTTCCCAACTTTCTCCCCTTCTTCCTACTTCTCACCCTATCCTAACCGCTTCCTCCTCCCACCCCATCCTCCTTTTCACACTCCTCACCCTCGCCTCCACCTCATCATGCACTCATCGTCACAGTTCTCCTTTCCCCTACTCCATAATACTTCCCTACAACTTCTTCCTCCTCCTCCTCTTCCTCCTCAACAATCCTGCGTTCCCTTTCCTAACCCTCTTCATCATCCTAACCACACTTCTTCTTCTGATAGCCCGAACTCTCCGCATTGCCACCAACTCGCTTTTTGTCCCACGAAAGCTCTCAAAAACCAATAAACACGTCGAATTCAGTTATTTGCACCAAATCCAGCCCATGTTATATATATACATATATATGAAATAGACGCAAATATATATATATATATATATTAGTCTATTGGTCTATATATAATAAATATTTTTATGCATGCACAAACGTCTGCTATGCCAAGGGGTAGCAATAGACACGCATGCATTATCAATGACTGAATATACGATAGTTGTGTATGCATAGAGACCGGTCATAAGCACGAATCCCATCACACGTGTTCAAGTCAATGCCTGACACGCACTTAGGCTTTGGCATAGGACACGCGTATACACAGTCAGTGTATATAAACGCATCCACATATTGTAACAAGAATAGCAACCATCGAAAAGATAGAAGTATATCACACGAGTCAAAAGACCGGGAATGAGATATCAAATTGTAGCAGTGTAAGCAGAGCGATTGGTCGAAATACTGCGCTCAGAAATGGACAATCAGGAGCTTAAATAACAGCTGAAGAAGTTGGTTTAGCCTCAATATTCACACACCCACCAACCCATCCGTCCATCCATCCATCCATCCATCCATCCATCCATCCAAATAACCAACCAACCACCCAAACATCCATGCCTCCATCAAAATCATACATCCATTGATCCAACCATCCGTCCACCAATCCATTCATCTAACCCGTCCATCCATCCATCCATTCATCCATTGTATACACAATTACACATACATCCACACATCAAATAACCAACTAATCAACCATCAACAGCCATTTATTTCTTCCAAAACCCAATCGTCATTTCATTCATTAATTCCTTCCGTCTTTCATTTATTCGTTCACTCATTTATGTGCTTCGTTCTTTTCTTCTCTACATTCGTTCGTTTTTTCAATTGTTCATTCATTCATTCGATTATCATATCTAAGTTCGACAGATGATCATTAATCTCCAATCGCTTTCATCTTTCCTTTCCAGCCGGACAGACGCTGCTGGACAGATAGAGAGAGAGACAGAGGGAATGCGCTCTGGGAAGATGGAAAGCTTTCATGGACCCTAGGGAGCGGAAAAGAGCAATGAACTGAGCGGTGATCACGGATAGAGGATGGACGGTGAGGGAGAGACGGACATGGATGAAGAGATAGGGAGAGTTTGGCAGAGAGAGAGAGAGAGAGAGAGAGAGAGAGAGAGAGAGAGAGAGAGAGAGAGAGAGAGAGAGAGAGAGAGAGAGAGAAAGACAGACAGACAGACAGACAGACAGAAACGATATAAGGGACAGAGATGATAGGGATGGAGAGAGAGATGATAGGGAGAGAGAGAGATGACAGGGAGGGAGAGAAATGATAGGGAGAGAGATGAGAGGGAGAGAGAGAGATGATAGGGAGAGAGAGATGACAGGGAGAGAGGTAGATGATAGGGAAAGAGAGATGATAGGAACAGACAGAGATGACAGGGAGAGAGAGATGATAAGGAAAGAGAGGGAGAGATGGACACTATGTAACCCAATAAGAAATAATTCCACTGGAAGGGGTAGATTTTGTTTAACGACACTGTCATATCATCTTACTGTTCCTAGGATTCGGATTGACATGACCCGACGGCTGAGGCAGTGGTGCAGTCATTCTCGTGCAGAAGATTTTAATTAAATGACAGTAAAAATCATTATCCGCTACTGTTGAATGTCTACATAGAAGGGTATGTCAGAGAAGCAGTATAGAGCCTAGAGGAGAGGATAGAGGAAGGAAGAAGACGTAGAAAGGCATTTAGGTTTGCAGATGACCAGGCAATAATGGCGAGAAGCAGGAAAGGTCTGCAGGCAATGATTGATAGACTGGAATAGACTGAACACAGTATATTAACTGAAAATGAAAAAATAAACATCAAAAAGACAAAGGTATTGATGATAAGTTAGGTAAAGGAAACAAGCGGGACTACTAATTGAAGGAAGTGGAAGGAAACATGCTTAGGATCAGATTGCTTGAACATCAACATGGTATGATCCACTTAAAGAGGCTGCATGGTTACTCTCTGATGTTGTTTGAAGTGTTTGAGGTTGGTAGAGCTTTAATATGTACTAGTAGTGATTTCGCCGTTGGAGCTTTGTAGTCGTAGATGGACGATAAGATAATAGAACCTACCGTGTCATTTATAAGTAAGAAGTAAACTAATACAGTTAAATACACAGAAGAGATGAGCAACAGTTGAAAAGGAAGCCAATGCCATTGTTTGACTTCAAAAAAGGCTAAAGAACTATAATTACTATCGGATCAAAAGTTCCTATCATCTCAGATAGCAATCCCCCAACTTATCAAACGGATTATAAAAAAATCATTGTCGTTTAATTTCAACTGCAGCCTCAGTATGATTAAAAGTATCTTATAGAACCGTGCGACTGATGAACTCCTCGTTCAAATTGAGAAAGGTCTTTGGCTTCTAGATTGCGCATCGGATTTAAGCAAATCCCAATTTGTGGTTGATTACGTTCACGCGATATCTATCCGAGCCAAAGTCCATAGGATCAAATGACCCAGAAATCCAGAGCTCGTCTATCTGTCTCTGTGTCTGTTTATCTGTCTATGATCATCTGCCTGTCCGCCTCTCTGAAGAGCCTGGGGCGGAAGAAAAGGAGGAAGAAGAGGAAGAGGAAGAGAAGAAAGAGGAAGAAGAGGAAGAAGAAGAAGAAGAGGAAGAAGAGGAAGAAAAAGGAAGAAGTGCAAGATGAGGAAGAAGAGCAAGAAGAGGAAGAGAAAGAGGAAGAAGAGAAAGAAGAGAAAGAGGAAGAGAAAGAGGAAGAGGAAAAGGAGGAAGAAGAGGAAGAGGAAGAAGAGGAAGATGAAGAGGAAGAAGAAGAGGAAGAGAAGAAGAGAAAGAAGAGAAAGAAGAAGAAGAAGAGTGTGGTGAACAGCGACGCAAAGCTGTCATTAATGTTTCATCATCTCCATTCGTTGACAATGAGACAACAACAACAAACGCATCAGAAAAAAATCAAAATTCGTGCATAATATTCCACCACAGGAATATCAGTACGACGGACCACTCCACCCCCCCCCCCCAATTCCGCACCCACAATATCAATCCGCACCAAGTGATAAAATTTCGCCCCATTTTCTAGGAGAGACTGCACCAACCCTCTCATATTACTGCGCGCTTTGCGTGCTGAAAGCTCGTCCTATTCTGACATCCGGTATTGCCCTTGCGCTGCGTCCGTTACAGTCTCCGAACGATCACTTCACCAAGGGACTACTTCCGACTTCAGCGCGTATCCTTCCGCGTGTATTCCTCCGCATGCATATCTCTGCCTGTCCATCCGGCAGCGTGTAGTCAGCACCGTTGCAGAATCTCACCGCCTGTGTGCCTCCCCGTGTATCTCTCCGCATGTGTCCTGTGCAGTGTAGCTAACACGGCTGCAGACGACACACTGGATGTCAACTGCCTCTGCGGACTCTTTGGGCGATATTCGAGGGCGGAAGTCCGGCTGACGGAGCATGCCATCTGACGTTGTTGGGAACAGGGAGAAGGATGATAATTGAAAATGCGTCGCTTGATTTACGCTGCTGTCTCGGGCACAGAATCCAAACGACAGCGCCCGAGAAGGTGAGAGACCTCTTGGCAAATGCCCGCACATGTCTGATGAAGGCAACCACCACTAGTGTTTAACCCACCACGTGCGATTACTGGTTAGAATAGGATCGTCTTAATCGTGAATTTATATAGCGCCACTTCAGAGAAACTCATTAATGGTGCTTCCAGATCAGGACCAGGATAGAATGGAATATGATCGGATATATCATAGAAATGGATAACACGAGATGTAATAGAAGAGGGTATGATAGAATATGATAGTTTATAAGAGGATAGCTATTACCTATTTAAGCACGCATCATGTAATAAGATACTCTTATTGGACAATATATCTTATAACACTCCGACATGGTCTGGGCTGCAATATACTCCGCAAGACAATAGCAAGAATGAACAATTTGCAAACAGCAATGTGAATAATCGCTACACGAGGTACTCTATTAAAACTACACCGATGGTATCGCTGACAACCGCTCTGACTAGAAGCAGCCCTCACGAATAAGCTGGTTCCCATGGCTCAGCCTTAGACTTAGCACTCTCGAAATTTCGACTTTACGGCTACAATTACAAACAATCCGTGTCCACATCAGACACTTTGTTGCGTGGTGTGACTTGCGACCAGATATACCACGAAGAGACAGTTTGTCAGAACGCAACGACGATGTGCTCTGTTGAGATCGAAACCAAACAGAACGAACCCTTTATTCAATCTGAATCTCATTCTCCAGTCAAATTGTCTGGGTGCCAGAGAAATTTTATTGGTTCAGAGGACACAAGGGGTCAACCTATTGCTGAGAAACACGGCAGCTGATTCGCTGGAGCGTTCGACCTATAGCGAGGAGATGACGGGTTCGAGACGATGGTGATTCACCTCTGAGACGGTTACTGTGTAGGAACCTTAGGCAAGTTTTTCACTCACAGCTGGTCAGCGCCATCGATCGATGCTTCGTCGATAGAGAGTAGTTCATGACAGATAGATGGAAACAAGAAACACGGGTTAAATTAAGCCAGACTAAGTAGTAAAATTAGACCATGCAAAATTCTGTCAGGCGGGTTAACACTTCGAAGCTTCTGTATTTCAAGCCTTTGTTATATCGAAATAGCCTGACACGGCACTTAGCGAGCACCCTGAGTGAAGTCGTCGTATATCACTAACGCGCCTGATATGCATATCAAAATCAGCGCCGCCTTCAGATGATGCGAATGCAAATGGTGGTTGTCATTATATTGAACATCGGCGAACTGTGCAAGACGAAAGTAGAAACGTACACATAATAGTCGGAATTTAAGTAAATTTCATGCTGAAACTATATCACATACTAGTACTAGAAATTCGCAAAAGAACGTTTTCATATATCTTGTGAAAGAAAGAAACATTGTCCAATCTCAATAATAGTCGCAGGCACGGCGGCCACAACCAATGTTCCCTCAACAGTGCAGAAGTGCGTTTTATGGTCATTTGAAATCTTACCCTTTTGTCCTGGCTGTAGTTGGGAGTGCATTTGAGTAGTCACCTGAAAGGGCTTCACATAAATAATTGAATGAAGAATGAATAATCACAGACATGGAGGCCACAATCAATAGAATATTAGAAGCACTGGGTACTCACGATGGCAAGTGTAGTCTTCGGAGTAGAATCCTCGCAGACAGTGGCAGGAGAAGGAACCGAATTCGTTGGAGCAGAACGTCCGCGCTGGGCAATCGTCCATTCCGAGGGCACACTCGTCCAAGTCTAAAGGTATAACAGACGCAGGTCAAGGTCGCTTGTGGGGTGGGCTCACTATCAGGTCAAGGTTAGGACGTCAGGATTAAGGTCAGCCCAAAGTCCGGTGAGGTCAGGTCATGGTGAGGTGAAACTTACTGTAAAAGTCAGGTCAGTATCGGGTCAAGGTTAGAAACAGAGGTCAGGTCACCTTTTAGGTCAGGTCAATGGCGGCAGGTGTCGGGCAGATGTCGGGCAGATGTCAGTTAAAATAATGCCAGCTGAGCTGATGATGATGATGATGATATGTTCTCAGCTCCGAAAGCTGGTCCACTGACTTTTAATTCACTCAGGGGATGAGATGAGTGAGGAGGCCTTCCGTTACCTATACCTCAGACTCATAGTATATGCCAGAGTAAACTAAATGCGCTACAGAATTCTCAAGATCATTCAGTAATACAGAGCCTTGCTTGTAATTGTCACCAAATCCGTCACCATTTCCAGCGATAACGACGAAAAGTCGTTCCCTGCCTCCAATTAATTAATTAAATTAATCAAACTCCGACCGTCGTCATGCCAACGCCAGCGCCTCGGCCAAGTGCCAGTCATGTGTCAGAAGTCACGTGATTGATCAGCTTTCGGGCGATGGTTCAAATTCAACTGGATAGAATAATTTACGGAAACTTCTGTAGAACTCATGTACGAATATAATCTAATGATATATATCACGTTGTAGTAGGCCTATTTGTGTAGTTTAGTATGTATGATGGACTGTGTAGTGACTGTAGTCGATGTGTAGTTTAGCATATATCATTGAGTAGCCTTGATGTATCTTACTATGAATCAAGGAATAATGTTGTATAGTTTGGTATATATCATGTTGTAGTCCTTAGAGTTATTTTGTATATATCTTGGCGTTGTCTTTGTGTAGTTTAATATGTGTCATGGTGCAATGCTATGCAATTTAATATATATCCTATTATTCTTATAACCGAAATTTGATACCGCCCTTCTTCCAAAATCTTTTACTCAGAAGTGCATACACACACCTCGACGGCGCAATTGCAGTTGTACTGCAGAGCAATGGTGCGCGAAGGACTTGCTCAATGGTTCCTACACAGAGACTGACGTCCAGGATGAGGCTCGAACCCCCTCGCGCTCAGCACGCACTGAACGTTACGGGCTGACCGCTCTAACCTATCGGCCACTGTGCCACACCAATCATGATGCAGCCTGGTGTAGTTTAGTATAAAGCATGGCATTATCCCTGCATATCTCATTAATCAGACTGGTGATTTGTGTAGTACGATAATTTTTTATTTAAAGACTATGGTCTTCTGTATTATATTCACGACTCCGCAAACAAAAACTTGAGCCAAAGAAGTTTACACATGCTACGTAACGTTGACACACCTTGACAGGCGCCATCTTGCAATTCGTAGCCTCGTTGACAGGTGCATGAATTCGTAGCAGCGTCACATCCGGTGAGGTGCGGCGAGTATACTTCTGGACAGACCGTTGATATGAGGCACGGAGCGTGGGAGGTTGGAGCGGCATCGATGATATCTACGGAGAAAACAGGGAAGCTCTTATCGCATGACTACCATTCAGCAGTAGTTTCAATCTAAGCACACAGTGAGATGACAGAAATCATTAGCTTCGCCCTCCTCCTTTATCCGGTCTTGGGACTGGCACTGCCAAAGTGCAAGCAATGTAGAAGTTTAATCTAGTGATAATAGTAGTAGTTTAAGTTTAACGACACTGTGTGATGATAAAGATTTAAGATCGTTAGCGACGAACCTCCTTTAGACCTGTCTTAACCTAGTGTCTCGATCAATCGGCTGGACAATACCCGTGAAAGTACACCCTTAAGGAAAAATGCATGCACTCTGGCAGTATACCAGTCCCAAGTCTCGATGAAGAAGGATGGCGACTATAATGATCTTTGTCGTTAGATTGAAACTTCTATTACAACTGGACACCTTTAGTACGTATTCTTCCGAAGCTATAAATTCATTAAATGTGTTTCATTGTTAGTATACCTGTGGCGTTCTGCCGCCCGAGCGCCTGCCTAGCGCTAACGGACGGTATCGACCCCAGCTCGCTGACACGCCTGGAGTCGCCCGAGTCACTTTCTTACCAAATCTCAATGCCAAACGGTTACTCTCTATATCTACCAGGATGTTCACTATCACCAGGCAAGATTAGGGACGGGTTTCTTCTCCAAAAAAGGTAACACGGCTCGAATTAGTAACGAGGTCTGACTCTGCCTATTCCGCGGTCGCCGGATGGGCAACGTTCTGAGGATGGCCGTACTCAAAACAGGGTTCATAATCATACCGGCAGGAGTCTTCCTCGCCTTGCATACCTTCCAAGCTACTAGCCTCGTCTTCCTCTACCTGATGTCGTACCGTTCAGCATCTTGACTCTGAAACTATCGCCATTTAGGGACACCAAACGTTCTCTTAAGTTACGAGGTTCAGACATATTTGAAACAAGTCCATAAGCCATTTCGGCCTATACAATTATCGGTAGCTCAATCCAACGTCTTATACTCTTAGACATTACTGTCCCCAACTCTCTAACCTCTGTCGTCCTAGACACACCAGTCTCACAGCTCTTCGTCATATCATGCTAGGCACTTAGCTATCACGTCTTCTGCTCAACACGTATCTCTCGATCTATTTCCATGTATGGCATAAACGGCCGCACACGTATATTTTGTCATGCACATTTGACTGACTAAGTTCCCGTCCTCTGTGTTAGCAGTTACCCACCAACACTGATATATTCTGCTTCGATAAAAATGACACTGGCATGGTATTCACGGACACTGATAGTGAAGGTCTTCTGTCTATAACCTTCGCTATCTGCACACAGATCTTCGATCCGACCTACGCACGAGGGTGCCCGACCTCGCACTTTAGTCAGCTCTCAGAACTGTGAGTGACGACAAACAACCATGTATTCACCTGGGTACCCGATTACCCAAACGTACTCGTATCGATCACTTCGATCACACACGCAAGTAGATACACTTCGGGAAAAACGGGAGGAGTATCTATGACCAACGTAGGTAGCCAACAGTAATATTTACGCATCGATCAATTCTTGGTCTGCTTACTAACTTTACCCTGGGTTTCCGACTGCCCAGACTTTCACGTCGGCCTCTTGGCCCATTTCCGTGTGTGGCATACCGGCCTCACACGCATAAGTTATCAGGCACACGATTGACCGTCCTCTGCGTTGGCAATTGTCCGCCAACACCGTAATATATTCTGATACTCGGGAAACCTGGAGGAGTAATTATGACCAACGTAGGTAACAAACAAGAGTACCTATGGAACGACCATAAAGCCATCAAGAAGAGCTACTTGACTAGTAACCTGAAGGTATCAATCGGCACCAGTGTTTTCTCTTGTTTGTCACGTGCTCTTCTAAAGTGTTCACCCTCCACGTGTAATTCTAGCGGGTCCTTCGGGAATTTCCCCGATATTTCTATCGAACGTATTCAATGGGGAACTTTCCCCGTATGTGCCAACGCTCCACCGGCAGCTCTCTCGGTTTGTACGGCTGCTACTGCGGGAATCTACTCGGCTTGTATCTTTTGCGGCCACCCGAATTTTCACGTCTCCGACAACCTGCTGGTATTCGTGAGGAGTAACTATGACCGAACTAGGTAACCAACAAGTATATTTCTCGGCCTGCTTGCATCTGTCATATACTTTAGTATCCGATCACCCAGACTCTCACATGTCTGTAACTCTCATCGACTGCGTTTATTCCTCCCATCGTAGGAACATATTTGTATTCGTCACCTAGGGCTCTGACCAACTCACGTTTCTCAGACTCGATTCTCTCACAGGCAACTGAAGTAAGTGTCACCACGTTACCTCTATGCTTCACACAGACCTGTATTATTATAATCACTTTCTCTGAAGCAATTGTACTCTGTCTCTTATACACTGGAACGAACCACTGGCAGATCTTTCGAGGAAGTCCTCGAAAAGAGATTATGTAGTTAGATCTACAAGAAGAAATTAGTAGACGCCTCGCGGGGAAACCGCGAGCCAAGATATTGCAACTAGACACACAAGTGAATAGATTTCTGGAAAACGAGAGGAGTAAGTGTGACCGACCTAAGTAGCCAACAAGAAGATTTACCGAAAGATCGCAAGACAATAAAGAAGACATACTGCGGGGACACCGCAAGTACAGATATTACGTTTAGTAACTCAAGTAAAGATACGCGGGGAAACCGCGACCTAAGACATTGCGATCAGACACGCAAATCAACAGATTGCTGGTAAACGGGAGGAGTAAGTATGACCACGCTAGGAAGCCAAGTATAGATATTTACGGAAAACCGTAAATAGAAAAGAATATGCAGAGACGCCCACAATTGATCAGGTTTTCGGCACCAAAGGGAACTTTCCCTGTATCGAACGCACCAATGGGGTCACCCTCCCCGTATTTATCGAATGTATTCATGTTTTTCAGTATTTGTCAACGGCTTCTCCGGTAGCTCTCAGTCAGTTTCCAACGGCTTCACGGGTCCGCCCTCCCCGTCTTTTAACCAACGTGTACACTGGGGAATTCTTCCCGTAAATTGTCTCAACAGTCACCATAAATCTGTCTCGATGTAGCGTTCGGTTGCTCGGGGCTTTACCCGATCTCTATTTCTCACGGCCACCGACGGGGTCACGTATCTGACAACCGGCTGGTATTCTCGAGGAGTAACTATGACCGATCTAGGTAGCCAACAAGACTGTTTCTCGGCCACCAGAACTCCCACGGTCTGCACGGTCGGGGATTTTTCCCAGTCTATCTCTCGGTCGGCCGCCGAGGCCTCTCTCGATATATGCGTCGGTCCCTTCTGGGACTCAACCAGTCTGTATCACTCACGGTCACCAACGGGATCACCATCTTCCCCGTATTTCCGAACATAACTGTCATTCATTCATTTATTTCTCACGATCGGGTCTTTGCGCACTCTCGAACGATACCCAGACCTGTGAGCATTTCTCACGATCGGTCTTTCTCTGTCAGCCTGTTGACTCCTACGATCAGGGCACGGTCCGTCTTGCGATCGACGGCAGAGGGGCCCACCCCACCAGATCAGCGAAAAGCAGCACCAGCCTGACCGCGAGAGCGGCTGTCACTAGAGGTCGTATTTATATGGCAACACTCAACGATCCCTGGAGCGGTACGAGAACCACTCTACGTATGAACCAGTACGAACCACTGCTCCACATATATAGCGATGCACCGCATGTCAGGCTATACTCAAGCCAATTCATGCGTCTGCAAGCTATGCACTCGATTAAAAACCGCCGATCGGTCTTCCTTCCTATACGCAACACTGTAAAAAATAGACATAAAATAACACTATGGCGAGCCGATTATTTAAATAAATCATTCATTCAAGCCTTGTGGCCTGTCCGCCACATACCGATCATAAAATATAGGGTAAGGTCGAGGTGTACGGTACTTGGCGGCCTCGCAATTGTGAGAAACAATTAGAAACTGCACGACATAGGGTGGTGCCAGTCCGAATTCAGAAAAAGCCGGAGGGTTAAGCCAATAATCAGCCTTATAACACAGCCTCGCTACTCGGCGACAACCATATACGGTCCATATGACAAGAAACTGTGATTGTGTCTTCCCCGTTCTGGACTTCCATTTCCCATGATACGGTTATCATTCTCATCAATGAGGGCTCTTGTTCATTATGCGGAAGTGAATAAGGAATAAGTTTTTATGACAGTGGCTAAAAACACAACTAAACCCCGATTGGGATAGGGAATACCCAGTGTTGTATGCAAGACCTTGAACTTCAAGACCAAGACGAGACCGAGACAGTGAGATACAATAGGTTCAAGACAGTTCGAGACAGTAAAAGACAAGTGAGCCTATATAAAAGGCTGTATAATACTAATGTATCAGTTTTCGGGAATAAGGTTCCTGTGTAATTTCAATTTGAAACTTAATTATAATGCATATTGTACCAATTCCCAAGATCAGTTTTTATATTGCCGAGTTTTATCTTTTTCCATATTTCTTCTTCGGTCTCTCTTCTGAATAGTATAAAGAAATCACGTCTGAACGATTTTAAACAAGCAAATTCGATACCAAATACCAAACGAAATTATAAATTTGAGCATATCCTTACTCACTCTGAGAGACTCGAAGTTGTTCCGATCGTTTTGGTTATGGTGATTTTACATCAATGACAAACCAATAGTCAATAGCTATTGTTTGCGAATAAGTTTAACTTCAAACTGGGTACACGCAAACTTCACAATTTCAGGTTCTCTCTCAGACATTACTCCACTTTAACACAATTGAATTGACTTCAGTATCATGTGACTCGCGCGTTAAACAGAATTACAGTTTCTGGTAAATTCCGGTTTCAGTTTCTAGCGCAAAATTTTAAGACAGCTAACGCGAAACTTATCGAGACCGCTTGTTCGAGACAGAACAAGACTTTCACTTCAAGACAGTTTCTAAAAAATCGAGACACTACCTCGAGACCGAGACAAGAGGCTTCCGACACCGAGACACTAAAAAGCTGTATCGAGATGTCTCGAGACCGAGACACTGTCTCGAGACCATACAACTCAGGGAATACCACTGCTATAAAATTCAAGATTCCAATAATCAATTATAATAATAAATTGTCGAGTGATTTTGCCGTTCCAGACGGCGCGGTCTTCGGACGTAGTTTTAAGAGACTGAGGGACTAGATCTACTTCGAGTAATTAATAAAAATAATAATATTATTATTATTATCATTATTATTTTTATTATCATCATCGTCATCGTCATTATCATCGCAACCTATCTGGAACGAGTGCAAGTATGGATAAATCGTGGCATCCCACGCCAGCTACTTCCCTCTCCACCAGGGTCTGAAGGCTTTTCACACGACGGTGCCCCGATACTTAGAATAATACATGGTATGAGTATGGCGCGTATTATGAGTATTACTACTAACTAAACACTTATATAGCGCCTGTGTAACAACCACGTGAGTCCATCCGGAGAGCGACAACGGATACGATTACGATTACGTCTGCTGTTGTAAGCGATTTATGTCTCTTTGCTCACGGAAAGAAGTCCATGAGCGCAGTTTGACATTGTCATGAATGTTGTTGACGCCATCCTCTCTCCCTCAGTCTTAGTTTATTCATGAGCCGTGATTCAGTGTTGGGCCTGCGACCAATTACGATGTCTTGACGCTAGCAGGCGCTCGTCGATCGTCGAATTGCTCTACGACAATTCCACGGCGTTATTCACAGCTGCACTAACAGCAACGGTTGATGGCTTTCGTGAATTCTTCAAAGAGTGGATAAAATGTTTTTTTGATGTGATGACGATGATGAAGGCGATGATGATGATGATGGGCAGTACATTAAACTAACTTGATAGGTAATAATGCCAACTTGGACCTTGCATCTGCCTACCTAATAGACCTATGTCAGCCGGTTTTGATTATCCGGTGGAGTCGCTCCTTTCGCTCTGCTGTTTTGTGGTTCCATTTGCCCGTACCGAAGCCATGCAAAACCGTACATTCTCTGAGGTAGGCATTATAGCTTGTAATGACCTTTCATTGAAGTTGCGTCTGTTCCCTAAAGCGTGTAATGGTACTTTTTATCTCCATCTGAAAACTTACCTTTTGTTCGGGCTGGAGTTGGGAACGCTTTTCAGTAGTCAACTCTAGAGGGAGCTATATAAATTTCATTGAATGAATGAATACATTGAGATTTATATATGACCTCATTCGGGCTCACTGGGCAGGCCTGTCGACAGATACTCCGGCAGCGCAGTCACGGGCCTCGAAACCATCATCATGCTTTATGAGACATTCCTTAACAAACTGAAATAAGTAAAAGAGAGACTACGACCGTTTCGTGATTTATGCGCCTAATTTGTGTTTGTATTCCATCGTTATAAAACTATAAATCATTTATATTTCTTTACCCTAGAATAAAAATCATGCCGCACATAATTTCTGATAATAATAATATAACAATCACAATAATAGCACGACAAGAACCTTTAACACAGTTTTAGATGTAGTTTGTTAGAATCTGAAGCGTCTTATCTACCTCAGGAAAAATAATAATAATAATAATAATAAATAATAATAAGAAGAAGAATAATAAGAATAATGACAATAATAATAAAATAATAAAATGATGACGATGAAGATGACGACGACGATGATGATGATATTAATAATATAGTCACACAGACTCCAACATTCAGCCTAATCCGGATTCAATCAAATTTCCTGTGACAACTATTCCGATATTCAAACAGAACATGAACCACTGGAGTCTGGAACCCAATGTATTTAAAATCAGTTTTTTACTTGCATCTGCTATTTTTCACTCTATAACAACTGACTGACTTTTCGACCTTATCCAGCTCATTATAAGACCCTATATTACACTTTATGTGTTTTTTGTGCTAAATGCGACCGCTGTCACATAAAACTGATATGATGTTCGCTACTTTTGCTTCTGGAGTCAATAGGGAAATCGCATTGGGTGGAATAGGGCATATGCTAGGTATGTGCAATTTAAATCATTGCAACGAAAAGAGTCCCAGGTAAACCCACCATACGTTTGCTATGGAAATAAAATCTGACTGAACTCGATGATGTTTCACTTATTTTATTCGGACCGTATAAGCGTTGGGTCTGCGCTCGAGTTGTATTAAGAGAGCCGCGTAAATCGAGACGCGAGTTACGGTTGGCGAGTCGTGCCAAGCCGTTTATGCCATTTTCCTGGAATGATAAATGGATCGAACTCGCTAAACACGAGATAAAATATTGTGAGAACAAAACACAAAATTATTATATACAATATACACATATGTACATTACATATACTGGATGTACACATACTTAAAATACATATTATATATATCTGATAGTTATTTCCAGCTGAAAATCTATAGATATGTAGTGGATAGAATTCATATATGTATATATATATATAGAGAGAGAGAGACAGACAGACAGACAGACAGACAGACAGACAGAGACAGACAGAGACCGACAGAGAGAAAAACAGAGACGCAAAGAGATGGATGTGAGGGAGGAGTGAGGGAGAGAGGTAGGGAGTGAGGGAGGAAGGAGGGACTAATGTAGAAGTTGACTGTTATGGCACCCTCTGTATTCTTATCAACGAAACGGCATACTTTCACTATTACATTACCCTATATTACGTTTTATGTGTTATATCAAGTTCTAATACACCGGCAAAGCAATTTCTTGGTTGCGCGTATGCACCTCGTATTATAGTCCTCCGATTCTTCTACTTAAACGTTTTCAACAACGCCATTCTAAGAACACGGGGTCAAGCGGTGCTGCCGCTGACAACAGTCGCTGAGTCAGAATACATTTGATTCAAAGATTGTGCTGAAATAACAGAGGCGAAGCTGGATAATAAGACAAGTGTTAACATAAGGCAACGAGATCACCATCTAAAATTATTATGATTGCTTTGTAACTGTACATTATTTGCAATGATGGGCACTTTTAACTACTGTAGTTATTAACTAGTAGTTATAACTACTATAGAAGTAGTTGTCTAGTAGTTATAACTAGTTTTTAAGAAGTAGTTTAAAAAACTAGTTATAACTACTTTTATTAAGTAGTTATAAGTTAACTACAATATTTCACGTTAACTACATTTTTTCGTATTTACTAGTTCCGTCTCACAGGAATTTATGTTATTTCACAACAAACATGGACGTTTCCCAAATAATTGCATGCGTAAATTTGCTGTGTAATTGTTTTTTTAAATTTGCACATAGGCCTACTAATGTGAGGAAGTGGATTCCTCTCAGAACTATATAGAATGCCTCAGGCGTTATGCCTGTTTAATGGCATACCTGGAGATTGTTGCGTGATAAGAACTAGAGTAAAGCCGTCTTAGAGTGGTTGGGGCTAATGATCCATAATGAGGAAAGCAGCCAGTATGCGGCTGAATGATCACGAGTGGTTTGCGGCTGGGTTACAAGTGGGCCTGAGAGTGGTGACTATCGAGTCAAAAATGACAGAGGTGAGAGAGACAGAGACTGGCTGGATAGGCCATGCTGTGGTCGTCTTAGATCTGAGCAGCGATTGGCAACGTACGAGGAATTGATGAAGCACGGTTGATGCAGAGAGCAAAAGGTGAGATATGCAGTGATATTTTATTGATCGTTGGGAGCCAATATTATCAAACGTCCACTTTGTTAGATATGAGGCAACTGATAGCCTTTCAGAGGCCTTTAAGTGGCCGGGATGGTTTCTGGCGCTCTAACTAAAAGCAGTTAGAATTCTGTCTGGCATTAATAGGGGCCTATGTTTGTATTTATCACTAAAAGAGTAGATAGGCCTATATTAAATACTATCCATAGTTTGGATTTAATTGTATTTAGGCCTTGACATTTTTGTAGTTGTAACAAGTTGGCATATGATACTGCTAAAACTGTGCTTTGATCAGGGTGCTTTGTAGCATGTGCTACTAGTTCTTGTCCTTGTTAATTTACAATTAGATATGTTTTTGTATTTTTGATCATTTTTATCACTTACGTTGAATATCACTATATCAGCAAATTAATGCTGGCAATAAATTTGAATACTGCGATGCACCATAACATAACATTATGTCATTAGCAAAGTAGTTTTAAAAGTAGTTAACTACTTATGTGGTAGTTACAGAAGTAGTTATAACTACTTGTCATTTAAAGTAGTTAAATAGTAGCTATAACTACATATTTTGAAAGTAGCTAGAAAGTAGTTTTAACTACTAGTCAAGTAGTTGGTGCCCATCATTGATTTTTTGATTGCTCATAAATTATATTCCTCCTAGAATGTTTGCAAGCGATTCAATAAAGTATGCACTTACTTAAACTTCATTGACCTTGGCGGACAGAAGATGTCGCTTAACAAATAGTTTGATCTAAGGTACATATTTAACACCTCGACCCAAGAGTTTACAATTAAATGCATTTTACGTATAATTTGCTGAAGTCACGCAATTTTTGTCGACGTTAACGGCCTTTGTTGTCATAAGTTTTCATTAAAGTCTGGATCCAATCGCTACATTGAGAGTAAGGTCACGTCAACAAAAGAAAAAATGACCACCCCGTGGTACCAGTCTAAAGGCCGCAAAAAAGAGTAGGCCAACTGTAATCGACCTCGTCATGACACAATGTCGTTACGGCCCAACCGCTGAAAAGGCGTGAATATGAAGTCGCCAGCACTTGCGTCCTTGAAGTGTGCTCATCAGGGAACCACAGTTCACATTGAAATGCAAAACGACGCTTTCTGCGGGCAGCCAAGAACGATTTAGGAAGGCAACATTCCCGCAATTATGCTGGAACGCACCCTAACTGCCACAACTACCAATAAGCAACTATAATTACATCATTAAGATAGAATGCAATAGGGCAATGATAGAATGTGGCAGACCCCAAGATGTCGTGACTCATTGAGTACTGTAGCTCCCACTTACTCGGTCCTTTTGCCGAATAAACTAATAACCATACATCGATTGGGGTAATAGTCCCTTAGTCTAATACAAAAAGGCATCAACTGGAGCTGCCAATCCGTAATTAGGTCAATAGACGCTTTGTTGTGCAATTACAAGCGTTAATGAAGCCATGAAGGAGGAGGAGGACGACAATAAAAACTCTGCATTACGATACACAAAAGTCCTAAGCAGCAACAAACTCATTAGACGCGACCTTGTCTTGTAGTGCAATTACAAGGGTGGATGAAGACATCAAGGAGGAGAGCGACACCAAAACCCTACATTACGATACACAAGTGTCCTCATTAGTCGCAATCTTGTCTTGTAGGACGCATTCAGCAATTTCGCCATATTTCTGGCTACATGCTGGATGTGCTCCACTGGCTCCCCTCCTGCCGTACCATATCATCGCTTTGGTGTGGCGGTCCTTGCTGGGTACCTCCTCTGTCTATCATCTCGATCTCTGCTACTCCACTCTGAGTGCAGTGGGTCGCCGCTCTGTCCGCTTTTTTGAGCGATTCTTACTCATTGTCCCATCTGCCCGTATACAACTACTAAACAAAATCATGCCTTCTCAGTGGTACGCTCTGGAACATTCTCCCATTGGCATTGCGCTTGTCCCCCAGGGTCCACTCATACTGTCTTTACACTCGCCTTAAAACTGTTCCTTTTCATCCGCGCTGGGGTCGGATGCGTTCATGAGTAGTAACCTTGAAGGGACGCTACATAAATCTTGGTTATGAATCAATGAACAAAAATCATCCACTCATTCGCTCCTCCCCAAAGGGTTCCAACAGATCTCACCCTACAAGCCCCAAGAGATGATTGACCAACCGAAAATCTGAAGTCGAGTGATGTTCGTTACGGTCCAGTGCGCCGTCAGAACGCGGTTCCGGTTGGCTTGGTCGAAGAACAGACGAATGACACCTGTGAGAAAATAACAACATAACCAAAGGAGATTATTTGAAAGCAGGAGCAATAGCCAGATGGATGGACGAATTGATTGATTGATGGAGGAATGAATGAATTAATTGATGGATAGACAGCTGAATAAATGGATGGATGCATGGATGAATTGACGGATAGATGAATGAATGAATGAATGAATGAATGAATGAATCAATGAATCAATCAATCAATCAATCAATGAAGCAATGCATGACTGAATGTATGAATGATTAAACAGAGGAGCGGATGGAAGGACAGAGAGCTCATATCGAAGAAAATTTGCTAAGGATTAGTAAAATGAAAAATCCTAAATACCAGAAATTCCCTAAACATGCTTTGAAAACGAGATCCTACCGACGCTAACGATTGGAGGAATCGAGATGACGACTCGGGCTTTTGGGTGCGGTGGGCAAGAGGCGCAGACAACCGATACAACGGAGACAACAGCAAGGCCAAGAAGTGCAACGTTGCCTCCAGAACCTCCTCCTCCCTCTCTCGCCTCTCCTCCTTCTTTTCTGCTTCCTCCGTCGTCCGTCTCCTCCGCAGTATCGCCTCCCCTATGCGTCATGACGTTCGTTTCATCGGCCTATAATGCCACAAGAGGTGCCTAACGTAATAAGACGCTGCAGTCAGCATCAAAATATCATCTTAATCATCATTTTTAGTCATCGTCGTAATCATCTTAATCATCGACATCGTTTAATCATATTCTAAATAATCAGATTCACTTCGTCAGATTAAACATCATCATCATCGTGGTCGTCATCATCATCATCATTATTCTTATCGTCATAACCTTGAACTCCGTAATCCTAATTACCAATATAATCGTCATCCTCATCTAATTGATCACTTTAATCATCACCAACATATTCCCCAATCAACTTTATTAAGACATTATCATCTTAATAGTATCTTGATCATCATCATACCTGTGAAGATAGATATTCATATCCTGGTCGGAGCAATAGCCAGGCTATCAAGTCCTCAAAGGCTATTCACAACCAACCCAGAAAAGTGAACTTTTATGATTGGACAGCCTACTCCTCATTCCAAATCGACCCATTACTAGGCTACTTGCACCACTTGGCTAGACTACCCTAGACCATCGAGATAGCAGATCGTTGAACATGCCACCCCTCGATCCGACCCATCCCTTTTTGTATGAACGGTTGTAGCCTCTTCTAGCCGACTCCCCAGCCAACCATCATAAGGTTCAGTTTGAGAATGACGTTTGTAAACATTCTAAAAACTAATCTCTCACCAATAAAGAGACTGGCATTAATTTAATACTAAATAAACAGTCTTCATTTTATACCTGTATGTTCCCTATTAGACCTTTACGCCGATTGTGAGGCATTAATTCAAGGAAGGAGAAATAGGCAAATGCACTTGAAACACGAAATAATAAGCGATTTAACGAAATTCCCTAATTTATAGCATCTGATAATCGCGTATTAAATGTGTTTAAAACGAGCAATATGTTGCCTACTTCTTACTGGTCAATATAATACTACAATGTCATCACCACTTGTTCTAGAAAGCCGATTTAATGCAATATACTGCCGAGTACATTTGTTCCAAGTACTATACACAAACGTGTTCACTACAGTAAGACAACCATTAACTTGTTCAATCCTCTTATCGTATCGTATTCGTATCTTTAGTTTTACAATGCGCCTCTCACAGAATAACATTTTAGACCTCGGCGTCACACAGACTCACACTTGACTCCTCCCCCACGTTCACGGAACACATAATTATCTAACCTGACCCACTCCTGCTACTTTGCTACTTTCAACTGAGGCGACTAAGATTCATCAGACGATCTCTTTCTCTCTCTCTCTCTCTCTCTCTCTCTCTCTCTCTCTCTTTCTCTCTCTCTCTCTCTCTTTGTCTTTACCACCATAGTTCTGCGTTTGTCTGTTACCGCCTAGACTATTCCAACTCACTTCTTATGGGCCTCCAGAAACAGCGTCCTTCGCCTTCAATCGATCTTAACTGCTTCGTTATAGGCTCATAACTTGACTCTGTCGCTTTGTGCATATCTCCACATATATGCTTGAAGTCTTGCATTGGCTTCTTGTCACTAAGCGTATCCACTACAAGATCCTCATTCTAGTTTCCAAAGCCCAGCGAGGCAGTGCCCTGAGATATCTTGCTGACTATCTGCGAAGGTTGTTTTCTGCAACTTCATCTCATTCCTTGGACTCTGTTGATCGTCTCGATCTTTTTGTTCCTAGGATTGAGACTGTTCTGGCCCAACACTGGGCGTTTGCTGTTGTGGGTCAATCTAAATGGAACGACCTTCCTCCATTACTAAGAACTAAACTAATGACTGGCTTCTCTCCATTGGCTGCTCACTCTTTAATATCTTCAACCCAATCCCCCCCACCCCCGAGGTCATGGACATCAGAAGAATATATTAAGGCATGGAATTTATCAGTCCATAGTTGTTGGTCAAATAAAAATAAAAAAGTGTAGCGAGCTGCTGCCCAGTCCCAAACCAGATCAGTTGGGTTTTTGTAGCATTAAATTTTAGGCATAGTGTATTAGTCGATATAAAATAGCGAAGATCAGAAACACGATAATCAATAAAGCGGACTAGGGACAGTAGATCAGATGATGGACCATGTAGGAGGCATGGGCAGCATCTGCATAAAGATGGCAATATGCCCTGTGATTAGAAAAAAATAAAAGCGGAATATTAGCAGTGAAGAGAATGTACAGGATGGGGCCGAGCACCGAGCCCTGCGGTACACCAAATTTAACCCCAACCCATTGAGTCATGGAGTCTTCAAGGACAATCATCTGTGGGCGATCAGTGAGGTAGGATTTGAACCTAAGAGAAAGAGATTAGCCATCAGGATAAACGTAATCGCTGGATAGGGATCTCATGGTCCACCAAATCAAAAGCAGATGATACGTCAAACAGTGTCAACAGACAGTTAGAGATGAGACTGGTCAATGAACGTTTGTCCCAATCAGAATAGGACAACCATTGACTTTTCCAGACAACTCGTGGCTATTAATGGCAGTAATGGCTGCCCGTCTTTAATGTGCTCGTTGTGATGTACAGGTGCAAATACATACACATACGTACGCAAGCACGCACACACATACACATACAAGCGTACACACATGGGTCCCACCAGCTGGAACAACCTCTCCCTTCCTCTTCGGGAGGAGCTGCTCTCTTATCCTTCTGCCGCCTTCCGTAGGCGCCTAAAGACTTACCTGTTCTCCGTTTTGCTAAATGTTGATTCATGCGCGCTTCCGATATCGAGTGGCGCTATATAACTTTCCATTACACTACAATACAAACGTACATTCACATACAATAACAACTGTTCGATAGATGACGACAGTGACACAGTGACAGCAAAAGACAATGCGGTGTCAGATGCATTCGCCAGGAGGAGCAACAGCCTCGACTCTCACCATCTGGCGAATCGGTTGGTCACCTCATTAATATTAATACAAGAGACTTCTTGCCGACGCATTTGCTTCCTCCAATCCTCTCCTTGGCACTCAAGCGGAAGACAAAGGCCGACGAAAGACTGTTGGCTCCACCTGGCGAATCGGTTGGTCATCCAGCGTGGTGTCAATGAACGAAGATTATATATGAATATGTGCACATGTGTATGTAAGTGCGTGCAGGTGGACCAGGTGCGTGTTCGTGGAGGTGTATGTTTGCCTACGTGTATGTATGTGTATGCGCGCGCGTTCGTGTGTATGCGCAAGTTTGTGCGTGGTGTGTCTTTGTGTGTGTGTGTTTGTGTGTGTGTTTGTGTCTGTGTGAGTGTGTGTGTGTAAGACAGAGACAGACAGAGACAGAGAGACCGAGAGAGACCGAGAGAGACAGAGACAGAGAGAGACAGAGAGAGACAGAGAGAGACAGAGAGAGAGAGAGCGAATAAGTCGCAATTTGGTTAAAAAGAACGGGTTCGACCCAACGCTCCAGAGACGGTTACTGTGTGTTGGGACCTTTAGCAAGGAGTCCATCACGCACGATTGCTCAGCGTCATCGATTGATACTTTGCTTCGTCATTGCATTGCGACGCTTAATACACGCATGATGAGAATGGTAATCCACTCCTGCGTAATCTCCTCTTTCCTTCTCTCTTCCTTCTCTCGTCTTTCTCTCTACTGTTGTCTTCTTCTTCCTCTACTTGTCCTACTCATTACTTCTCTCAAATACGTTGCCTCTTTCTTATTCCCTGCATCTTTCATTAATAAAGAGTTTTAAAAGGAACCATATATTTGTCTGGGAGTCTGCCCGCCCACCTGCATGTCTGTCTGTCTATCCCTTGGCTGATCCCTCCTGCTCCTTCTTCAATTCCACTCTCTCTGTCCCTCTCTGCCCCACTCTCTGTCTCTCTGTCATGAATCTGTGCCTGTCTCTGTCTGTCTGCCTGTCTGTCTGTCTCTGTCCGTCTCTCTGTCTCTCTGCAGCTCTTTCTTTTTCACTCACTCACTCACCCACCCACACACCCACCCACCCACCCACCCAAAACCCACCCACCCACCCACCCACTCACTCACCCACTCACTCACTCACTCACTCACTCACTCACTCACTCACTCACTCACTCACTCACTCACTCACTCACCCACTGTCTCTCTGTCTGTCTGTCTGTCTCTGTCTGTCTGTCTCTCTCTATCACACACACACACACACACACACACACACACACACACACACACACACACACACACACACACACACACACACACACACACACACACACACACACACACACACCCTATGCCCTTTCTCTTGCCCTCTGACTCACACACTCCCTTTCTCTCCACTCTACTTCTTCCAGTCTGCCTCTGTGTCCCTCTCTTTCTTCTTCCTTGATCTACACCAGTCGTCTCCCTTAATTCCGTTCCAGCTCCAGTCCGCTTCGTCTCAGCAGTCGATTCTGGTCCAGCCGGAACAGATGCCTCACGCAATCAAAGATTCTGGTCGCGATAGAACAAAGAATCGAAATTAATGGAACCGAATCAGAGCAGATGCCTATCTTTATTAACCTTACGCCTCTCGCAACCCCATTCCATACCATCATAATCACCCAAAGACCCCGGTAGGACTGGAAAATGTCTTGGGAAGAAGATGGGCAAAAAAAAGGACCCATAGTGTAGATGTGTAGATATAATGGGTATATATGGGACCCTTACGCGTTCGCTTGGATACAATACGTAAAACGGTATGGTAGAGTAGGATATGGAAAAGGGAAGGCAAGAGAAGGCAAGGAATGAGAAGGCAGGGCAAGAGAATGGGATCAAAGAGGCTGGAAGAGCAGCCAAGGCAAGAGAAGGTAATGTGATATTAAGTACATAGATAGGGAAAGCAAGGGAAGTGAAGCAAACACAGGCAGAGGAAGGGAAGGGAAGGGAGGCATGGGAAGGCAAAGGAAGGAGACGGAAGAGAAGGACAGTGAAGAGAAGTGAAATGAAAGGCAGGCAAGTAAATAAGAGAATATGAGAACAGAAGGAGAGGGATAGGAAGGACCAAACAGAGTAAGATATGGAAATAAAAATAGAGTTACAGTATATAGTGATATAAAAAGAGATAATTAAAATGGAAGCCAGAGAAGGTGAGGAAAAAATGAATGCAAAGAAAGGGAACGAAGTGAATCGAAGTCAAGGCAGGTACATCGTCGTCAAGCCAACGTAGTACGGGTCGAGAAAGGTCATGACAGAGTCAACCAGTGACGTCATCGTCGATTCCGAGACGCAACACTTGCGTGGTTCGTAATCAGACGATTGCGCAATTAATCGTCGCCGGCACCGGATATCGAAGTTGCGCGACCGGAAATGCGTAAGAGCGCATGCACCGGCAGCCGGACGGAGGCGTATGAATTAAGGTTAGTGGTGCATCCATCTTCTCGTTTCACGCGTCGTAAGATGTCGCGACGTTGAGAGAAATCTCGTTGAGATCTCACCGGAAAACAAAGAATTCGGCGGTTCGCATTGAAAGTCACTGGTGGCAATATCTTGCGGGTCACACGTGCGCAGCTTCAGAGATTACAATAACGAAGAAATTGCAATTACCACGAACAACCAATATACCTGCCTACCGCAACCATTGGCACCAATATATTCTACTACTGCCACAGATGATGATGATGATGCCACTACTTCCCAACTACTACTACTACTACTACCGCTACTCCACTTACTACTACTTCAGCCCCTACTACTATTTCCCCTTGCTTACTACAACCACGATTACAATAACTACTACTTCAACTAATGTAATACAATAATAGTACTAATATCAGAATATTTCTGAGTAGGCAATCTTGAAGGGCGCTATATAAAATTGCGGAAGTAAAAAGCAATGATAATAATTATAAGTCAATCCTTTTCCAACGCCTCTCTATCTGCTTGATTGGTTGCTTTGAATGTATCTTAATTTCCACTGACCAATGAAGATGAGGCATGACCTCCAGATAACCAGCCTACCTCAGAGCAACATAATAATAATAATAATAATAATAAAAATAATGATAATAATAATAATGCAACCGCTTTTAAGATTTTTCTTTTATTGCTTCTTTCAATTATTAATTAATTAATCAGTAGGTCAAAATAATCATTTGCTTATTTATTTATTTACAAATAATGAAGTAACTTGGTCGACCCCTCGCCATCAATCTTAGCTCGAGGCGTGTTTCATTAAAGAGCCCGAACACCGCTCGTAATAACCTGGGCATTAGTTCGCCAATCCCCTTCAAATAATCACGAAATATTACTTCACATCGATGCATTAGACATCCACTGATTCGCATCATCCACCCCGACATCCGACCAATAGTCTGACGGTACTGATTGCCCGCAACTCGACAGATCGCTCTGAAAGCCTAATCCGAGAATCAAGCGAGATTTCGTCTCAACATATCCAGCGCAAAGGAATAGCCTCGAATCCAGACCGGAGAGCATATATCGCAGAAGAATAGCCGAGAATCCAGACCTGAGAGCATATTCCGTCATAGGGAATGATTGATGACACAGAAGATTCGACGATTCTGCCTTCTACCAGTCAGATGAAATCACAGAGACTTCGACCGATTCAGAGCGAGAATAATTGTAAAGGAAGTTGCTGTTTGTCTGAGCTATATGATCATGAGGAAGAGTGGCGTCATCGCCCTCCCCGCAATCTAGGCTTCGTACTGGCATTAACAGACTGGATACTGCTGTTTTGTTGCAATGGCTGAATTAATAGAAATCCCCAGACTGCCTGTAAAAGATGTCTAAGACGAGCAATTCGTATCCATCGCTTCAATAAAATAGATTGCATTCATTCATAACGAAGATTCATATAGCGAACCTTCAAGATTGCTACTCAGAAGCGCTGCAGAACTCAGCACGGATGAAAAGAACAGTTTTAAGACGAGTACGAAAAGAGACAGAGTGGACCCTGGGGTACAAGCGCAACGCCAACGGGAGCATGTCCCAGAGCGAGGGACCAACCACTGAGCACGACAGATTTTGTTTAGGAGTTGTGCGGGAGAATGGAACGATGAATAGATTTCGTTCAGTAGAGCGGAGAGAGCGGCAACCCGGTGCACTCAAAGTTAGTGCAGAAGACGTCGCGAAGATAAACAGGAGCGAGACCCAGCAAGGACCACCAGACCAAAGCGATGATACGGTACGAGATTTGCTGCTGGAGGGGAGCCAATGGAGCACATCCAGCCTATCTATAGCCAAATTTAGAAATGCACCCGAAAAAGTGAGGCAGAACGCAGGACCCGGTTAAGACACCGCAATCTATTTGGGTTGTGATTAAGGATAGGATTGGGAAGGGTAGCGGTAGCTACTGGTCGTCTGGTGTTAGCGAGTAAGCAACAGTGCGGGGCTGACGCAACTGATGGTAGGCCTATGAATCACGACAAAGACGGTAAATAAGAGACGTTGAGGTGAGTTCTTGGTCCAATGTGACTCCAAGGTCCCGGACAACAGAAGAAAATAGAAAGAGGGGAAGTCAGCAATAAATAAATAGAAACTAATTCAATAGAATAGAGCGGAATTGGATAGCAAGGAAGTAAACAGACTAGAATTCAACAGACTAGAAGTCAATAGAATAGACTTCAACAGAATAGAATGCAACAGAATAGAACATAATTCAATGAGATAGAATTCAGCAGAATAAAATAGAACCCAACAGAATCGATGAGATAAGACAAGAGATAAGGAAAAGATTGGATTATGTTAAAGGAAATCGTATTAGATTAGCGTAGTTTAGAGCCTCGTTTCCATTGTGTATCACTGTTAGTCTCATAAGGGAAATGGAGCACCATAAGAACCCGTCGTTCATCTGCCGCATCTCATCATCAATAATAGATGGAGAGAGTAATGGAAAGAAAAGTCTGTGCTACATTGCAATAGATACGACATAATGAATGCTGAGACAGACAAGCAGAAAGACAGACAAAACGACAGAAAGACAGACAAAACGACAGAAAGACAGACAGATGGACAGACAGACAGACAGATAGACAGAATGGCTGCTAAAGTAGACAGACAAGCAGGCATATAGGCAGAGAGACAGACAAATGGATGGAAATACAGACAAAACGGAAAGGGTAGGCAGGCAGGCAGGCAGACAGGCAGAAACAAGCGAAGATATAGAAGCAGCAACATAAGCACAGAGAGAGACAGAGAGACAGAGAGAGACAGAGAAAGACAGAGACAGACAGAGACAGAGACAGAGAAAGAGAGAGAGAGAGAGGAGAGAGAGAGAACGAGAGACGAAGAGAGAGGAGGACAGGGAAATAGCATGAGATACAGAAGAAAACACACACACACACACACACACACACATACAGAGCCAAACCCGCAGATACGAGTGGAGCGACGCGTATACACAGAACACCTTCCTACCCATTATTCATATCAGAGTGTCCTCCCAGAAACCGGATGTCAGCCAGCGACATCTGCCATGAAAGCACTTCCGTCGACTCTCGACACTTCAATAGTTCGTCGTCCATCATGCCCCAGTCTCAGAAAGCCAGCCATCTGGCGATAAAACTCACCCTTTCTCAGATGTAACCCCACTTGCTACTACACTAACCCCACTCCTAACCCTCTATCATGAATCTGATCTCTTGAAATATTAACTCCACAGGCGGTCTAGATAAAACAATTAAAAAATATTATGAATTACGGTGTCGAAGGCCTTGGCAAAATCAAACAGACTCCCAAGGTAGACGTGTTTTCCTATTGCTTCGAAGATTATAATTACCCTAAGTTGAAAACTAATTAGTGTCATGTAGAAGCAATGTACATTATAGACTGATAGAAGAATCTAGAGGCAGGTTTCCAAATTATATGACACGGAGTAAAATATGGGTAAACCAATGAAAATTATAATGTATTTCGGATGACTGGATATAAAATAAATTCGTTTTTTCAATGAATTTGGTAAGTCTTGTATGGCATAATATTTCAAAATATAACTTCTTAGAATATGGGATGACTGATGTAGGCCTGCATTTGCCAACATCTTCCTTTTCTACTTTTTCAAAACAAGTCAGTGTATATTACCATGTTTGCTTTTGCGGATTGAGGGAAGCCACCAGTGGAAAACGAGCATTTTATAATGATAGCTGGTGGTTCAGCAATACTAAAGAGGGTGGGATACTAAAGATGTTATAATAAATTTCATCAATTCCTTTACTGCTGGATATCCAAATTCGAGAATTTAGGAACAATATTTACTAGTACTTAAATTAAAGCCTCTTGTTCTTGTTCTCCTTATATTCTTCCTCATCCTTTGTCTCTTCTTCTTCCATTCCAGGTCTGCATCGAGGCTCAACCAAAACATACCTTAAGATCACACACAGACTGCGGGTATGAATGCAACGAGACACAAATTTATATGTGCGAGTGTTTCATGTACACTAATGTCTGCCCTCATCAGATATCAAACTGTATTGGTCAGCCGTGTTTTTGCCGGGAGCAGCAATTTACACGGATCACTTAGGCAGTATGATAGCCATCTGTCAAAAATTGATCGAATATGTTTTTCCCGATGGTTTTAAAGCAAACCAGTGTTCTGCTATTCGAATCTGCGTGACTACAAGACTAAGCTTCAGGGTTCAACGCCTCCCCTTGATGAAATTTCAACCGTCATCCGCATATTTGATATATCAGTTTAATGTCTAAAGCTTTGGCTTGCGACAAAGGCAAGCCCGACTGACGTAAATGACAGTCATGACTTGTGTGTGCAACATTATTGATATGTACACATAAGCTGAAGCCGATGCTTTATATTAGACAGCATTGCATAAGTTACAGCCACGGCTTGCCTATGAGAGACAAGTTAGGCGCCAGTCTATAGCACGTGGTTCTAATTTATGCAAGGCAACAGGGAATTACGACTATATAAAACCAATGCTGCAATTCATGCAAGGCAGTGTAGTCTTCAACACAAGATATAATTGCATGACAGAAATCAACTTGTGATTTGAGAAAGCGTTTCCTTACTTAAATTTAAGCCGTTGCTTTTGTTAATAAATCCGACTCTTTACATAAATTAAAGCCTGAGTTTTTCGACAAGAAGGTACTTCATTACATAAATTAAAGCCTCGGCTTTTTGACAAGAAGGTACTTCATTACATAAATTAAAGCCTTGGCGTTTCGCAAGAAGGCGTCTCGTTACATAAATAAAAGCCTTGGCCTTTTCCCCAGCTAGGGTACAGCTAGAGATTCATTCCTGCGTCGTAACGTCTTGCGTAGCGCGATCGCAGAAATCGAACGTTCCCTGGAATTTATTAGCCGCCAGTTTACGGCGCGAACGAGCCTCAATTCCCGCCTCAATAAACTGGGTCCATCGGAAACCACAATTTAATGCCCACCGCTTAAAACAATGTCCAGACAATTCTGTCACTAGTGTGGCCATTCAGACACACCCGTCAATAGTGTCTGATAGGAGAAACACTGTCCTTGCTTGCTAGCTGCTACATATGGCGATAATTTAATGATATAAAAAACCCGGTTACCGTCCTTGCATAAGGTAATAGCACGGCTTGTGCATAAGGTACCCTTTGCCCCCTTTGCCCTATATATGTACAAAATAAAGCCTTGTTGTATGCACAAGACATGTCTTGTCTCTCATAGGTTGAAGCCGTATCGACGCCTATACACGTTATGGGCGCATTGCATGGCTGCCGACGGTCAAATATTTCTCCTGGAATAACCTTCCATCATTCGCTCATATATGTTTTTAATGGTATACAGTGGTTTCACAGTTTGAAATTTACGAAATTATTATTAATTGAGCAGATTACAGATGGGATCCTTTAAGGCTGCTATAGAGTTAAATTCACCCCCTGTAAAACATGCTATCATCTGCTACTAGTTCTGCTATATATATGCATGTAATTCGATTGCGCACTTGACAATTTTAAATTATAACTTGAATGTTTTATTAATAGCAGCAGATGGTTACTGTGGCCATTCGATAGTGTCTGACATCTAGCAGACACCGCTTTCAACGGCTCCGTTTGCCAGACACGTCCGCAATTCAACTCAATTACAAAATACCAGTAGGTGGCGCCCAAAGCCTGCCTCGTTTCCATGGTAACGGAATTCTTCCTGAGGCAAGAGCTAATAGGAGGCTCAGACGAGAGACGCCAGATTCTCCTCAACAGCGTTTAAAAGCAAAATCCGAACTTAACCCTGGAATTCTGTAGATAAAATCTCAACGTAACCCTGGAATTCTGTATATCAGCTAATGATAGCACGACTTAGCGTCAATACCTCGAGTGTCCCGACGTATTTTTTGTGTTTGCCACTTTACCGCTCAAGCGTGCAGCTCTAGACTTTGTAAGGGCCATCGTAATAGCCATCTCAATTAAATTCGCCACTGTCTGCACTCAGGCAGTGCGAGTCCCAAGTTTGTTTTAAGGAGGAGGGCGACGCTAATTATCCTTGTTATCACAAAGCGTCGCTAAATTGCAACTACTACCATGTGCACCATTTATAAAACTAAAGTGCTGTTATATGCCAAGCAAATTTCTGTAGACGGCAACGGCCTTTGTTGTCAAAAGTTGTCCTTAAACTCTGGATCCATCCATTCATTTCTAAAACTGCATTTGATGAATTTACAAATTATAAAGCAACTCAACTAATCCTTTATTCCGCCACTATTTTCATTCTGACAGTGAGTATATCTTCGTTTAATGAGAAACAAACTGACAAACCGCAGTAAGTTACAAAAGGTCAATGATCGGCAGGGAGGGTCATGACAGGTACAATTAAGCCTACTATTTATGCTTAGCTACAAATTTGAATTTATAAAGAATCCTGGAGATAAAATTTCTATCGTCTTTAACTGGGAGAGTGAACGGGTGTAGCCTAGGGCGTAGTTTATGGCTTCTGTGGAGGAGGCATCGGAGGACATGCGCCTCAGTCGCCAGCACAGCTCGTAGGAGGCGCTGGTCGACCGTCTCAGCCATGACAGACATAGAAACAGCATCCGAAGGGAGGAAACACATTCTCCGCATTCTCTCCAAGAATGCTTCGAGTCGACCCCGATCCTCAGCAGATGTAAAGCCCCACCATGCTGGTGAGGCATAGACAAGTCGCGAGATCGTGGTGGCCTTGATGACAGTGTGAAGGCCCTCGAGTGAGAGCCCATGCCACCTAGGGATCAGGAGAGCATGCAGAGATCTTGCACAGACGCCCAGCAGTAGGTCGACGTGAGGCGTTGCTCGCAGGTCCCCCGTGATGATGAATCCAAGGATGTTCACCTGCCTCACTCGCTTCACCCCCTCTAGGAAAGGGGATCAGGCATGACGGCCCGTTTTCTTGTGACCAGCATCTCCCTAGTCTTAAAGGAATTGAGACAAAGATTATTCACCTCCGGCCTTCCTGATGGTGTCTTTCATTGAACCCGCAATAAGGAGGTAGGTGTCGGCAAATTTGACCATTTTGTTTCTCATGTAGTGGATGCAGGTCCGAAGCGCCGACGGTGTATTCCGGTGGTCTCAACCATGAGCCTTGAATCACACAGGCGTTGCTCCTCGCCGCAGCCGACAACTGCCCTCCAAAGCGAGTAGAGTCGCTTCTATCCAACAAATAATCGACCAACCAGTTGTGCACCCCCTGCACCCCATTCGGCAGGCAAAGCAGGGAGAGCGAGTGCCGGGTGATGTCGAAAGCCTTTGAGATGTCTAAGGAGACGGTGGCCACGTAGGCCTCATCTTCGAGGTCAGACACCAGATGTTGAATAGCTATCAGTGCTGCAGTTGTAGAGCCGGTTGGTCGGAACGCAAACTGATCTGTCAAGAGGACTGACATTGGTGGTTTTGTGCAAAGTTCGACCGTACGTTAGGGCAGAAGATAGCGTACGCGTACGGTACGTAATTTACTTAAAATAATAGCGTACGCGTACGGTACGTTCGTATTCCGTACGTATGAGCAGCCTTTAATATTTGCTTCTCGTGACGTCACATTTTTTTCGTCATTGTTTGAATTGTTTTAAAACGTTTTCCATTCTTTAATTTTTAATTTTTGTTATTCTTTGTTAATTCATAATAAAAAAATATTTCTACTAACACGTAATGCAGAAAAATTAGCGTACGCTATTTATTAATTTAGCCAAAAAACAGCGTACGCGTACGGTACGCATTTCAGCAGAAAAAATAGCGTACGTTCCGTACGTACGGTCGAACTCTGGTTTTGTAAAGGCCGGATATATATATACATACGCACCAGTTCGCGCTCGAACATCTGTGACAGCACTGGAACAATCGAAATCGGACGATAGCCGACGGGATGCTTCGGAGACTCACCTTTCGGGATTGGGTGAATAATTGCCGTCTTCCACTGTGGCGGTACATTTCCGTGCGTGATGTAAAGGTTGATAAGTCTTGTGAGAAGCCGAGAGTAAGCAGAGGTTGACAGGCGGAGGAACCAGGCCGGTCCAAAACCTGTATGAAGGAGGAGGGCGACGCTAATGATATTTGATATCACACAGCGTCGTTAAACTGAAAGTACCGTCACCTATCATAAGATTCAGCACACAGTGTTTCACAGGGTCAGGTTGACGTCAACGGTCCTTGGTGACCACAAGATGCCGCTCAACGATTAATGACGCAGTCTTAGACATCTTTAAAAGGCTTCACTCAGATTCCATACGTTCAGCAAATCCGTTAATCCGCTCACGACAGTGAACCTTCTGTAATATAATAGGACTCCGTGTTTTAAGTATTGTCTTTAACAGCAGGCACTTACGTATATTCAAATATTATTGTACTTAGTGCGTACGTACGCATGCATGTACAGTAGGCGTTTATGTAAGTATGTTGCAATCAGATACATATCTGATTGCACGTATGTGTGTGTGAGTATATTATAGATGTGTATCATAGATGTATGTTATAGATGTGTATTATAGATGTATGCATCGCTAATATGTACCAATGTATTCACATAGCAACAATTAATATTTATCTTCAATATTATTGTTGTTTTCAACTTTCATTCAGTTGACCAAAGAAGCCTTGGTCAACTGTATATTGACATCGGAGGAAGAACTGGAGGGGGGAGACAGAGAGAGATAGAGGTAGACAGACAGAGGCAGATAGAGGCAGACAGATAGAGACAGCCAGAAGCCGACAAACAGGCCAGACAGAGACAGACAGACAGGGATAGATAGAAGCAAACAGATAGAGACAGTCAGAAGGAGACATACAGACCAGACAGAGATAGACAGACAGACAGACAGACAAAGACATAAAGAGACAGAGACAGACTGACAGACAAAGACAGGTAGAGACAGAGACTGAGGAATGAATGGGAAAAGGGAAGATTTAGTGGCTGTGGCCATGGGCAGTCCCCTGGGGTGGGAGGGGGACGCGCGAAAAGAACAATTACGTTGAGACCCTCTCCATTGAACTCCATATACATCCACTCGCCATCACCACGCCCACCGCATCCACACCCACCCGACGCAACCACTATCGTCCTTCCCCACTCGCTATCATCCAAAATGACCCAGTGAACCATAGCCACAAACCATCACCCACACCCATTAGGGATAATAATGGAAGGCAAACGATGGCAATGAAAGGCAAAGGTAGGGAAAAGAAGGTAATGGAAGATCAAGAAAAGGAACAGGAAGGTAACGGTAGACAAAGGAAGTGAACGGAAGGAAATGGAAGGTAAAGGAAGGTAAAGGAAGGCAAAGGAAAAGGAACTGAATGAAAAGGGTGTCCGCTCGATAATCCGAAGGTTCGATAGTCCGAAGGTTCAATAGTCCGAAGGTTCGATAGTCCGGCTTCGATAAGCTTGCGAGTGCCTAGGGTTCGATAGTCCGAAGGTTCGATGATCCGAAGGTTCGATCATTCGAAGAAAACTCGGTCTAGAATTATCGAACCTTCGGACTATTGAACCTTCAAACTATCGATACAGAACCATGAAAAGAGAGTAAAATGAAAGTCATGGAAGGTCAAGGAAGGTAAAAGATAGTAAAGGGAGGCTAAGGAATTAAAAGGAAAGCATTGAAGGGTAAAGGAATGTAAGAAAGGTACAGAAGGAAAATGATGTAAATGAAGGTAGATGAATGTAAAGGAGAGTAAGCCATCGTCATGTTCATGGCAATCGTAACCTCCAAATTTCTAAAGCGCCACTTGAAAGCCAAGCGCAGGGCACCAGTTTATCGACGAGTGCTGCATCAAATCAGAGGGGTTGTCCAAAGGATAGTCCTTGATGGAGCATAGTCCGGTTTCCAGGATGTCAGCGAAGAGATAAGATGGCAATTAAGGTAAGGCAAGCCGCATAACAATATGTCAAGGCTGCGCTTAGAAAGCCAGGAATAATAATAATAATAATAAGGCAAGTAAGAGGGTTCTGTGTCTATAGCCCGAAGGTACGATAGTCCGAAGATACGATAGTCCGAAGATTGCATGGTGTCCAGTCGATAGGTGATAAAATTGCGGTTTTAATGGTAGCTGGAATGATGAAAGAGTTATGTTTGGCTAAAAGCTGGATTTCACCATTCTTTTCATTCATCAAACTTCCATTTAGGCATGGTTCTTTTCATATCAATCCAGCTCCCAGTTTTTTTACACATTCTCTTCATAAATTTATCCAGCTTCTAGTTAAATTAATGACGGAGTGTAGAATCTTCGGACTATCGAACCTTCGAATTATCGAACTTTTTAATTATCGAGCGGACACCAGTCAGTGGGGTACGAGATAATACATAATGTAAAAGATAACATACAAAAAACAGCATGCGATGGTAGATAAGATGACAAGATGACAAATGATAAAGAGATAACAACAAAGATAGGGATAAAAGAAGATGGAAGGTTAGGCAAGGTATCTACAAAACCCACTCCACTTCTAGTGTGGTCACAGCCGCGTTGCTCGACACTAAAATGTCTGCTATCGCTTCTTAACTCAAACGAACAGAAATGTCTATCGCTACGAGACACTTTCTATATCGACGCCAGTGTCTGCTCGTCGGAGGGGGGACTTGTAGGTGCGCGAAGAGGGATTAAAAGACATTGAGGCCAAACAAGGAATGGGGTTTTCGAGATACTGCTCAACGGACGGTAACTATATCAATATGAAAGGCGCCGCCTGCCAGCTAAAATTAGATCAAAGGATCCGCTGCCTGTGCGTTGTTGCGCCGTGGGATTTAGATGCACTCGGTGCCCTCGAGATGGATTGATCGTGGGAAGGCGTGGGACAACGCATTGGCCAACGCAGCTTCGAGGACCATTGGGGAGCGTCCAGAGAGAAGTGGTCGACGCGTCGATTATCATATCCCACCCTATCTTGCCTTACCTTACCTTACCCATCTTTCCCACAAAAAACCTAACTCCTAAACCTGTATGACGTATCCCATTCAATGACTGCCTTCACTAACACAAAGTTATCCCACCCTAGCCTAACTTACCTCCACCCACTCCCCACTCCCGCCCTAACCTTACTTCATTTTCACCACTCTCCTACCTTACCTTTAACTTTCCTTACGCGACCTCACGCAAACTCAACTAAATGTAACTTCCCAAACCTCGCCTTATCTGACATAATACACCCTCACCTTAAATTAGGAGACCCTACCATACCTTACCACTCCTACTATACCTTACGTAAATACCAATGCACACCATACCTTACCATACCTACCATACCTTATTTTACTTTACAACTCCTACTACATCTTACCATACCTACCAATGCCTGCCGTACCTTACCATACTTTACCTTTCCTACCATGCCTTACCATACAGTACTTTATTCTACTTCCTAGAAAGCATCAACGTCATCGTTCAATGACTCACCAAGACATCTTCGCACTGACGAACAAAACCAACGTCTGAAAAGATAGAGACAGCTTCGTTAAAGGAGTCACGACCGAAAATTGCGCCGTTCTGGTCTCATCGGCGCCATCGTACACTATGTCTGATCAATAATGAACGACGGGTCTTTTACTAAAGTCGGCGACTGGAACACAGTAATGCTGCACTCACATCTCTACCTTTATGTTTGATGAACCTCAGTGGCTCCCTCTACATTCCTCAATCTAATAATAATAATAATAATAATAATAATAATAATAATAATAATAAACATAATAATAATAATAAATACGCCGAGTTAGCCTCCACGTACGTCTTCACACCGGTGGCATTCGAAACCTTTGGCCCCATCAATTCCGAAGGCCAAAGCTTCCTTTCAGAACTGGGACACAAACTGAGCGCCGTCACTGGGGAGCAGATGGAGACGACTTTCCTCTGCCAGTGCATCTCGATGACTATTCAACGCTACAACGCAGTTGCTTTCAAGGGAACTTTCGCTGTTCACGAGTCCAACGAGCAGGGCTACTCCGGACATCACCATTAATTTACATTGAAGACCCTGATGAAATATTATGATAGTAATACTAATAATAACAATAATAATAACAACAACAATAATAATAATAAAGCGACGTCATCTTCGGTGGGGGCTGCAGCGAAGGTGGCAACCACCAGGAAGGCCATCAAGTACAGCCAGCTCGCTCTGTTAGCTATCTCTTCGTTCCATTGGCCTTTGAGACCATGGGCCCAGTCAACAACGACGGATTGGACTTCATCAAAGACTTGGGTCGCCTTCTGACACATGTCACCAGAGACCCTAGAGAGACAAACTACTTGTTCCAACGATTGTCAGTTTGCATCCAGCGCTTCAATGCAGTTGCCTTCAGAGGCTCTTTCGTGCAGCTATAGTCTATTAATAATAATAATAATAATTAATAATAATAATAATAACAGCAACAACAACAATAATAATAATATTTAATTTAAAACTGACAAACCGCAGTATGATTACAAGTACAGTATATATATATGAACAAATATAAGCTATAACAGGAGTTGTGTTTAACTTTCGACAGTAATGCAAGGTGCCCATCACCAAAGTCGACGCCTACCGAAGGAAGGGCCAGCTAATCTTCAAAGTTCTGCGTGATTTAGCCCCAAAATATCTGGTTGGCGTATTATTTCAGTCTCGTTCAGCTTCCTCCCTCCGTTCACTTCGTTCGACCAATAGACTTGACCTTTTGACTTTTTGGCTCCTCGAACTAGAACAGCATGGCTCAGTCTCGATCTTTTGCTTCAAATGGTCCCTATCTGTGGAAAGCGCTTTCTCCTTCAATTCGTTCAATAATTATAATTATTTCTGACACTCTCTCATCCTCTTTCGCTTTTCTCAAAACCTATTTCTTCCCGCAGGGCTTTGCGCACTGGCAGCGCTTCTGAACGTTTCACCATTATACTAGAGGCGCTTTAAGGCAAATATAATCTGCATTTAGAAAGCACCGCCATCAATAAATTACCAGGCACAAATCAATGGATGAAGGAATTGCTCCAGATGCCTGTGCAGCAAAAGTCTCTGAGGAAAATGTTCGAATCGGACTCATCTTTACGATAAATATGCATTGAACCATTGATCAATCTTTATTCATAGTTTATAATAACATAGAAGAACTTGTGCAACAAATTACAATGAAAATTATGACACAATCAAACTTCAAGTATAAATAGTGTATAGGGGTCTCTGAAGAGATTCAATGATCCCACTAGTTTAACTAAGGGCTCCGACGTATAGTTGATATTGTAAGACAGCGTTTCCCAATCTTTTTTGCCGTGGACCACTTTTGATCTCTTTTTGCTGGAAGAAGGGGGGGGGGGCGGAACCCCATTCACAACTAGACACATTCTGTTGTAGGTATACAAGCGCATGAGAATGCAGACAATTATAGGCTTAGTCCTAGATTAGATTAATAACAACACAAATATCGATGACAATGACATACGAATTCAGTAGGCCTATGCAACCTAGAATATAAAAAGGACATTATAACGATTTTATAAAATGACTGATATAGAAACTGATAACAGACAATTTGTTCACACTGATATATTTCCACTGAATCCTCGTCCTCATCTCACGGAACCATAAGGTTCCGCGGAACACAGTTGGGGAAATGCTGTTGTAAGATATCAATACAGGGTGGACGGACAGGACACCATACAAAATAATGTTTCTGGAGTTAAAATGATTAGAAGAAAATTAAAAAACAGCAGCCGACTTTGCTGAGCCAGCAATGAAGACGAAAATCAAGAGAAAACAGCAAAATATATAAAGCGATGGCGCTGAGCAATTGCTAGTGAAGGACTTTCTCTCGGTCCATAAAGAAGACTCCCTAGTCCCTATACACAGCAACCGTCGAGGAGGAGGAGGAGGAAGACGATGAGTTGGAGTTGGCTGAGGAGGAGGAGCAGGAGTAGGAGCAGGAGCAGGATCGAACCCGTTCACTGCGCGTTATAAGAAGGCGAACGCTCCAACCAATCGGACGCCGTGTCAAAACCAGGATAGTAATTCGTCGAGCGACCCATGCAACGTGGTCTACATAGGCGCAAAGGACGGTGGGAATACCGACCGACCAGCGACAGTAAATTAAATAGCCATGCGAAAGCCTTGTTATCGGTTGTGCAATATACTTAATCGATGTCTTCGTCGGAAGCCACGGCTTAGCGGAATGAAGGAAGAGATTAGGGAAAATTTCCGAGGCATGCAAGGATTCTCCACGTCGCGGGGAATCCACTTCCGGTAGCGTAGGAACCGCCATCTTTAATAGAATTACGCGCTCAACCCGACCGGAGAACATTGGCGAAAGTTGCGCCATATTTTGTCGTCTTCTCAATATTTGATTAACCTCGGATTCAACAGACGACCGAGAAGAAAAAAACATCCGGGTCCCCTATCCAAAGAAAGAATCTTCCTACCCCGCGGTGGTGAGGGGGAGGATGTATGAGAAAAACTGTCGGTCGTGCAAGTAGGTTGAGAGGAAAGAACTGGAAAAAAAATGACCGCCTCAACGGCGCTTCACATAGGCGAAATGGCGCGAAAACCTGTCATCAACAGCAGACGTCAACGGGTTTTTGCGGGACGTGAGACTGGTTAGGTGTTACCGCAGTATGGAAACATCACTCACACGAGAAGGAAAATTATGCTGACGTGCTGGGATTAGAATGAAAATTTCATATTATAAATATCATTCTTTGACCTAAAAAATGTCAGCGCAGTAGCAGCATGCAGAATTGGCAGTATTATTAGCAATAGTAGTAATAATAATAGCGGAAGCAGTCAGTGGCGTAACGAGGGGGTGAAGGGGCGAACCGCCCCAGGCGGCACATGTCATAGGGGCGGCATTTTCGGTAAAAAAATAAATAAAAAATTATTGTTGTATAAGCTGCATTCTTCAAATCTTGTTGTTCTTGTCTAAACCTGGCACAATGCTATTGGCTTTTTCTCGACATAAAACTAACGATATACGGAAGTACAATCGAAATGATCGAATGGCACCTAGTGTTTATAGACATCAGAGCAGTCCTCGGGAAATTTGGCGCCCTGGGCATACATCTATATAAGAGCGCCCTCACCCTCGTTGCATGAACAGTTAGGTGTGAGAAATATGGAGTCAGGCACAACAACACGGGGCACATAATTTTTTCCAAAATATAGGCCTATAGAAGATTCTGGCATCAGAAAAATTAATAGAGAAAGAGCGGGAGATTCAACGAGGTGTGTGGAGATTGAATATCGTTGTTGGAATTAGCCTAAACTAGTTTTTAATAACTAATTTATTAATTTCTTTTTGTATCATCTTAAAATTTTAATCCTGACAGCATAACCGTATTATCCCTAAATTTCGGCGCCCTTAAAATTTGGCGGCCTAGGCGGCTTCCTATGGGTATCACCCGTGGTTTATGGGATTGTGCGATTTAGCATATTTTCGCATTAATTGGCAGTTTACGCATAAATTCCTAAATGAAGAGTTTTCACAAATTATTGTATAAAGTTCGACAATTTCGGTCAATGCAACTATAATTGGCCTGTCCAGGCCATTATTAGCCTATAGGGTCTTTAGTTTAAAGACCAGACGACGTAATTGTTGATGACTAGGACCCATGGTTTATACGATTATGCGGTTACACAATTTTTCGCATAATTTACGAAATATTTTCGCATAATCCAGGGGGCCTACCTATGAGGCTATGTCGCCTATGCCAGGAGCCGGCTCTGATAGAAATGGTGCAAAAGAGAATTTAAATCAATACAAATAAATTGAAGGCTAGTTACAATGACGTAGGCCTACAGTGCAATACACCATCTGCTCAAACTGCTCTAAGACACGTTTTAAACAAGGGACTTTTCGTAGGTTATCAGAACTTTTCACCATAGACTTTGGATCATTTTGTATGGTCTTGATTTAACTACGTGTATCATCGCATTCAGGTGGGACTGCGAACAAAAGTATGAACCATTTATAAAATGTTGCACACACAAAATTCCTTGTGCACACACAACTCCAAAATTTTGAGGGAAAATTGAGTGCCCAGTGCCTACAGTCTATATCCGAGATATGCACAAGATTAAAGGGATTGAAAAAATAGACAGAGGCGGCATTTGTACCTTCGCCCCAGGCGGCACTTTGCCTCGCTACGCCACTGCAAGCAGTAGCAGCAGTAGTAGTATAAGTAGTAGAAGTAGTAACAGCAAGAGTAGTGATTAAACAGTATTAGTAGCATTATGAGTAATAATAACGGAAGCAGTAGTGGAAGTAGTTTTAGTAGTGGAAGACTGAGAGCAACAGTAGTGGCTAAATAGTGACCTTTGCCCTTACCTCTTACTGGGTGATTTTCTAGGCACATGGTCGATGCTATGACAACCGTTGTCGTCGTCATTCTGTGACGTAAGATCCAGCAGCCAATGACTGTAAAGCATCCGAGAACGATGATGAGGCCAATCACGAGGGCAGCTATAATCACCGACGATCCCCTCGATCTTTTTCTGTGATCCTAACAAGATCATAAAAAATTGATCTCAATATAAGTTAGGGTACGAAACAAGGCTGATTGAGAATTGAGCCTATCCATTTAACCATGCACCCATCCATCAGGCCATTCATAATTCATCCATCTAACTGGGAGATTGTTGAATCAATCAATGAAACATGATGTAGCGCCTCTACAAGAAATCTACTCTCCGCTGGCCTATAATTATGATGTCGAATGTCATTACGAATGAATATTTTACACCAGTTATCAAAACTATGCAGACATTGCAGAGTAAGCTGAAAAGAGTCGCTAGTAGTGGGCCCACGCACAAGCGTGGAACTAACCAACGGATTCCCGTTGACAGCTGACAAGGATGTCCGGAAGGTCAGAAGAGAGCGGCTTCTATGCCCACTCGCCCCTTAAGGTTGATTCACCTAGGGCGACTCAAAAGTACGATAGCTAAGCGCATTGCAGGTAGACATAAAGTTAATTCGACTATATTGTATAAATTATCATTCACCGTAGAAAATCGTAGTTTACTGAAAAGGAAATAACACCAGCAATTAATAATGTACAATATTGTATAAGGCTTGCATTGTAATGGCTGCCATTCTACCGGTCATTGCCATTACAAAGATAGTGACGTACGGGACAGCTGCGTATAGCGTGCATGGTGAGTCACAGGCAACGGCCATATTGTGTGGGAACCAGAGTGGATAGCCGAGACGGAGTAAAAGGGATGATACACCATACCACCCGCAAGACCCCTCCACTTTTCTAACTCTGCCAGTGCCAGTCCCAAGTCTGGATAAAGAAAGAGGGTATGTTAATGGTCTTTGTTATCACACAGCATCATTAAACTGAAACTATACTGCTCCACCCGCATACCCTTGCAATGCCAGTCCAAAACCTGGATAAAGGAGGAGGGCAACGACGGCGATCCATGTAATCCCAGTGTCGTTAAACTACGACTACTACATCTCCCTCATTCAGTTGCAATGTGATCAGTCACCTGATATATTATGGATGGGGAATATAATTTGAGCGGCGATACCGTCGTAGTTTGACAAACGGACATTAATGGTCTAAGCCGAACGAATAGAGCCGAGAATCTGTTACTTCCTGGAGTTAAGCCGCACTGGATTAACGTCCTTGGAATTCTGCGGAACTATGGATTAACCCGTCTGTCTAGTGCAAGAGCTGTCCTAAGAATTTTGTTAAGATATGGAGTAACTCGTCTGGGTTTTTTTTAAAGTTTTGCAAGCTACCCCTTGAAATTCATCGTTGGATTGATATCGCCCTTAAGGAAGACAAACTTATTTGGAATATTCTATTTGATGCATGACTGCATATGTCCGGAGTTAAGATTGGTTGATTGAAGATTTGATTAACGATTTAATACCTTAAACTTGTGTAGTTGACAATCGGTTAATCTTTGTATGTCTGTAACATTTCATGTGCTGGTGATTTGATTAACATTTTTTAGAAGGTCTGTTTAATCCTTTGTCTGCCCAACCCAGAGCCTCCTCCATTCATTCGAGGCTCGAATCTGCCTTGGAGAAAACGGAAGACAGCATATGAATATTACTTTACTTGTAATTATTTGTATAGAACAGACTCACTTCTGCCTAAAAGGCACATAACTACTCTGCCAAGGGTCTGGGAATTTCTGTGCTTAGGGGGTGCAGACTTTCTGTGGGCGAGCATGTATGTAAGAACCCATATCGAACTGTCCGATTGTCATTTTAACTATCATGATCATCATTATTTTTATATTATTATCAGTTTCATTATTGCATTATTGTAGGAGTACGATCCCTCAAGACCCAAGGTATAAATGATCCCTCAGGCTCTTATACTATCATACGATAGTTATTATTACTATTACTATTATTATTATTATTATTGTTATTTCCAAGCATTATTATTATCATCGCCATTATCATTAGTGTATGGTAACCAGTTTTCCATCCATCCGTCTTACCATCTACCCATTCATTCAATCATCCCTCTATTCAACCGTACCTCATCCATTCATCTAGCCATCCATCCATCGCCACAACTGGCCATTCATCCAGCAAAACCTCCTTCCTTTCATTCCATCTATCCGTCGCTCCACAATCAATTCGTCCCTCTTCTATTCATCTTAACCCTTCTCCCCCACTCTCGCCACCTATCTTTCCCATTCCACCACCCCAACGCCACTCCACCAAGCGTCAACAGTGCCTATTGGTCCATTGGGGTCGCATAGATCAGACTGGTGGAAGAAAGCAAGAAATAAACAAGGGAAAATGCTCACCAGATGGCCGACTAAGGCGGCAATGAAGACCGCAGAACAAGAATTACAACAACGGAGGAAGATGGGCCAACCTTCTCTCACTTTTATTCTACACACAAAAGGCGCTATATCATGTGCCGCTATAGTACCTACTTGGTTCAACGATGTCGTGTACATGATCGTTAGTTTAGTGGTTAGCGTGCTGAGCTGTCAATGAAGAGGTCGGGGTTCAAACTCACTCCAGCACAAATTTTTTTGAGATGTCTGCACGAAATGGACCCCCGTGCCAACTCTGTGCTCATGAGAATACTGACCTACACTGTTGGTGGGGAAAATGAGAAAGCGAGGATTTCCATTCACCCGGTGACCCTGGACAAATCGGTTCCGCAAAATGGGTCCTGACGAAATGGCCCCCGTCAAAACTATAGGTGCAGAGTACTCCCCCTGCTACCAGTACTACTACTGTTACTACAACAACAACAACTAATAATAATAATAATAATAATAATAACAATAACACCGCTACTACTACTACTTCTCCCCTACTGCTACTACTACCACTACTAATACAACATCTCCTACTCCACTCCTTTCCCCTACTACTACTACTTCCACTACTACTACTACTCCACCCCTACTTTCCCTACTACTACTAATAATAATAATAACAATAATAACAATAATAATAATAATATAATGAGATTTCTATTTCCATGAATTATAAGAAGCACATACATTTTTATGTTGATACCATTTACTCCCACAATTCTTTGGTGGCCGTTTGTATTTAAAGCAATCTTTGCAATCCCTTCTTCTTTAGTTTCGACCTACAGTGTAGTTGTTATCGTTTTGTTTTTCTCATAATTATTTTTAATGATGAATGTTAAATGCCTCAGTGTAAACCAAAGTACCTGCTATGTGTGTGTACTGCTAGTATTATGGCAACGGACCTATCAATAGTTGTTCATATTATGTGTTATATTAGATGCCACTTGATCTGTTGAAACAAGGCCACCCTGTCCCAATTACTATATGCCTGCCTGAGTAATGAACGTGCTGATTATATACTCTCTTTAACAACCTTACCCATGAAATTGGCTCTAGAAAAGCAGTTAATGTGGATGATGTATACAGTACACCCATAGCCCTATTGGACCTCGCTACCTAGCAAGCCGACCAAACTTTTATTGTATGATTATAGTTACTACTTCTGCCAACTGTGTAGTTCAACCAACTATAATAGGCTCAGAGATATCCGACAAATTGCCAATTATCACCTAGTGTAATCACGACCCTGTCCACAACCACAGCTCCGGCTCGGTCAAATAGACAGACCAGCCAATGTTGAACAAGTCTCAATGGTTATTTAGATTAAATAGAATGGACACCTGTCAAGGAGCTCTGTGAAGAAAATGAACCTCTCCTATGATCTAATTATGAAAGTGTTTACGTGAACCTACAATGGAGCATTTTCCAATCAACTTACAAAAGGCATAGAAAAATCCCTAAGGCAACCATGGATGACGTAGGGACTGTTAAAATAGACACTAATGTGGGACAAATAATATATTTTAAATATTATTAAGAACTCAACTATAGAAATGAATCCATCTCTGTTACCTTCCCCAATAGATATAAGGCAGGCAATTCGCAAAATAGCGGAGATGAACTACTACTCTGCAGAATAGGATAGAACAAGAAACGACTTTAAAACCTCAAAAATAATAAGATAAGTGCTTTGCTCTGGCGGAACGCGCCGGAACGGCGTTCCGGCACCTTTTTTTTCAATAACTAAAAAATAAAAATAGTAGGCATAGTTATGTACATATCTAAGATTGTCAATATCTAAAGAACCATGTCACACATAATGGTGTGTTTAGTGTCAAACTGTAGATCGTATTATATTCTAATTAACAGATTGACAGTCTACCCTAATAGGACCATGATGAAAAGTCATTTTCAAAATGTCGTCCAACATGGCCGCCGAAAGCAAAAATGTCATATCTAACGAGTGAACCGTTCAACCCAGCAGGGTGTGTTTGGTGTTAAATTGTAGGTTTTGTTGTATGGTTATCAACAGAATAGAATTCTATCCTATCATTGCAGAATCTTACTGAAATAAATGCATTGCTGCGGAAATGAAAGATGGGACTGAGTGTTTGGTCGAAAACAAGTAGATTGTGACTGAATTACCAAAGTATATTGAAAGTTGTTAGGTCACTAGTAATTGCAGATCGAAGGGGTTCCTGGATGCAACCCTACATGCATCTACATGTACGTGCTGCTTCTGAATGTATTCCCATATTTGCTGTAGTCGGGCATACTTGAAATTACAGCAACTTGAAATCCCCTTACTCCAATGTTCAACAGATGGGTCAGCTTGACTTCAACCACCCGAACGTCTTCAGGATATTTGAAAATGGTTTTCATGTTATTCGTCGTAGTAATCTGTTTAGGCTGGTTTCAGCTCAGATCTTGTCATTAACAGACATTGAAGAGGTCGTTGAAGACCTCTGGAGGGCAGACGCATGGAAGTGGAATGTCTCAAGAGCAAATAGCCCTTTGGGCCATGTCAACCCCGATATCAGCTGAGCTGCAATGCAGGAGTTTGCCAACCTGTCATACTCTACATCGGAACAACATAAGGAATTGATGCAGGCAAAGATGAGCAAGGACCTTATTGATTTGGAGAAGATCATTTCCAAAATATTGTTATTTGACCCTTCCCTAAATAACAGTGTCAATGGCGTTGTGTCTGACGAATTTGTAAATGTTTACGAATACGCGGAGGTCGGACGCATGATTATGCATAATATGGTCGGAAGCCTGCATATACATGTATATTCCCGTTTAGAAGAAAGGATGAAGCAAGAACCCTTTGAGAAACCTCATCGGTGGCAAGTGCACAGATTCTCTTGCAAAAATGCCATATAACAACCTCAGTCGAAAGGTTGTCTCTGCTTCGTCATTTGTCACACCAGAGTGTCTTCCCCAAATGAATCTGCAACTAAACTTCATTGTCGGAGAGTGTACTACCAGATCATTACATGAACAGGAAAGGCAAAGGGCATGAATACCATGGACTGGGGTTGGAAACCGCAGGATAGTCGGTACATCCCAGTTATGTCAATGATGAATGCTGCTCCAGACATACCCTTGAAGGTCATTCATTGTAACTGCCCTAATTATTTCAAAACACTCTGCTGCTCGTTTAGAAGAAATAGACTACCATCGCTCTTCCCTCTGTGGACGGTGCCAAGTTACCAAATGTGACAATCCACATAACAAGTTCCTTCTGGAGGAGTCTGACAATGACTGTAAACTGTTTGACCATTGAATTTGTCCTTACAGATATATTAAGCTTATTTCAAGTGATTAACTGAACGTTTGGCAATACAACCTACCGTTTGACACCAAACACACCCTGCCAGGTTGAACGGTTCTTTAGATATTGGCATTTTTGCTTTCGGCGGCCATTTTTGGGGGGTTCAGTCATAGAATGACCCGACTATTATATCAATGACTGACTGGGACTGTTGTGTTCTAACTTCTAAGCGAGGAAACAAAGGTATTCTGTGCTTCCTTTGTGGTATTCCATAAGTGCTCCACGGTAAATATTACGCCATTAAAATCGTTTCCTGAGGTCGGCATTGTAAATTTATATAGGCCCCATATAATCTTTTATGAAAACATAGTTTAAGAAAATTGACTTATAAAATAAATATATTAATGAAACAAATTAACACAAATTGAAAATAAAAAAATCACCTGCTTCTTTTCAGCTGGTTAAGTAAATAATCAGACCAAGCCCAGAATAAACAAAAGAAAACAAAATTACAGTGTCAGATTTATCTTAGGCAGACGAGCACACCAATGACGACTGGCCAAGTTGGTGGACATTAGAGCAAAAATCTGATTTCTTTCAAACGTGTGGCTTTGTTCGAGAAAAGAAGCTTGGCTGCACAACCTGCCAAAAGGTGAGAACACTGCCTAGAAGCCAAGATGGGCATTAAAAAGATCAATGAAATGATGATACGTCCATAAAGGACTTGCATATTGACGGCGTCCGAATCAGTTACACGGTACTTACACTTTAATTGTGGCAGAAAAATTTAATTCCTGTTTTCATGGAGATTGTGAAAATAAAAAGCTCCTGCACAGAAAAACTTTCATGAATATCCAAAGCCTTTGCCAGCATCGGGTTCTTTTGTTTTTCTACCCACATTTCCTCAGGAACTTAGAATTGTCTCTAAAACTTAGTTATAACAGAATATCTTCAATACTGTTGTATTGGCAAATGAATTCTATTGCCAATCTATCCTGATAATAAACTACTCTCTTTCAAAACAAGGCAGTTAAGACGGCAGGGTTGGACCAGCAGTAAAGTAAGTAAGGCACAACTGTTAAATATCTAATTACCCCCTTCTCTCAGCGGATCTCATACTGGGTCTCTTCATTGGCATGGTGTTGCACCGAGGGATCAACTCCTAAGTACCTGAGGGAACGATGCTGCTCTACCTTGGGTGCCCAACGCCTAGGCTCCCTTCGTTCTTCTGTACTAGCCAAGCCTATCTTGTCCCTCGCTCTTGGACCTCAACAAAGCAGCACCGAGCCTTTTCGGTTGCTGGCCCTGCACTCTGGAATTGCTTCCTGTAGCCCTTCCCGTATAGTGCCCAGGGGTCACTCCACCGTGTTCTATGCCAACCTTAAGACTTCTATTAAGCCGGGTTTGGTCGGGAACGCTCATGAGTGGATGTTCTCAAAGAGGCGCTATATAAATCCTTCTAATAAATAAGTAAGCAAATTATACACCTGTATGCATGCTTTCTACTCAAAGCCATTTTAAAGTGATGTACGGCAGTTTGACATATTCCGTAAACATAAGAATATCTTATACCTACAACTACATAAATTATTTTGTTCTTCATTCATTCATTCACTCATTTATTCATCCATTCATTTATTTATCAATTCGTTAATTCTTTCATTCATTCCTTACTTTTCATTCGACCTTTCCTGCATTCATTAATTCACGCATACGAAGCATTGATAAATGGGCCTACCTGCCTAACTTACCTACCTCCATACCTACTCACTTAACTCCATTATTTACTTCTTACGTATGTACATGCCTACCCTCGTACCAACCTACCAGCCTGCCTGCCGACTTAATAACTCGCTTACTTACTTAGTGGAGTATGCTGGCACCGTGCCAAGTGCGTTAGGCGTGGAGAGAGTAATGGAATTAGCCAAACATTGAGAGATGAGGAAGATGAAGACGATGAGGGAGGCGTTGCGTTCTTCCATTGGAAGACGACGGGCACCTGTTTGCATAGCAATTGCACTCTCAGACCAGTTCCGTCTGCCTCCGTATCCGCGTTCGTCCCTGTCGAGGTCTGTCTCTTTCTCCCGTTGTATCCCTGCTTCTGTATGTGTGCGTGGGTCCGCCTGTCTGCCCTCGCCTGTGCGTCTCGCTGCCACTCGGACTCAATATCTCTCCCGAGCTCCTGTCGGCGACTATCTCTCCGCCTCTGTCTCATCTCTCTCTTTCTCTCTCTCTGTCTCTGTCTCTCTCTCTGCCTCTGTCTCTGCCTGCGTGTTTGTCTCTCTGTTCATGTCTCTTTAATTCTTCTCTGGCTGTATGTCAGTCAGTAGCCTACCTCTGTGTGTCTGTCTGTCTGCATAAGCTGTCAATCTATCTGTCTGGCTGTTCTTCTGTTTGCCTGTTAGTCATTCTGCCTGTCTCTCTGTACGCTAATCTTTCTGTCAGTCGGTCAATCTGTATGTATACCTGTCTGCCCCTCTGTCTGTCTGTCTTTTTATGCTAGTCTGTCAATCTGTCTCAGTCTGCCTGGTCTTACATAATTATGTCTCTAAGTCGGATCGATGTGTGATTGAAAGCCATCTTCTAGGCATCGTTCTGTGTTGCCGTGGGGAGTGGCCAAGGTCGCGCCAGAAAGTCTCTGAATTAGTCGCCGAAGAGACGATGGCTAATGGTCCAAAGAGCTTTATGTGGCTTTCAAGTTAGCCATAAAAGACGCCAATTCCGACGAACGTTCCTTCGGTGTTAATGGGAGCGAGGGGAGTTCAAAACCGACGCATTTAACCATCCCGAGGAACATAAGCTGAGGCGGAGTAAGGCAGGGCGGCTGAGGTAATGTAAAATGTTGTAGGGTAAGCGCCGTTGTGAGTTGAATCACGACAATTTATTTAGCATCGTCATTAGCAAAGGACAATCGTTAACCTAGCATTGCAGTAGTAACCTAAGACAGTTTACTTGGCATCGTCAGAAGCAAGCTACGACACAATATTAAGCACTATCAATAGCAAGATATGACATTTGATTTAGCATTGTCAGCTGCAAGCTATGACAATTGATTTAGCATTGTCAGCTGCAAGCTATGACAATTGATTTAGCATTGTCAGCTGCAAGCTATGACAATTGATTTAGCATTGTCAGCTGCAAGCTATGACAATTGATTTAGCATTGTCAGCTGCAAGCTATGACAATTGATTTAGCACCAGCATTACCACCACCAGCTTTGCTACCAACATCTGCCAATACCTCAACAAGTACTACCACAATCAATTCGCCATCACCACCACTCTCACACCACCACTACAACAATAACCAACATCAACATCCGCATCATCGTCATCCCCATTGTCATCCCCATCCCTCCTCCTCATCATCATCATCCTCATCCGCCTACACAACGTCACGACATCGATAAACGAATGGGGCGGACATGTATACAACCTAAAACAGAGATGTCATGAGGCTGTGTTGGTCATCTTCGAGACGGTTGTATTGAGCGTGCGTCACGAGCGACTCTTAGCGAGACAAATCGCCTGTCAGATAGTGACACGGTCTCTCTGATTCCGATATATACGGTCGCTTAATTCCAACGCTGTCAGGAGACCAACGACTGACAAACCGTCGTCTGACAGTTTGTCTGCCATTAGGACCCCTTCGAAGACGTATCCGAGAAGGAGTGGAGCTAACGGCCAATGTATCGTTACATTTGGGACGATTTGTGTACATGATTAAGTATGCGTGTAGATTGACTATGTGGGTCTGTATGTATGTTTATATGTGTGTTTGTGTATATGTGGGCATAACGCATACATGTAGGTGTGAACTATTTGAGTATTTATGTAGGTATGTATAGTGTACACATACATGTATGCATTAATCTATGTGAATATGTATGACTGTAAGCATATATATATATATACACACACATATATATACATATATATATAGGAATGTATTTATTTTTGCAGGTATTTATTCACGCATTTATGTGTTTATATATATATGTTTGCATATATTTATGAATGTGTGTTTGTTTGTTTGTGTATGTATGAATGCATGCATATATTCATGTATATATATTTGTGTGTATATGCGTGAATGCACGTAAATCTTTTTTATATATTTATTATATATTTGTGTATGTATGTATTTATGTGTGTACACATGTTTGTGTATGTAAGTGTATTCCTGTTAATACCAATTGCCTAAAAGCACTCATGACAGTGAATTAAACAAAACCGATCATCCAATCTCAGCCAGGGCCACTCCCTGAAGAGCCGGACGGACGTAGGGCAGCTCCCCTTAGACTTAGGTCCAGGTCCCCTTAGGCCGAGGCCTCCTCTGACCGTCTTAGTCTGGGGCTTCACTTGGCTGCTTCTTCCGGGACCACAATACCATCCCTGAAGACTTTGTGGCTTGATAGCCTTGTGGGAAAGTCGCCCACGGTATACATGCCACAGCGATTTAAATCCTGGGTTCAAATCTCCTTGTGCCGAACTAAGCATGGGTCATAATCATCATCGTCATATCATCATTCCGTCATCATCATAAGTTTCCTCTTTGTCGTTATTGTCACCATAATCTAGATCTTCGTCATTTAAATATCACCTAAATCGTGCCAATAATTATGATATTGTGTGGCACGAGGCCGATTGCTTAGAGCCGTAGGCCCATAACACTGAGTGAGCGAGTTCGACCCTCGTCCGGGGAGTTATTGCGTAGGGACCTTGAGCAAATCCTTTCGCACAATTACTCTGTAGTACAACTGCAATTGCGTCGTCGAGTCGTGTGCACTTCTGAGCAAAAAATTTGGAAGAAGGACGATGCCAAAATTTCAGAATACATAAATAACTAAATAAATATTTATAAATATTGTTGAGAACATTGCCATAGTAAGCATCATGATCAGCACTATTATAATTCTTGGTATTATCATCAGCATGGGCATTATATCATCATCACTATCCTCTCATCATGGTGGCAACACAATCACAATCAGCAACATCATCACTATCATCCGTAACAAAGATCATCAATATCATTATCATCATCAACATCATTATTATAATTATCATCATCATCATCATCATTGCTACCACATCAATCATCACACCATCACTTTACTCACATTATCATCATCATCATCGTCGTCATCATAATCATCATCATCATCATCATATTCCTTATCAAATTCATCATAAACCTCATCATTCATTATTATCATCATAATTATCATCATAGTATTCATCAAAATCACCCCACCACCTTATTGATCGCCATACCCATTAATGTTCATCCCCTTATCGTCCGCATACCAAGAGCAACAACCGTTCCTACCAGTTGAAGAACGAAGATGCGCTTATCTCGGTCGATACGAAACCAGGTCTTGTTGACGGTGATGGCGTCGTTCTCGGCCTCTGATGGACCGCTCTTCTCCACCTCGATCGCTACATCTGAACTCAACAAGGCTCCGTCCCGTATCTCCACCTCCCCCTACAACACACACACACACACACGTTGCCATCTTTGTTTCAAAACGGGTTGTAGTTGGTGTAACGTAGGTGGTACCAGAGGTGTAACAGTAACAAGGTTTCTAAAAGTGGGGGTATAAATCTCATTATATTGTGCAAAGCGCATAAAAAATTTTTGCTCCTCCCCACTTTTTGAATTCCCCAGGAATTTAAAAACTGGGGGCACAAGTTATCTCAACAAAAGTCATCTTATCATAATAGTTTATAGAAATAGGAAATACAGGCTGTTTTTAAAGTATAAACTATATACTATACAGTAATATTTTGTACAATATGAAGCAAAAACTTCATGCGAATTAATTTTTTCACCATTATGACGCTTGTAACAAGGCATGGGCTGGATGCCAAGTTAATTTCGGCTTTAACTTGCCGCAAGACTTACAGAGACTGTGCCAATCAAAGGTCAGTAGACTGGCAGATGTTGTGCAACACAAAAAAGTGTTATGCTATGCTCGTGGGAAAGAAAAATGAAAAATGTCAGTACGCAGTAGGAGGGTTGAACATAAGAAACTCAGACGAAGAAAGATATCTAGGGGTGATCATACACAAGAGTGTGTAAGGTAATTAAGCCATTAAGGCAATGTTCAGATGCAGCAAAAAAGACCAACAAGGTGTTAGGAATGAATAAGATAGCAATAGTCAGCAGAGTTAAAGACATAATTCTCCAGTTATATAAAACAACACTGGTCAGACCAAACCTTGATTACTGTGTACAAGCATGAAATCCATACTTGAAACAAGATATCGAGAAATTGAGAGCGACAAAAATAGTAAAAGGATTGTGCACAAATCTAAAATATGAAGAGAGATTGAATAGATGTGGATTGACAAAACTTGAGAGAAGAACAGGAGGTGACTTGATTGAACCTAAAAATAATGACAAGGAAGTACAAAGTGCCAGCACAAAAGTTTTCCAAATTTACCGCGGACAATAAAACCAGAGGGCACAGGTACAAGATATATAAAAAACCAGTTGGCATATGGATGCAAAGATGTTATAATTCATGAGTGGTGAACGCATGGAATTATTTAGATGAAAAGACCGTTGCAATAGACTCAGTAAAAGCATTCAAGGAGAGACTTAAGAAATTTGGGTATTAGAAAGAAGTAATGAGAAAACAAAAGAAGAAAAAGGAGTGTTCCCTACACACATGCGATCTTCTGATCCGCTCTAAGTGTTATGTCATGTGAAGAGTCATGCCAATGTACAAGTTATATGGATCCAAAAATTATTTTATATGCACGCATACGGACATATCTGTAGCGCCTTCACAATTACTTGCCTAATGTGCAAATTTTGATTCCATATTTAATCAATGACTACAAACAACTATAATATGGCCATAAGATGGTCAAGTACATTTGGCTGGTATAACAAGGCTAATTTTATCCCATTAAGGATCTACCTATCGAATTTTGACATTAGCCTTATAATCAACAGCCAAAATTTGGCTGTTGATAACAAGGCTAATGTCAAAATTTAATGTCAAAATTCAATAGGTAGATTCTTAATGGGATAAAAATGTCCAGGTTTAGGTGGAAGAGCAGTACTTGAACAACCTTGAGAGTGTCAGGTCAGTGTTCTGGTGCATTATAGTCAACGGGACGACTATAGGCTCATAAATTGGATTCTCGGGATACGGTTTCTGTCATACTTAGACGGCAACTGGAAGGCATGGGGCCACGACTATAGACTTTGACGGTGAGTGGAAGAAAGACTGATCGTGCACGAGACTTAAGTAGATCTACAGATCGCCACAATCTTTTAAAAGCCAGCATCACCAAGAAAGCAGCTACACGCAAGTCTTCTGTGCTAGGAACTTCTCATTATTGCGTAGTTGGCTAGCCTAGGAGGTGCATGTCCCAACAAACATTTCCAATAAAATTTGTGCCGTGGGAGGGACATCCCAGATTTGAACACCTACTTCATAATTGAAGACCAACCACTAGACTATTTCTTTAGGTAATGATGAATATTTTACTATAAAAACTGTCTGTATTTTTGGCAGAAACAATGCGATACATTATAGATAAATGAATAACCAAGCATGCATTTCTTTATATATTTACATACTTTTTATATATATTTCTATAGCGCCTCTCTGCTCGGTGTCGAAACCCGTCTGCCACGGGGCGTTTGTCTCGATCAATCACCGCCCAAACTCTGGCAGTGCCAGTCCCAGGTTTGAAGAAAGGAGGAGGGTGACGCTGATCATCCTCGCTATGACACAGCGTCGTTAAGCATCGAATAACCAATCAATCTTCGTCTCATTAGTTTCAACGATTAATTATTAACAGTTGCGAAACAAATTCTAAGCCTGAACATTGAACGTTGTTTGCCGCAGAGAAGCCTCGACCTAAGGCTTAATCTGATGCCCTCCACAAGCTAATAACCACATTATTATTTATTAATTTAATAGGGGATTAATATAGCACCCCTTCAAGAACATCTACTTAGGAGCCAGTGTTGGGCACGAGACCAAAACCTCGATACCAAGACCGAGACCGAGACCGAGACCAAGACCAAGACCAAGACCGGGTGGTCAGAGACCAAGACCAAGACTGATGCATTCGAGACCAAGACCAAGACCACAGTTTTCCGGTCTCGAGACCGTCTCGAGACCAAGTCCGCGATCTCGAGACCACATCCTTGTTAGGAGCATCTGAGCAGGATGTGGTAGTGATAGCAAGGTGGAAGTTACAGTGACAAAGGTAGCACATCATCGTCGTCGTCGTCATTATCATCATCATCATCATCATCACCATTACCATACACAGAGACTTGGTCCAGATTATATAGTCCAAGGTTTATGGGGACAGATAGAGAGAAACATGGATGGGATCACGTTGGAAAATTTAAATTTCCAAGCTTGAATACGGCAAAAAAGATGAATAGTGGAAGATAGCGTATATATATATATTTTGAATATTTAGAAAGTGTTTATGAAATCTTAGGAGTTATAACTAGCTCCGTCCTCTCCACCACCATCATCATCATAATCTTCGTCATTGTTATTATCATTATATAATCATCAACATCATCATCATCATCATCAACATCAACAACAACAACATCACCATCACATAGATTAACCGACACCTATAGCGATAAGTATCCTCTCTCTCTCTCTCCACCCCTCCCCCCACAGAGATCACGTGACCTACCCTGAGATTATCCCGAACGTGTATCTCGACACTTCCGGTCCTCGATCCTCGCATGTCCAGCTGAATCGTTTCGCTCGTGAGGTACTGAGCACACCTCAGGTTTTCGTAGTAGAAACTCGACGCTAGCACGCCTCCGTCTCGCCAGATAGCGCCAGCAACGAGCAACCACCTGGCGACGAGAACGGGCAGCATGGTCGCTCCCCGCCACTGAGAGAGAGTTCGATCGAACAGACGGCAGCTGAAGAAAGCAGACGAAATGTCGAGTTATTAGAACAAGTAGGCTCAATGAGCAGATGAGCAGGCTCAATCAGCAGACGAGCAGGCTCAATGAGCAGATGAGCAGGCTCAATCAGCAGACGAGCAGGCTCAATGAGCAGAGGAGCAGGCTCAATCAGCAGACGAGCAGGCTCAATGAGCAGATGAGCAGACTCAATAAGCAGAGAAGCAGGCTCAATGAATAAACGAGGGTTCTAATGCGCAGACGAGAGTTTAAACGAGCAGAGGAGTGTACTTATGCGCAAAGTAGAGCCTCAATGAGCAGACGAGCGTTAGAATGAGCGTATACGATAGGACGAGCAGGCGACACAATATGAAACCGAATAGAAAGTCCAGAATACCGACCCGGGAATCGAATTCCAAACGACGCATTCGGGAATCCGTCTCGTATATCAGCGCGGCCGTAATCTAGTTCCGTCGACCGAACATTGTATCCTTCCGCGTGCGTGCGGACCGCGTATCCCTCCGCGCCGTCGACGACTGCTCCTTCTCCTACGACGCGCGCGCATATAAAGCGACGGGCGCGTGACGTCACTTCCGCTGGGCGTCGTCGACGTCAGTCGCCAGGGTTTATGGGATGCCCGGCAGCAGCGTCAGGATTCCCGATTATCGCTCGGCCGCCAATCCTTGACGAAACGGGACGGAGCGATAATGGAATGATTGTTATGATTAGTGTTATGTCGATTTATGCGGCGCCCGATGAAAGAGGCAACGCGAAAGAGCGCGCCTCGGGGGGAGAGGGGCGCTCGGTTGAGGGCAGCAGTTCTTCGATTTCTGGGTAGGAGGACAATAGACGTGACAAAAGAAATGGGGTATGTTCGCTTGGCAACTGACCGTCACAAGCTGTTGTCCGGATATGAATACAATAACATAGGATTATTGGGATTCGTTGTGATTGCTATGACTTCGGTCATGAATGTTGCCCGCAATCTGTGTTATTATGGATTGTTAATAATCAGAAACATATTAACATTAATATTGATACAATTATTACTATTACTTGATGAAATATTATTATTATTATTATTTCTACTACAATTATTATAATTATAATTATTGCTAACATCAATATAATAAAATGACTGAGACTGAAATTTACATTGACTGATTATAATAATCACTACTATAACTGTTATTAGTGTCATTATTATTATTATTATTATTGTTGTAATTATTATTATTATTATCATTATTATTATTATTATTATTATTATTATTACTATTATTATCATTATTATTATTTTTTTATGAAAGGAAGATCCTGTCTGACAAAACTATTGGATTTCTACTAGGGGGTGTACGATAATATGGACGGAAAAATAAATTATTATTATTACTAACAATAATAATAATAATGATAATAACAATAATAATAATAATAATAATAATAATAATAATAATAATAATAATAATAATAATATTGAGGAGCCAATTAAATAATGGATAACACAATGGAGCAAAGGGTTGTCAATTTTAAATTAAAGGAAATATTACAACTATTATTATTAACAGAAAAGTATTGTCATTGGTATACTAATTATTAATATTACTCTTATTAATATCTATCTTATTATTAAGAACACTGGCAGGTTCATCACAATATGAAAAGTATAAACACCCACAAAACACACTTTACACACATACACACACAAACATAAATACAGAAAATGTTTCGCCTATATGGATGACTCTCACTGGATCAGCTTATACATTGACTACATTAAAATAGAATCTCACGGTTGAACGCACCCAAGCCAAAAGCGTCCATTGAACCGAATCCGCGACCTTTGACCATCGGTCTCCCCGAATCCCTCGTCCACTATCATACACACGCTGCGCCCCTAGCGGCCTCCCGATGCAACGGACCTCCGTCTCTTTCGCCCCCTAGCGGTCGCCCGAATCGCAACGATCGCCCCAACTATTGATCCGGTCCAGTTCAGCCGATCGTCGGAACCAATTTACGGTCGCCGCAGACTACTTCCGGTCGCGACATTCAGCTTCCTGTCGCGTGATGACGTCATAGGTGTCCGAATCGGTTAGCTATCTCTCACAGACTTAACCTAATCGTCCACCTTCCAATTCTCGACCAAAACGACACATGCATTAACAGCTGCTCTGCGTCCTCTGACCCTCTGCAAATCGGACTCTGACCTCCCTCGAACTAACCTTTGGACAACCCCTCTGGTTCGACACAGCGCTCGTGAATGAGCTGGTGCCCAGCACTTCGCTTTCGAGTGGCACCTTAGAGGTTTGAAAATTATGATGGTCTCACTGCAACCCTCACCTGGACATATATCTTAAACGATGTTAACAACATCTAAACTCATTTAAACAGCAGCGCATATATTGTGGCGGCACTATAGAAGCTTTTTAGTCATAGTCCAACACGTTGGGGGTTGGTTTTAAGTGGCATGGCCGAAATCTCTTCTACAATCTCTTTAAAATTGCAGTAAAAGACTAGATCGCTGACCTACTTTTAATCTTCTTCATCTTCAAATTCGACTTCGTCGGCATTCGATACTTTCTTTATCTCGTAATCTTCTTGATGTTACTCAGAACGGATTTATCTCGCCATGTAGATGTAGGAAGATGCATTTGCCAACAGCGGGTACCGATCACTCCGACACCTAGCGAATAACAGATGAACAGTCATATAACGAATAATATCCGACACCCAGCGAATAACAGATGAACAGTCAGATAGAATGATTAATATCAGACTCCTAGCGAATAACAGATGAACAGTCAGATATAATGAATAATATCCGACACCTAGCGAATAACAGATGAACAGTCAGATATAATGAATAATATCCGACACCTAGCGAATAACAGATGAACAGTCAGATATAATTAATAATATCCTACGCCTAGAGAATACACTCCGCAACTGTTTGCACTCTGACAGTGCCAGTCCCAAGCCTGGATAAAGGAGGAGGGCAATGTTAATGACCTATGTTATCACCCAGTGTCATTAAACTAAAACTAGGACAACAACTACCTAGTGAATAACATGTAAACAATCAAAATGTAATTGCAATTTAAAAATTTACAAAAACAAATAATTTTAATTCAATTATATTTAAAAACACGTAATTACAATTACCATCGAATTATTTTACAGTGAAAGCTTTGAAGGAATAATTGAAACAGTTGGCAATTTAATTACATTCAAAATATAATAGATCAAGGACAATTCCCATAGCATGTTCATTTTCACCCAATGCATCAATGATTTTATTCTGCGATTTCTAAAAGAGTCATGTAGGATGAATGACGTCAGAGGAACTTAAATTGTTGTGGGTTTATTGCATTTTCATTATTACAAATTTCATTAACATCTTATATGTAACATTATTTTGTTTAAAGAATTTAAGACGCAATTTAAGATTGAGTTCAGTCAAAAATTATTAATTTTGTTCCTTCAAACAGGTTTCTAACAGGGTATTAGTTAAATAAACAGTCTTTATATGATTTGGAATAATACCAGTAGCAAAGGAACAGTTTATAATGTCAGGGTGTTATGACTTCAATTGTAGATTTATCGGGTCTGGTCGAGGGGCGTAATTGTTTTGCTGTTGGGTTGAGGTTCCTACCAGGTCTATTGATGATAGTGGTAATACAATTAAGTAGGACCTAAACTTACTCATGCCATTCTCAATACCAGATGCTAGTGCATGACCAATATTAGTAATCCTTGAATTTATTAGACATTTATTCTTTATCTGTTTTTTCAATACCACAAATTACAAATAATTCTGCTCTTACAATGTCTGCACTTGATGACATTGTCCCTTTTATTTTCCATGCTTTACTTAAGATGCGTTCAAACACTATTTATATCCCTCCACATTGTAATTATTGTAAGCAGCATTAAAAATATGTATATAATATCTACACTTTGACAATTTATCCCTATTTAAAATACTCGTTTTTTTTACATAATAAGAATAGAGTCAGGACTTTAAATTTACTGACTTTAAAAATGTTGTCATCATTCAACGCTTTTAGATTTTATTTGATCTACTGTAAGCAATTCTGGAGACATGAAAATCCATTTCATAACACTCTGATAAAGTGATAATTATTTATAAATGCTTGATAGGCTCCTATTGGGTAAAGAAGGATCTATAACATCTGTTTAATATAATCAAAAGTGTACCAAGCATTGTTGCTACCATAGAATAGTCTTTTCGCTATCACATTATGGTATAAGACTTGACGTCAATAGTAAATAAAGAAGGTGAGCGATCCAAAATATTCAGAATAATTGACAAGTAATGATTATGATGCTGGTATGTACATCATCACATAGGCCCATCCCATATACAGAGCGCTTCTGAGTAGATATTTGGAACATATTACCTTAATATTGATACAATTATCACTATTACTTGATTAAATATTATTATTATTTCTACCACAATTATTATAATTATAATTATTAATATAATCAATACTATTAAATGACTGAGACTTATTATACAGGGGCACTGTATAAATGTTCAATTACATGACATTGCAGCACATTATCAATGTCAACATTATCATCTTCATTGGCTTCCTCTGACTGATAAGATTCAGTTCAAAGTTTTCTTGGTTGGGTCAAGCTCCACTCTATCTTTGTGATCTTATCAGGCAACCTATCTCAGCTACCACTGGACGTCCTCTCCATTCTTTAGGCAGTCGTGACCTTATAGTACCTTGATCTAGAACTACCACAGCTCAGCATGATGCCTATGCCTCTGTTGGCTCTTTGCTATGGAACAACCTTCCTGCTGTTACTGGTGCTAAAATCTTATCTGGTAGCACAACTGTTTCTGCTCGTTGTCTTAAGACTTATCTTTTCTCGAGGGGTTCTTCGCACTGGGAGCGCCTCTGATTAGGTTGCACTGTGAGAGGCGCTTTATAAATCTTTAAATAGAATAGAATAGAATTATCAATAAGTTTGGTTGCTATAGCAGCTATTCTGGCTTTTCTTAACATTGTAAAGAGGAGCTCAAGGTACATCAATAAATTAAAACATGTGTCTGTAGGTTTTGCTAGTCAGAGTCGATGAATGGTTGAGATATCCCATATCATCAACTGGCATTTCAAGTTCCTGTTGTTATAAAATTTGTTTCTGCATGGGATCCATGGGACATGACTCGTGCTGTGGTTTCTGGGATTCCATGTATTATTATGATTCTTTGGTGTCAGCTGACTTCGGTTTGTTCAATTCATGCGCGTAATTCAAGGTTTTCCATCTGTGAATCATCAGTAGAATCGATTACTCAATCAGGTCCATTACAGATTTACTATAATCACTGCTTCTATGTGATGCTTAAAGTGCTAGAAAAAGGCAGATTTTATATAGGTGATTCGTTATTACACTTGATTCAATTACAGATTACAAGTAGCATTATAATTTAAAAACTATTATGTGCATCAATTACGGAACAACTCTGGGCAAAGGGTGAAATGTTGATAATGGTGTAAATGCTCCGTTTATCGCTCATTAAATTCATATGAAATGTTCAACCCCTTCACATTCTTCACTTCAGTGTCCAATACACGCAGCCTGACACAGGCCCGCCGACAGAAATTCCGCCCCTGGCAGAGCAGACAAGGGCCTCTATACTATTTTTGGCTCTATAAAAAAATTGTAAGCGGGCCCAACTCGTGCTCCTAATAAGTCGACTGACCCCTGGGCATTTGTCCCTTGCTCCCCCTCTTGGCGGGCCTAAATACACAAGTCCAAATTCGACATTATGATTTATCAGGCATAACTCGTGATATGAGTTTTCAGTTGTGAACTTCTGTGCAACTATGGCCATTTAAGTTTGGGTCCGTGACTTTCCGTCGTTCCTATTCGCTTTTCACCTGATATTCTGTCCAATAGCATAAAGTTGTTCAACAGATAAAATAACTAAACCGATAAGCGACCGCATACCTTGCAGAAATCATCCAGAAAACGAACAAATTTGAAGAAACTAACCAATATAATTTTTTATATTCGATAAATATGTACAGCAGACGATGGCTTAAAATGGCTTCTCTTTAATCACTCAGTGCGTCTTTGCGTCCATGCGCTAATATTTTTAGATATCATTTCCATTGGAATCATCCAATGATTATTGGTCCTTGTGAATTATCCTGTAGATGGTCAGACTGTTGATAATTAAAAGTATCCATCTGTTAATGTGATTCATAATAGTGCCCGTTTCCAGCCAAAGAGGAAAGTCTCGATATCTTTAAATAAATAACTAGACAGGTCCCACGAAGAAAACACAGTCAAAGCAGAGGCTATTCCAAACGGAGGGACGCGCGAATTGATTAATATAGGGCCAAGAAATAATCTTTCTATACAATTATAGCTCAGACGAAAAGATCTACACGGAGTTTGTTAATAATCCTTGCGGTAATCGTAATCTCAACATTTTTACAGCGCCCAAAAGAGCGAAATCGCGAGAACCGGCTTATTCACAGGCAATATCAAGATCAGTAACAATAGCAAAACGAATATTTATGTTATTCGAGTCTGATAAGCTTACAAGGTATACAAAGTCTGATACAAAGTATTCACCCTCAAAACCCACTAGGCCTACTTCCAGTTCGCTTTCTTCCATGGTTGCTTAATATCCGGTTTTCTCACAGATGAGATTGGCAATTATCTGTCCAACCCTGACCAGAAGTCAGAACCATTATTTACTTAATTGTATCGATGGGAATTCAACACATAGCCAGCTCGGTGAAAATGCAGATGCCTTGTAATTGTTCAAATAAGCTGACTCAATCTTTAAAAATTATCTCAGCCGTTTATATCTAGCAAACTCCGCTACGAATCGAGACATGCTATGCAAGCGAATGAACGACTAACAGTTGATGCCGTGGCGCCTTCTGTCGAATAAATGCCCAAAGCCAGAGAGTTCTGAAACTTTCTTTCATAATTTCCAATTGCAAATAATCGATGAGATAAAACTTTTACTTTGAAACTGTGCAATAGTTGACTTTAATGAGAGTTTAATTGAAGAAAAAGGAAGTTAAATGCCTGGAACTATTTGTATGACGCATCGCCCTAACGGTGCTTCGGTCACGTCGCTGTCGAAGGTAGCCATCTTTGATTCGAGACGAATGCGTTTTCAAAAATTGTAAAAAGTGATTTTTATTTGTTAAAACTGTCGCTGCAGATTCTCGAAAACTTTCGAAGATGGCAGGCAAAGACGACCAGGTTCAGCGGGCCAAGCTAGCCGAGCAGGCCGAGCGTTACGATGACATGGCAACGGCGATGAAAAAGGTGAAAGAGCCGCACGGGAGCTCCCTTTGCCTACATTAGTGGTTTCTGAGAATCGGAGGCTTTAATCTGGCCTAAAACGCTTTCGCTGTCGCGCTGTTGACTCTCGATGGCTTTTTAAATGAAATATTGAACTGTTAATTTGTGCTTTTGTGCGATCTTCATCCCTATCCAATGATCAGAATTTTCCGTTAAGCTGCGAATTGTTTTTTTAAGGTGGTAGTAAAATTTACATAGTGATTAACGTAGGCAAGTAATATGGAAGCAGTATCCACTATTAACCAAACACCACCACTATCACTAACCTAGCCCAGTCATTTTCACGGCGATGAGTACGAATAAATTATCCTCATTGTCCTTGATAATTTGTCAAGTTCATTGCTCCCTCAGTGTTAATCCCGAGTGTTTCAGTTAAACATGGTGCTTCTGCAGCAAAATATTTAGCCATTGTACCTGTAATGACCTTCCTTCATAGCTAAGGGCTAAACTATAGACTGACTTCTCTCCATTGGCCTCTCACTCTTTTTAAGATGTTTCTTTTTCCATGGTTTCGTGCCATGAGCACCTCTGAATACTTATTCTGCGAGAGGCGCTGTATAAATCTAAAGACACAATATGCCGAGGATAAGAAAATTAAGTTACTCATCTTCATACACAGACATGGAAGTCTGCTAAGTTTGTGGTTGACAGTCCCTGATGTAGGTTGCTTGTAACCTGCTAACGCCTGTTACGCTCAACTGAGCATTCATTTGTGTTAAATTTACGCTGTAATGTTTTGTTGAGTTGACAGTCTGCTTTGCTCATGCAGGTCACCGAGATGGGGGCTGAGCTGACAAACGAGGAGCGAAACCTGCTCTCTGTTGCTTACAAGAACGTCGTTGGAGCAAGACGATCATCCTGGCGAGTGATCTCGAGCATCGAGCAAAAGATCGAAGGGAATGAGAAGAAGCAGAAGATCGCGAAAGAGTATCGGGAAAAGGTGGAGAAGGAGCTTCGAGACGTATGCCACGATGTCTTGGTAAGACTTATTGAGTTTTGATCTACTTGAATCTCAATCAAATCTTAATATTATTTCATCATAATAGAATTGAATCTTAATCTCTTTAAATTTTATTCTAATTTTAATCTTATTAGATCTTCATCGAATTGAATCATAATTGGATATTTAGCTGATTGAATTTTAATCTGCTTACATTTTTAGCAAATCTTGATCTTATTGAATGGTAATATACTTGAATCTTAATCTAATCGAATCTTAATCTTATGGGATTTTAACTTATCTTTCTGAATTGCATATAAATTTCTTCTGTTATTAATACAGCACAATACAAGTGCACATTACATTGAGACTGGGCAACCATCAAGAGCCATAGGTTGAACTGTTTATGCTGTGTGAGGTTGAGGACTTCATTTCAGGCTACCTTTTGAAAGTCGTTTGTGAAATCATTAAGATCTATGTAACTCATATTAACACTACTGTGAAGGATTGAACCAATTGAATCACTTCTGTGATGAACGAATTTGTTGGTAGCTCACGACAGTATCCGACAGCTTGTGTATTGACTCGCTGGAGCTGGTGTTTGATGCTATCCTTAATTGGCTCACACCCTACAGAGGGTGTTGCCCTACATTTACACAGGGCTGAAGGGCAGAGAAGGTCGGCCTGGCACCCACCATGTTGCCTCTGGCTGTGCTGTGGTAACCTGTAGAGCTAAGGATGCTTATAGGGCTGGGATGATGAAACAGGAACCAGCCTACTACCCTAATAGGATGTGGAGACAGCGAGAGCCAGAAACAGACAGACAGATGGAGATGAACGAGAGAGAAACAGAAATAGGGAGTAGGAGAGAGGGAAAGGAACAGAGAGGAGGCAGGGAGAGAAAGAGAAACAGAGGAAGTCAGACACAGGTAATGAGAGGAAGTGAGCAATGGAGATACAATAGAGAGATCATGGGGTCAATTAAGAGATGTGCTCTCAGAGTTACAACTGTTGCCACACAGCTTGAAACACAAGGCACTGACAGCCAACAATCCCGGACACACTTGAGCCTTAATTGTCTGATGCCAACTCACTCAGTGTGGCCTACAGCCAGATTTGGACTCTGTCCTAATGGGATGATCAGCCCAAAGGGTCAACCAATGACTTGAAGGGGTCGACAGATCCATTTGTCGAGACCTCTTGACTGCAGATGGCCTTTCCTCCTTCTGGTCATCTGCTCTGCCCACTGACTGCAATCAGTCGTTGTATTATGATAGAGTAGGCATTTGGTTACAGCGCTTGCATTACAGCACTGAGCCTACAGCACGGATTGTCTGCTGTCAAGAGCTGTAGCCTCATTCCAGTCAAAATATTACCAGACATTAATTTATTTGTGTTCCTTCAGGCTTGGTAGATTGAGTGTTGGGTAATTGGCCAATCAGTGTAACAGGAACTGGGGACTTGAGTTGAACCAATGGAACAAGTTGCATTGTATGATTACAGAGGTTGATTAAAAGGTGATGGGGAACAGTAGGTTGAAGACAGCTGATGATGCTGTTGTCTTTGCAGGGTCTTCTCGACAAATTCCTTGTTCCGAAGGCGAGCAATGCTGAGAGCAAGGTCTTCTACCTGAAGATGAAGGGAGACTACTATCGGTATCTGGCGGAGGTCGCCGGTGTGGACAAGCCAAGTACGTTGTCATATCAGTGACCTATCTAGCATCTGTTTTATCTTTTAAATCACTATTTCATTTAGTATTTTCTGTACCTGAGTTGCATATTATCTGGACTTTAATTCATCATGAGCCTTGATCTATTTAAATCAGTGTGTTATATTGGAGACATTGAAGTGGATTCATCAATTTCCTTTGTGTCTCATTGGTGACATTGAAGCAAACGAGACCTTGGGGCAAGGCTTCCATTACCAGAGATGGGCACAATCAGTAAAATTGCTAAGCAATTAGAATTAGCCATTGAAATTTTCTGATTAATTAGAAGTAGCAGATCTTGATGTTAATTGTTTTGATTTGGCCATTTGTCTAATCGATTAGAACCTAATTGATTTGTTAGATTTTCCTGTCCATTGTCTTTGTCGCTAGGTGTGGTTCAGGAGTCCGAGAAGGCATACCAAGCGGCGTTGGACATTGCCAAGGAACAGATGTCCCCCACTCATCCGATTCGTCTCGGCCTGGCTCTCAATTTCTCCGTCTTCTTCTACGAAATAACCAACTCACCGGAAAAGGCGTGTCAGCTGGCCAAACTGGTTCGTTCGCTCTGTATTATATAGCATATGGTACATCATGGTGTAGCACGAAACCGCTTTGTCTAGCACCTCGCCAAGAATCACCCTCATCATGCTACCTACTTTGCTGTGCCCTTCCAATTGGTGTGGGCTTTGTGAAATTCGAAATGGGATATCTTCCTGTGATATTGATCTGCGTGTAAGATGTGACTGGCTTTATGAAATTGCAATTGGGATGTCTTTTAGGTGGTTAGACCACTTGTTAGATGTGACTGGCTTTATGAAATTTCCATTGGAATGTCTTTCAGATGGTTATACCACTTGTGTTAGATGTGACTGGCTCTATGAAATTGCAATTGGAATGTCTTTCAGGTGGTTAGACCACTTGTTTGATGTGACTGGCTTTATGAAATTTTAAGATGTGAAGGCCTTTGTGAAATTTGAGTTTGAAGTTATGCTTAGGAAGCAAGTTATTTAGATGGCAGTCATTGGATAAGTAACATAGTGTAGTTCTTTATGAAGTGATTAAGCTTAATTTTGCAGATGAATTCGAGCATCCTCTGCGGAAACCGTGAGCATGATGATGGTGGTGGCAGTTTAATGACTCTGTGTAATAACAAAGATCATTAGTGTCACCCTCCTTTATCCAGGCTTGGGACTGGCACTGCCTGAGTTCTTGCAGCGGCAGAGTTTGTGGGTATGAAACGGTGCTGCCTCATTGTCATAACCTAAGTCAGTGTACTTGCTACTGCTGCAGAGTTGACTTGTGAGTGCAGGTTTAGCAGAAATCTCAGATGTCTGCGCTTTGCCACTTAATGTTTTGTGAAATGTAGAAGGTTGATTGTGATGTGTTGCAGGCGTTTGATGAGGCAATTGCCGAGTTGGACACTCTGAATGAAGACTCGTACAAGGACAGCACGCTGATCATGCAGCTACTGCGAGACAACCTCACTGTACGTTCAACTTACTCAATTCATCTAGGGTTTTGCGTTGATTGTGATTTGTTGAAGACATGCACTGGGATAATTTATTTCAAGGGGATCTTTGCTTAAGTAGTTAATGTCGAGAATGCTTTTTTCGTCCACCCTGTAACGCTTCATGAGGTTTCCATGGACCCTCTGCGTTACGTATCGATTCTTACAAAGAAATCAGTGAAGTTTGACTCTATGTGTCCTGGAACTGCCTGAGTGCAGGCAGTGGCAGAATTTTGAAATGGTGATCAGTTGTCATTATATGGTGTAACGTGAAGGGCAAGACTAAATGAGCTTGTGTGAACCTGTATGATTTAAATTGTTGTTAGTTTATAGGTCATATTCCTTTTCTTATCATTTACCTTGATATCATTAATTACTTAGGTGACCCTATTTTGTATGAATATTTTGTAATCCAAAATAATTACACACATTTTCAGAAATCATGTGATTGATTTTGCTTTTCCGATGTTTTTGTTCCAGCTCTGGACCTCGGATGCGGGAGAGGACGAAACTGCCGATGCTGGTCGGAACTAGGCGGAGGCGGGACGAATTCGTTGTCCGAAGCTTTGCCTCGTAACTAGCAAGCTTCTTTAATAGATTTAATTGCAATTCGTATGGTCTTGCGTTACAATTCCACTTGGCGACCGTTTGCGTTGCACCGGATTTTTCTCTGACGCTTTTTCAGTTTTTGCTGGCTTTCTCGTAAATGAACACAATTCGCGACCGGGCCACAGTATGTATACCAAAAATAGTCTGTTGTGGCCAAATCTGGTTACTGTTTTTAGGGGTCTCTGACCCAACACACTTTGGTCCAATGTTGTTGTTTCTCCAGTTTGAAATGGATTAATTTGCGTAAGTTTGTTGCTCTCGGCAAGTTATGGTCGACTGGTTTTAAAAATAATTTTTTACGTTATCTCCTGTTTTTGTTGCCTTGTTTCAAATCTTATAGTACATTGTACTAGAGACAGTCTGTGTGCAGCATCTCTTGTCATTCGAGATGGATGTTTGCTAACTGCTGGGCAGTGTTCAGCAATTTGTAGCATGAGAAATAAGCAAATAACATGAAAAACATAAATCCCACTTTGCCAAGGCCTTCCCATGGTAAACAATTTACAAGTACATTTGTACAGATGTATGAATCTTTCGAAGAATTTCCATTACCTTCAAATAGGAGTGAAATGCTAATTCTACACTATAAATATCTTCCCTGTTCAGTCTGACTTTCTGCAACTGAAATTTCACCAATGGGAAAGTTTCATTTGCAAATACACAGTAGCTTGTTGTTAATTGAGGGCCTTGATGTAGTTATCAAGCTTCTCATGTTGTTTGCCTAAATTCTTGTCTTTGGCGATCAACAGCTGATTAAGTAGGTTTTAAATTTAACATCACTTGTTTGTCTCTAAGCAACTGCTGAAGTTCTCAATTCTCTTCCGAATGACTTCCCATATCCTGTGATCTTGTGTTTGGGATAATTGGCTTTCAATGCATTAGAATCTCCAAATAGTGCAGACCTAATTCTCCCTGTGGTCTTATTGGACATACAACTCTTGTTACTTTGCCCTGTCTATTGACCAACTTGATTTTGGAGAATGCTTTTGCTGGTTTGTTGGTTGACAACTATTGATTTTAAAATCCTTTTAGGATGAAGGTACAACAGCATTTTTATAGGTGTCTTGGAAAATCTTTTTCTGACTGATGTTATATTTATTGCAAATTCTTCTGTAGACTTTGGAAGTTAGCATTGTTATCAGCAATAGTTCTACCTTGTCAAACATCTGTTGAGAGCTTTTTTCGCTACAGTGTGAGGTGTGCAGTGAGCCCTGGGGTTTGAGTTTGGACTGAGGTCAATCGATTTTGCCAGTTAAATAGCCTACTGCTTCCAATCACTTCACAGTTTCAATGGGCAACCATACTAAATATTGGTGCGACCCAGATTCGTACGAGTTCTGTATATATTTGGAAAGCAATTACAAGGCACAAGATGTAAATCTACTCCAGTTCAAATTGACAATACATTTTTACCTCATGATGTATATATAACCTACAATAAAAGTACTTTGCACATTTAAGATGAATAAGAAACAGAAAGGCTACAGAAATTTACAGGCATAGTGGATAAAATCTGTTCTATTGATTTGAAAAACCCAAAAGTTTGCAACAGGCCTTTGCTGTCTACTTTGGTACCAAGAACAAGTTTATCTTTGGGGTACAGAATTTTGTGTGGCCCTGCAGAACTAGTTGCCAAGCTATAGTGCTTGCCTTAGACTTGGTGACTGTTAATCGGAGCCTGTCCTCTTGTTTACTATTGCCAACTATTTTAGTTGCCTTCAAAGTCTAAACGAACGTTTCTTTGATACATTTTTCTAATGCTTTCAGACATTTTCGTGTGTGTTTAACTGCTCGAAATTAGTTAACCTTGTCGTTACAGCCCTGTATTGCTATATTCTGGCACTTTCAAGGCTTTCCGATTGTATTATTTACAAGTAAATTCTATACTACTTTAGATTATTTGTAAATCCGAATGTAGGCTATTTCCTCTCTGTCAGAAACTGTGTTGTGTTTGGATGTGCAACCTAGTATTGACCTATTAATTGATCTTCGAGAGCTAAATTTCATAAATAACTTGTGCTTGATTTTAAACTAAGAGCATTGTATGATTTGCATAAATTATTCGTTTAACAAGTTCATTTGTGGTGTGAACTTGTTATGTTCGTTTTTTAACCAGGTTGTGATTTGGAAGCATTGAGAGACATTTCAAATTTTTTGCTTTAAAAACCGCTCTCGATTCTGCATAGAAGCTGTCTCCTTTCCTTCTCAATTTCTCACAGTATTTGCGATCAGCCTTGTAGGCTTATTCTTATTCTGAAGAAGTAATTAGTACATGCAGATTGCAGAATCAAAAGTGTTTTTCTTTTAGTGCTTTGACAAGTGCTCGGTTTTGTTTCGAAATACACATTTTGGACGGTTCGTTAAAATTTTTAGTGGCCGAGCGTTGAATATATCGCTTCTTCTAAGCTTTATGTCGTGTTCCACCCTTGAGTTTTCGCATGTGCTCTTGTTATTTTGTGAAATTTCTCCCGTTGAATTAGTTTGCATGTCGTCGATTGACTAATGCTTGCGGCTAAGCTGTTTCGTTGAGTAGTTGGGCTTTTTTTAATTGAGATCTATTATCGGATGTATATTCCAAACGCCTTGATTTCAAACATCGCGATATCGTCTGTGCGTTGTTCACTTCACTTGGATGTCTCACAATAGACTCAGTAGGTCAGTGTCACTGTAAGGACCCCGAAAACGTTCTTCGCATTTGCCTAGCCCCATCGTGTCTGTCATATGTGCACATCTGAACTTTGTAGGGGAGGATCTGAACTATCGTGGGGAGGTTAACGACAAATACTTTGGATGCTTAGTTCAGACCACTGAGACCAGTGAATGCTGGTAAGAAAAATCCAGACCCATATGAGGTGTTTGCAAAGAAAACGTATTTCAACATAAACCACATTTAGGCACAGCTGAAGCAACAATTATCACAACCTATCAAGTTTACAACAACCATCTATCTGACGCAATTCAACGTAACACCAGACGCGCAACCTTTTAAGCGCAACAGCTTTTTGGAATCGACCCACGATCTCTTGAATCGAAACCCAACCTATTGCCTTCTGGACCCGACCTAGGACCTTCCTAGCCCTGCCCTAACAGTTCGTGGTCCCTTGAAGTCTTCAAGCTCTTATATAGGTGGGTGCAGTCAACTTCTCTGATACGATGAAGGATGGTGACTGGGTCATTCGTTGCAAATTGAAGCCTATTATGTCCTGCAGGAAAACTTCAAGGCAGGAATCCACTTAGTCAAACTGATCGACATATGGTTTGATTAGGAAGGTAAACACTTCATCGAATGGAGATGTTGCGATTGTCACGCTTGACTTACTGAAGATATATCGATCGTCACGCCTCGCCGGGTTGGATGCTTTACGTTGTATTTAGCGGTTGTTTGTATCGTTGCGGTTCGGAGAAAAGACTGCGTGCATACCACCGGATATTCCGAAGGTCGTTATGAAGATATTCATGAGCATGATGAAGTAGAGCAGGTAGGTGGCGGCGTGCTGCCAAAGCGACACCTTGCGGAAGGTTATTCTCTCCTGCTTGTCCTCGCGCAGTTCCCTCTCGAAGAATGCCTGGTACTGCTGGGTCTCGGCCAGCTTTCGCTCGGCCTCTGCCTGTAGCTTCTCCTGCCGCGCCCGCTCCAGCTGGTCCCTGGCGCGGACCAGCTCCTCCTGGATGTCCGCCCCGCCGCTGCCCGACCGGGCTGACTCCTCGACCCTCTGGACGTAGCCTGACCCCCGGACGATCCTAAGGTCCGCCTCGGCTGCCTTTATCCTCGCCTCCTCTATCTTCCCGTCGGCTCTTTCGATGTCGACCGCTGGACTGGTGAAGGACCTCTCCGACTCCTCCCAACCCGAATCGCGACCCCCACAGCACCCCGTGGCTCCCATTTCCGGATCCGTCCTCTGTCGGGCACCGCGCACGGCTGTGCCCTCGACCGTGACCGCTGTAGATCCCTCCACAACGCTTCTGTAGAGTCCCTGGCGCCGGCATGGAGCGCAGCAAGCGGAACCTCGCGGACAACATCCGATCCAGCCTAATAGACCGAAGACTCCGCAGCAGCGACCAGACCGGCCAAGGGACTGGTAGTAGTGGAGGTTCCCGATGTAGATGATGATGAGGCCGACGAAGAGTTCCATGGCGATGCAGGCGACCAGCATCGTTAGGACGAAGTCGTAGAAGCGGTGACCTTGACGGCCAAGGTCGAGGAGCAGCTTTAACTCCGTTATCTGGGTCAGGGACAGGATCGTTACCATGGCAGCCTGGGCCTTGTTCTCCGACTGCTCGAGTTCACTGTGCCTCGCAAGGAGCTGCATTCCAAACACGTAATCGTAATAATAATCGTTATAGTAATCGGAATAAGTATAGTAAGTTATTATTATCGTTATATATATACATAATATATATATATATATATATATATATATATATAATGAGGGCTTGACATCACTTTGGCTAGCACTAAGGGTAGCAGTGGACTTGACAAATGACCGAGGACAACGGAGATCGTTTATTCGTACCCATCGCCGCTAAATGACTGGCGTCAACAGTGTAGTGTGGCTGCCTAATGTTTCATCTTCTGTGTGTGGCTGCTGATGTTGCACGTCGCTCTACAAATTTTCGGTTACATTACTAACTTGTAATGTGCAACAAGGGAGAAGGTAAGGTGAACATTAACACGGATCCATGCAATTTCAAAGTCGATGCGGCGCTTCCGCAGAGTTCAAAATTGAATGCCAGGCGAAGCTGTGACTACATTATAAGGCTAGTATAATTATCAATGAATAAACGAGGCATTATGGTCTGTGTGTACGTACCTCCTTGACCTTTGACCTTCCGCCCTCGGCCATTCGGGCGAAGGCGTGGGCAACGCGTGGAGCGCTCCACGTATCTGGAAAGCAACGATAGTTATGATGTTCGGGGTAATGAAACCGAGAATGTGGTGCCACCTGGGAGCCATTCCGTGTGTTTGGTCGATGATGCATTAATCGACTTTCTCCTTCATCTGCTACACTGCTTCCTTCTCCCTTATCCTTCCCTTTCTTCCTTCTCCCTTATCCTTCCCTTTCTTCCTTCTCCCTTATCCTTCCCTTTCTTCCTTCTCCCTTATCCTTCCCTTTCTTCCTTCTCCCTTATCCTTCCCTTTCTTCCTTCTCCCTTATCCTTCCCTTTCTTCCTTCTCCCTTATCCTTCCCTTTCTTCCTTCTCCCTTATCCTTCCCTTTCTTCCTTCTCCCTTATCCTTCCCTTTCTTCCTTCTCCCTTATCCTTCCCTTTCTTCCTTCTCCCTTATCCTTCCCTTTCTTCCTTCTCCCTTATCCTTCCCTTTCTTCCTTCTCCCTTATCCTTCCCTTTCTTCCTTCTCCCTTATCCTTCCCTTTCTTCCTTCTCCCTTATCCTTCCCTTTCTTCCTTCTCCCTTATCCTTCCCTTTCTTCCTTCTCCCTTATCCTTCCCTTTCTTCCTTCTCCCTTATCCTTCCCTTTCTTCCTTCTCCCTTATCCTTCCCTTTCTTCCTTCTCCCTTATCCTTCCCTTTCTTCCTTCTCCCTTATCCTTCCCTTTCTTCCTTCTCCCTTATCCTTCCCTTTCTTCCTTCTCCCTTATCCTTCCCTTTCTTCCTTCTCCCTTATCCTTCCCTTTCTTCCTTCTCCCTTATCCTTCCCTTTCTTCCTTCTCCCTTATCCTTCCCTTTCTTCCTTCTCCCTTATCCTTCCCTTTCTTCCTTCTCCCTTATCCTTCCCTTTCTTCCTTCTCCCTTATCCTTCCCTTTCTTCCTTCTCCCTTATCCTTCCCTTTCTTCCTTCTCCCTTATCCTTCCCTTTCTTCCTTCTCCCTTATCCTTCCCTTTCTTCCTTCTCCCTTATCCTTCCCTTTCTTCCTTCTCCCTTATCCTTCCCTTTCTTCCTTCTCCCTTATCCTTCCCTTTCTTCCTTCTCCCTTATCCTTCCCTTTCTTCCTTCTCCCTTATCCTTCCCTTTCTTCCTTCTCCCTTATCCTTCCCTTTCTTCCTTCTCCCTTATCCTTCCCTTTCTTCCTTCTCCCTTATCCTTCCCTTTCTTCCTTCTCCCTTATCCTTCCCTTTCTTCCTCCTTCGTATCCTCTTATCGTTATTTCTTCTCTTCCTCCCTCGTCTCTTCCTCTCTATTTCTTGTGTGATAACATAGATCATTAGCGTCGCCCTCCTCCTTTATCCAGGCTTGGGACTGACACTGTCAGAGTGAGAGCATTACCGGAGTTAGCAGTGGCTCTCGTTTGCCTCATACTAAGTTGTTATCTCACCTGAATTGATCTTCCAACAGACCTTGACCAACCTATCGGAACCCTTTCCTTATCTGGTATGTATACAGGTGGCTGTCATCACAGGTTATTTGCATTAGTGATCTATAAAGGAGATGGAAAAGGAGAAGATGGAGCAAAGGGAGGAGGAGGTGCAAAGCGGAGGAGGAGGAGGAGGAGGATAGGGCGGAAGAGGAGGATTCGTTTACTGGGCAAATGGCCAAACAGAGTAATCGAGCGATCAGTCTGTAATACAGGTGTAAGACAGGTGCGCTTCTGGGACGCAGCGGATCAATACCTGGCTTCACTGAGCCTGGTACCAATCAATGCACAGGTACAACACGGGCATCAAATGGCGACGGCTTCGGCGACAAACGTCTCGTACTAGGTAAATCGCACCGTGTTGTAATCAGAGCAAATCGCACTCGGTCCTTTACGGTGAAGGAATCGACCTCAGACGAAACTTTGTTGGTTACAACAATGTCAGTCAGTCAGTCTATCCATCCATCAATCCATCCATCATCTATCTAGCATGTATCTATCTATTCCTATCTGTCTATATATCAATCAACTATCAATCAACCCATCCATTCATCCATCCATCATTCTCTCTCTCTCTCTCTCTCTCTCTCTCTCTCTCTCTCTCTCTCTCTCTCTCTCTCTCTCTCTCTCTCTCTCTCTCTCTCTCTCTCCACTGGATCAGAGGTGGGTCTCTTACCGTATCCGGAGTCTCGTTTATTCGTCTTTCTCCGATCGCCTGAATCCATTTCCGGTCTTGATCCAAGAATTCATTTGGGGCAACGTTGAGAAGAAAATCCCACGGATGGAGGGAAGGAGATAGGAAAGGAGGATCGGCGGAATGGATAGGCGACTGAACAGAACACAGGACGACAGTCGTCAGATTGGTCGAGCTATTTCAACCATTGTTGTACTTGTATTGCATTGTCAGCGTATTGTATTGCCATTTAAAAAGAAATGTAATTGTCTTTGTGTTAAAGCATGATATAGTATATAGACTGGTATAGTGTTTACCGAACTCTGTTAATTGTAGCGCTCTGGCATTGCCAGTCCCGAGAATGGACATAGAAGGGGTCGACTGTAATGAATTTTCCTATCACTCAGTGACGTTAAACGGAGACTGCTGCTTAACGTGTGGTGGGTGATCAGAATGAGGGACGATTGCTGAGGGTGCAAGCGGCTATTAGAAAGAAACCGCTGAAAATGCGCCGCATTAAATGGTCCCGTATTAACAAACATGAAACTCTACCGACTCCATCCACAGCCTCCAATTCATCAACCTGGTTGCCTCGCTGTGGTTGGGCTGAGAGCGCTTTCGGGTAGACTTCTAGAGGGGCGCTATATAAATGTTAAAATGCATGAATGAATGTGCAACTAACCCTGTTCAGCCAATCGCAGCTCCGCTTCACTGCCAACTGACGCGGTTCTTCCCGCATGCGCAGCAGTCAACTGTCAACGCCGTTCAGACCGTCGCTGGTATTAAGACGCCGTTCGCTTTCCATACCGTGTAGGCCACCCACGTAGGCCGCCTAAGCCAGCGAAAGGGGCGCCATCTACGCGCAAGTATCGATCGCCGTTGATTCAATATTAGCGATGAACTGTTTGGAATCGAGGACTAAGAGACATAGAGACTGCAGCAAATTGCTCCTCTGTGCGTCATTCCGAAGCCAAAGCAAAATTTAATTACTACAACCCTAAATGTACACACGAACAAAATAAACACCAATATATATATATATACATGTATATATATATATACAGCAATCCCACAAGCATATATATACACATGTTTATATATACATATATATATATATATGTATATTTTCTATAGTTGCGCATGCGCTATGAGACAATATTCAATACAAAATGTTTGTCTGTCCTGGGACGGTATATTTCAGTACCCTTCCCTATCATCCAGTCCCCTCTCTTCCGTGCCTTTTCCTTCTCCATTCTCTCCTTTCCCTCCCCAAGCATCCTCTACCACCCCTTCCCTCCTACTTCCCCTCCCTCCCCTCTCCACCCAAACGACACAGTCAGCAACCACAGCCAGGATTGTTGTTTAACGATGCATTTCGACAATACGTTGAGGCATAGGAGAATCCCTGTGTCTAATCTATAGTTTAAAGTGATAGCGATCTAAATTTCTTGTCCTCAACATACAAAGATGGGTGGCCAGTCCTATCCCACGCCGTAGCATCCTCCCACCGACAGCTTAGGTCAGTGTTATCGCTAGAGCTCGATTGGATAGGGGCCAACGTGAAATTGAAATCTCGAGCAAATTTATTGCACTAGAGGGAATTTGAGCCACCGACTTCTTGAGCGATAGCATAACCAAAAGACTAACCAGTAGAATAACCAGTAGAAAACCAGTAGAATAAGCGATAAAATGACTAATAGAACAACCAATAGAATAACCAGTACCAACCAATAATAAGCAGAATAACCAATAGAATAACCAATTTCCAATCAGATATTTTTTTATATTCATCTGATAATTATAATCAAAATTCTGCAATTAATAATTCCACTCTTTCTTCTGCTTTCAATTCATCGTCGCCGTCACTTTCAGTCAATCGATGTCCAACTGCACGCATGCACTTGCCCTGTGCTTGTCTGTCTGCTTGTCTCCCTATCTGTCTGTCTATTATTCTATATGTCTGTCTTTCTGTTTTTCGATGTCTGTCTGTCTGTCTATGTGTGTGTGTGTCTGTATGTGTGTCTGTCTGTCTGTCTGCCTGATAGTGAAGCAATGTTTGTCCGTCTGCTGTTTATCCATTCAATCACTTTTACTCTTGTATCATCTGTCATCGTCTCAATTCAAACATTTCTGCTTCGTGACACATCCCTCTCTCTCCCTCTCTCTCTCTCTCTCCCTCTCTCTCTCTCTCCCTCTCTCTCTCTCTCTCTCCCTCTCTCTCTTTCTTTCCCTCTCTCTGTCTGTCTCTCACTCTCGCTCTCTCTCACCGAAACAAGCGCCACCGCCCCACGCATCAACCCTGCGTCCCTTCCTCCTCCCCTCCTCCTCCGATCCATCGATCTGTGATCAATACAATCCCACGCACGATCCTGATGATTGGACGACTGGTACTAAGGTTGGCAATTGGCCAAACCAAGTAGAAGATGCTTCGCTGTATACCCCTACGCTGCTTCCAACTTTCATCGCCCTCGTATATATAGAGGAGCCCAGTTTCTCGGCGGTTGTAATCGGCTGTGATATCAGATCTCAGCCGATATTTTCTTCCAGCTAACGAGAGAAGGAGGAATGAATTGAGAGGAGAGGTGTGGAGAGAGGAGGAGAGGCAGAGAAGGAAGATAAAATGAGTCGCCGGACCTCTGAGCATTTGCTCCGTGTGTCCCCTTTTGTGGGCCTGGTAAGGGCCACCTAGTATTACAGGTAGAACATTTCAAACGTGGACCAACATGGGATCAAATGGAATGTAATTTAATGTCATGTAATATAACCGAACATTCGTATAGCGCCTTTTCAAGATATTTTCTAAGAGGCGATAACAATTATACCCAATTGTCTATAAGGTTAGCTTATTACAATTATTAGCTTATTATCATAGTACTAAGAGTAAAAAATGGCTGGGCTATGTACAAGAGCGAGATCGAGGGAACGCCATTTACTTTTCAACAACTGGATGATTTGGATTAAGGCGCCTATATATATATATATATATACCTACATATATTTATATATATAGACAGAGACACTTGATGGAGACTGGTCTGGTATTGGGGTTTCTATTGAAGTAGCGCTTGGGTCTCAGTTGGTTACGGAAACAGTGATGGATTACAACTGCAGCTTGTTGGTCATAAGTGTATCAATACATAAAGGTACGTAATTGTAGTCTGTGCTAAGAACCATAGACTTTATTGCCACCTGTTTGCACAGTTACATTTATAACAACCATAGTAGAAACATCCATTGTATGACCCTTAAGGTCCCTTTTCTGTATTTATGTCATTGCGCAACCCCCAACCCTCCACCCCCACCCCACACACAAACTTCCTTAAATGGGATCATGGGACCTGGCAAACGATTGATTAGAGAAGGTTGATGGTTTTATAACGCTGCGAGGGTCAGATCCTCCTCCTCCTCCCACCCTTCTCTTCCCTTCCTCCTCTGAGACGGCTACTGTGTAGTTACCTCGGTCAATGCCTTCGCCCACAATTGTTCAGCGCCATCGAATGATGTGTCGTCATTAGACAGTGGTGCTAAATAGATACCCAGTAATGGTACCTGTGTTAAAAACAATGCGTATCGGTCAACCTCATTGTCTTCACTCATGAACATTATAACTCTGCCATCTTAGAAGTTCTTAGATTTGATTTGATTTTATGAGCCGTTGTCACGGCAATGTTAGTTAGCAACGAAAATTAACTGGGTGGAGTCTTCACTGCCAACCAAAGAAAATTGAAATTTTGTGTGGCACGGTGGCTGATAGGTTAGAGCGGTCGGCCCATAACTGAGCGGGTTCCTCCCTCGTCCGAGGCGTCAGTCACTGTGTAGGGACCTTGAGCAAGTTCTTCGCGCACAATTGCTCTGCAGTACAGCTGCAATTCAGTCGTCGAGGCGTGTGTATGCACTTCTGAGCAAAAGATGTTGGAAGAAGGGTGGTATCAAATTAGGATCAACTTTTGACTCTTTTAGAACTGACCAATAAGAACATCATACTTCCATTAAGTATAATTATAATAATTACGATAATAATCATAATTTATAATAATAATTATGATAATAATAATAATAATATTATATTATATTATAACATTTACTAAATTTCAATCTAACAAGCAGTAATTTGATCAAAAGTACAGTGTGAACAAATGGTGACAAGTTATCAACTGTCGGCAGCCATGCAAGGCGTCATTACGTTATGCATCCAATTTTAACCAATGCCACCAGAAGGACAAGTCAACTTTACGAGGGATACAGGAATCGCACTCCGTTCCTCAGCTATGTGATACTACGACCCCGAGACAGTTATTCGATATGGTGTCCGCTTTTTCTGAAACGAGAAACGGTATAAGCATTTAGTTGAACGATTAGCTGTCTCTCGCTACACTGGCGCTGGACGTTGGAGGCGGAGGAATCTCGAGAAGACACTTTATTCTGACAAAACCAAATCTGAAAGAAAAGGAAAGAATACTTCACTAATGAAAGAAGAAATCGATTCTGAAATTTATAGAATTATAGACCCAGTGAACCTTGATGACATTACCCACCACAGTGGCGTAGGCAGGATTTCCCCAAGGGAGGGGGGTTAGTGTAGGCACTTTTGGGATAGTCATTTTCCCCACTAGATCTACAATAAATTAGGGGCTCAATGAGCCAGGATTTTTTTTAATTTTAGCCGTTTTTGCACTGCAACAGTTTTTTTGTGATATTGCAAAATATAAATACTTTTTATTAAAATCGGCTAGGGCGCATAGCTAGTTATTTTATAACAATGGAAAAAAATTACAAACATATATTCACGCCTAAAATTTGATATGATTATGAAATAACCCTGCCTGTGCAAGTCAGTCTCAGATTTTCTTTTCTTAACATCTTAGTAGGCTAATATTCTTCTTCTGATTATCAGTAGAAGTTCAGTTGTCTTGTCATTAGGGCCTATCTTATTTATTCATTCCTTAATCATAATAAATATTGGTCTAAACTTGCTTGGCTTCACAGAACGAAATCTAATCCTCGCTTCCTTAGTCGTTCATTGATTATTTCCTCGGTTGTTGGGGTCATTTCACGGTGAATATGTACAAGAGCTAATCAATTCAGCCTAATTTTGCTTGTAGAGTTTCCTGAGATATGTATTCAGACGGCGAAGTGTTGAGAAAGAGCGCTCACTGGTACAGGCAATGTAATGTTGCCAAGATTTGAAACAACTTTGTAATAATTATTTGGATGAACTGTTGAATGACAAATGCATTGCGTCCAAAACATTTTTTGGTACACGACCCGTTTCTTTGCGTGAAAGACGGCGGTACCACAGCCTTAGTTCTGCCACTACGAATCCCAATACGTTCAGAGCCATTGCTAATGATCGCTCTCACCTTTGCTTAGTGCTATTCTTGCCCCAACATCTTACAGCCAGAGATAACAATATTTAGTTAAACTTGCCACAACACCAGCGAGAGATAAACTGCTTACTGATTTTATAGTTGATCCACTATATACAATGCAGCAATTTGTATAATTTATCATTTATATTCAACTGTTTTAAACTTCTGAACACTCAACTTGGTAATATGCGTCCAATGGTCATGTCTACGGATGAACTGACCTATATACATAAGTCTCTCTTTCTATCTCTCTATATATATATATATGCATTAGTTAAATATATACACGCACACCCATTTTATATAGTTATATATATAGTACGTATAGGGGTTATGACAGCTGTCTTATATCACTGTCCTATATCCGAAAATAATTGAATGATACATTGCGCTTGTCACATTATAAGCTAAGTTCTGCTTCATTTACACCCTGCCAGAGTGACCCTGGTATACGGTATTGGTTATACCACAGCTGTTGCCTCCGTGGAGTCGGCGCGTATGCTTCACTCAGTGCACTGTGAGTGTCTGTTATTCCTCTAACGAGGGGCACGGTCCCAAAATTATCCCAACTTATTCTGTAAGTTGTCTCTAAAATAATATTTTCAACTATGCCAATGGGGGTTTTAACCCCCCAACCCACCCTTGCCTACGGCACTGACCAACCAGAGATGGGTCAATGACTCATCAGATTCTGATAATGATTAAGTAATCGATTAGCTAATTGATTAGACAAGCAAATAATTTTATTCTACTCAATTCTTAATCTAATCCATTAGTAATGAATTAATAATGAATAATGAATAATTAATCCATTAATAATTAATGAATAATTAATAATGAAGCGTGATTCACTGATTCTTCTTGGCGCTCCGCTGTTCAAGGGACAAGCGCCGGATGAAGTTCTTCTCAAACATAGCGATTCTCTGGAATTGGCATTGAAGGACTTGACCTGCTTCCAGGCTCAGGCGGCACTTATGCTGCCACGCTCATGCTTCGGGGCGGCGAAACTGATCTACCTCCTACGTGCAGCGCCCTGCTGGGGAAACCCCCTTCTAGAGAAGATGGACGAACAAATGCGAGCTGAATTAGAAAACATCCTTAACATCAAGCTCAGCGATATACAATGGAAACAGGCCACACTTCCGATAAGAGATGGCGGATCAGGAATTAGACGGGTGTCGATGCTGGCATCTTCAACTCATATAGCCTCAGCTGAATCGACCAGGTCGCTCGTTGCCGCCGTTCTCGACTCAGAGGATTGGATCGACGATCATAAGGAATAAATCCTTGAGGCCCGCACACCAACACTCCCGGATGGTGAGGTATCGACCTTGACCAGTCAGAAGGTCTTGGACAGACCTTTGATTAACATCGACAAAGCTGCAGTGTTGTTTTCCAGTAATGACCCACTCAGCCGGGCAAGGCTGGGCGCGATGACATCACCCCACTCTGGAGATTGGCTCTCGACTGTTCCCCTCATCTCTTGCGGGTTGGGTTTGAGCAATGAGGCCGTGAGGGTGGCGGTGGGCTTTCGTCTATGACTCAACATCTGTGCGCCGCAACAATGTCAGTGTGGAGAAACCGCTGACTCGGGAGGACATCACGGTCTTGTTTGCAGACATTCGACAGGAAGAGCGGCCCGACACTTCACCTTGAATGATATTATCTGGAGAGCCCTTTTAAAGGCAGACGTTCCATCCTCGAAGGAGCCACAAGGTTTGATCCGGAGCGACGGAAAGAGACCGGTTGGAGCGAGACTCAGCCCGTGGGCTAGAGGCAAGTACATCGCTTGGGATGCAACAACTATCCACACGTGCGCCGCCTCCTACATTCACCTGTCTTCGGCAGTGCCTGGCGGTGCGTATGAACAAGCCGCGGACCGAAAGTGTTTCAAGTATTCTACTCTTCCCACCACACATGACTTCGTTCTCTTGGCATTCGAATCACTGGGACCCATCAATCGCGCTGGACGCGAGTTCTTGACGGAGTTGGGTCGCCGCATGACCGCCGTATCAGGAGATCCTATGGAGACCGTGCACTTGATTCAACGTCTCTCCATTTGCACTCAAAGATTCAACGCCGTAGCGTTCAGAGGCACGTTCAAACAGCCCACCGTGATCAACAATTAAAGAAATGCCAGTCATAATAATAATAATAATAATAATAATAACAATAATAATAATAATAATAATAATGATAATAATAAAAAATAAAAAAATAAAAAATAATAGTAATAATATTAATAATAACATTACATTATTGTACCGATGCCTTTGCTAACCACTCATCTGACTTCAATTGTTCGGTTACCTTTGCAGGTAGATCCAAAGGACAGCGCCGAGCGCATCAACGAGCACCAACACGGACACGAAAATCGTCACCAGGTGGCACGTATCCATGACAACGTGACGTGCCGCATTGACGTAGGCAACGATAGATCGACTGAGCTGCTCTCGGTAGACTCCAAAGTCTTGACTGTAATAAGAACATCACAATCTATTCAAATTCTATAATAGTATTTTAATAATAATGATATTATAATAACAATTATAAGTCTATGATAATATCGTAATACTTAAATAATATTATTATAATATTATAACAATACTATAATAATAATATAATAATATTATAAGAATATTATTAAAATAATATTACAATAAAATAAGATATGAACGAATCTAATCTGGCTTTTGGTATTACTTTACGATTTATAACTCACAGCTTACAATTACAATTAAAATCATGCTCACGATTCCAATTACAATTGCAACTAAACTTGCAATTACAAATGACATTTCCAATCACACCTGTAATTACACTTGTAATTAAAACGTCAACTAAATGCACATCAACAATTTACAATTTCGAATACATTTGCAATTACAATGTAAACCAAATTCACCTTATAACAAGTCACAAATCCAAATAAATCTCCATTTGCAATTACCTATAATGATAACGTTTACCTCGGATACAGATGATGGGCCACTGGTGGTAGGTCGCACCCATCGAACCTCAGATGTGCGACCTGGGCACTTGTGCATCTGCACGCCTCGTCTGGACTGAGCAGCTTCCTCCAGGCGCAGTACTCTGAGTCTCGGAAGAGGTTGCCCGTGCGCTGGAGCTCGGCATACATCTCCAGCATGATCTGGTAGCGTTTTGTTCGGACGTTGACCAGGTCTTCGTAGAAAGGAAACTCAAATCGGTTGATGCGATGGGAGTTCGTCTTGATACGAGTTCGTGCCAACTGATAACAGGTCTCGACTGGAGCCACCTGATGATAATAGATCAAGTCATTATCATTGATTTATTGATAATAATAATAGTAACAATAATATTATAAATAATTGTAATCATATAAATAATAATAATACCAATAATGATAACAAAAACAATAATAATGATGATAATAACAAAAATAATAATAATAGTTTCAATGCCTTCAACGTAACCAATTGGGAATCTGACTTTGACTTAAAATGGCTTCAAATTAATTGATTGAGGACATGGCCTTGACACACAATATCCGATTGAGGACATGGCCTCGACTTACAAGGGCTTCGAAGTAACCGATAGAGGCCAAGGCCTTGACGGTCAGCAGGCGATCAGAGACAGCGAGTATCACATAGATGGAACACCCGGTTGTCAGAGCAGCCACCAATTTTGGAATAAAGTCCGTCTTCATGATCTACAGAAACACGGTCAACGGGATTTTTATGATGATGGTATTGTATTGTATTTACAGATTTCTATAACGTCTCTCCCAGTACAACCTCTGAGTGTGAAAAACCCTATGGGAAAATAAGTCTTAAGCATACGGACAGTTAAGATCAAAGATCGAGTCCAAAGCAAAGGACCAACCGATGCATAAGCGCAGTTTAATCGTAACCATAATCTCCAAATTTCTAAAGTGCCACTTGAAAGCCAGGGCACCAGCTCATTCACGAGCACTAGTTTAAGGCAGAAGCCGTCCGTGTCCTAGGTGCCAAGAAGACGACGGATCAGGTTACAATGATGGCGTGGAGCCTGACCCACAAAACGGTCTGGAAGCAAGGAAAAGAACTTCATATCGAATGTGGGCTATGAGCGGAAGTCAGTGTAGATGCAATCATGAAGGTCGAGATAAGTGAGAAGCGAGGAAGACGGTCAATGAGACTGGACGCTCAGATGATGTTTATGTTTTTGTGATGATAATTGATTGATTAATTGACTGAATTTCAACAGGTTACCCTTAGGTTGAGGTCTCTCGCAAAGTATAGACATCGTGCCGACATTCCAGACTTCGGTTGCATTCCTCGGGTTGGATGCTTAGCTGTAGAGGAAGGAAAAACATTAGGGTAAGATTAGGTACATTACGATTAGGCATAGTAAGATTAGGTATGTAACGATTAAGTATGGTTAGATTACGCGTAGGCCTATACGAAACTTATAAGAAAGGTGAGCCATGGAGTTAAGGCAAGGGAAGCAAAAACAGAGGGTTGTGAGTCGTTTACAGGTGAGACCTTAAAGATATCTTTAAAACATCAGATTATAATCATCTATTGACTTTAACATCATGTGGATGAGCGCAGGAGGCGCCTCTTAGTAGAAATCTTGAAGGGGCGCCATATAAATGTAACAGGTAGTAAATAAATAAAAATAGTCTGAGTAAAGTGATCTAGTATCAGACCATTATCAGTAATACCTCATTTTCAACAGCACAATGTCCAACGCACAAGGCTGCAGTAGATAAAAGGGTTGGTTAGGGTGTTCACCCTGTAACCTTGCGAGCAAGGGTATGATCCAACTCCTCCCTCGGATGCAGTTACTGACTGGGGGGACCTTGAGCAAGTCCTTCTGCCACAGCTGCAGTCAGCTCCATCGATTGATAATTGGTCGCTTTACAGTGCCCTTAATAATTGCCTAATAATCAAAGGTAGTATTAGTAGTTCCAGTTTAACGACACTCTCTCATAACATTGATCATTAGCGCCGCCGTTCTTCTTCCTCCCGGCTTGGGACTGGCACTGCCAGCGGGGGGGGTGGGTGGGTTATAACAATAACAAAGGAAACGACCTACGTATTGAGTAAACTGGTCGGCCGTACAGTATGAGCTTGGCGGAGGAATACGTTCGCGCCATTCTATGCACGAACCAGACGATGTCTATGAGGACGAGCGCGCCAAGGAAGGACGTCCAGCTGATGACGTCACGGGGCGTGACCTTCACCTCGCGTTCGACCTTAGACCTCGACAGGCCGTCGTCGCCCGCCAGGGACTTCTTGTCGTACTGGTAGTACCACTGGTTGCGCGGCAATACCACGTCTTGTGCGCGTGGTATGGCCGACTGCTTGTCATCCGTGCGTGGAATCTCGACGCTAAGGAACTCCGTTAGGTTTGGAAGAGGGAAGTCCTTCAGGGAAAGATCTGGAAGAGAAGGGGCATAGATGGCATTAACCTCGTTGTAGTTTTGCAGTGCTGGTTTAGGGATAGGTGAAGGGCACTGAGTTATTCACGGGCGCTGCGTTATGTCGGCATAGAATGTGTTGAAAACGAGTGATTTAAACAGTTGACGCATTTCGAATTAGGAATAATTATGTGACTTTATTGATTCTGTCACTAACCCATCCCCAATTGTTGCTCACACGTACACTCACTCATCCAATCTTCTAATCCTAATCAATCACGTATAAGTCACGCAGTTGACCAATAAAGCATCCATCAAATCAATCAATCATCAATCAATCAATCAATCAATATCCATCCTGAGGATCAAGGATAGGATACAGCCATTGGCGAACCTTTTAGCTTACTGTGCACTGCTTTGCTAACTGTTCTAACAATCATTGGAATTATATTTAACATCATGTAGGGTAATGCATGCAAAGTCAGATGGGAGGCGTTGGCCTAGTGGTATGTTCTGTGTCTTGCAACCGAAGGGTCGCAGGTTTGATGCATTCATCTGATGCCTGGGTGACGTAAAGTCAATGGACCTGGCTTTAAAGGCAGTCAACTCATCATCACAGGCTAGTGCAGAGAGTGCCTCTGAGTGGATATCTTGAAGAGGCGCTATATCATTGATTCATTTAATAAGGCATATTCCTGAATGAAGCAATCAGTGATCAACGAATTCTCAATGACCTGCTACGAGTCGATCGACCTCCTGTTCAATTCCCACCCACTTTGCGAAAGGCTTTGTGTCTTGACCTTGAGCCGTGCGCTTGACCTTGACCGCGTCGTAGATGACCTTTGCTCCTGCCAACCACTTGTTGGTCGCTAGGGCGTTTGATGTCTGAGCCATGTTCCTCATCAGACGATCGACTGCCTTCGTCGCGTAGCTTGAAAACTCCTGTCTTCAGATGACAAATTGACAATAGGAGTTAGTCGCTTTTGTTGTCGCCGTCATCATCATCATCATCATCATCCCTACCATCACTATCACCAATGTCTTCATCAACAGCATTGTATATAATATCGTAATCATTATTATCATTATGGCTGTCTTAATTAACGTCATCATCATCATTATCACCACCATCATCATCATTATGATCATCATCACATCACCACCACCATTATCATCACTACCATCATCATTAACACCACCATCACCACCACCACCACCATCATCATAATCATAAATCATCTTCATCATCACAACCCGGTGAAGTCTGAACTGTGTAACATACTTGAACTTGTTGACGCTTTCGGTGAGATTGATGACCATCAGTCGTGTATACTGTAGCGCCACCTGACTCACCAGACGATCCTTGTGACTCTGCACTCTCATCTGCTGCTTCGACTGAGTGCATTGGAAATCAATCAAGCAAGCAATCAATCAGTCAATCAATCAATCAGTCAGTCAGTCAATCAAGCAGTCACTCAACAAATCAATCACTCAGTCAATCAATAAATCAATCACTCAATCAATTGCTGATGATGATGATGGGATGAAGTAGCAAAAGATAAAAAAGGAATAATAAGAATAGGGGCAGAATGAAGAAGAAGCCCACAAGGATGACTCACCTTTTACTTCTGTTGGGCCGACAGCAAAATGAGCAATATGACAGGTGAGCTCCTTGTTGTCTAATATTAAGTTAAACGCAACTCTTGTTAAACTCTGCTTTATCATGTAATCTCACTGAACACTTGTCAGCTTCAATTTCTAATTGATATATTCATTTCTAATTTCTAATTCATATATCGCTATATTGTATAGCATTGTTTAATATTCTATTGTCTTGTATTTTATTGTAATGCACTGAATAGTATTGAACTGCTCTCTATTGCATTGTCTTCTCTTCTATTGCATTGTCTTGTATTTCATTGTGTCTTGCATTGTATTGTATTGCTTTGTATTGTACTGTGTTACGTTGTCTTACTTCTTCGAGACGGTTCTGTAGTTCTGTGAGTTTCTCTTCACAAGCGTTCTTCGTTTTATTGGCGATGGAATTCTGTCGGTGGATTTCAGTTGAGGCAAACGCTTGGATCTTTTCCATTTCATGTCTCTGATTGTTTTCCAGGGTCTCAGCGAACTGAGGGAACTCGGACAGGATTCCAAGTGCCTCCCTGAAGATAAATACCACACAGTAGACGACAAGTGAGAACTCCAGGCCTCGATGAACGAGGAGAGTGACGGCAATAATAACAATCTTTGTTATCACAGTGTTTTTAAACGGAAACTATGACTACTTCTAGACAGAGAGATAGACACAAAGACAAGTAGAGAGAGACAGAGAGAGACAGAGAGAAAGAGACAGAAAGACAAGTAGAGAGAGAGAGACAGACAGAGAGAGACAGAAAAAGAGATAGAGGGAGACAGACAGACCGAGATACAGAGAGAGAAAGAAACAGACAGAGATACAGAGAAAGAAACAGACAGAGACAGAGAGAATAAAAAAGGGGGACAAAAAGAGAGACAGTTCAGTTGAATTGAACTCCTGTAATAACTTGTCATCATTTGCTCATACTATATAATAAGCTTGTAATCATACTGCGGTCAGTCAGCTTGAAATCAAGTGAAGATATAATTACGCCTATTATTAATAAGTTCATAATTAGTCACCTGTTGATGTGTTTCGTAAGGAGCGTAAGGAGCGTGAATGTCATTGCGATGGAGTAGGTTGCTCGGAACGTTGCGTAGCAGACGACAAAGAGAAGACGCTGCGAAGGTAGCTTCTCCGACACATGTTTCGACGAGTCACCTATATGCAATGCAGTATCATTGTAGAATGAAAGAATGGATAGATGAATGAACAATTAGCAAACAATGGTGAGTGATTGTCAATCAAAGATGAATGATTGTCATTCAAAGATGAATGTTTGGTAATAAAAGATGAATATTTGTCAATCAAAGATGAATGTTTGGCAATCAAAGATGAATGATTGTCAATCAAAGATGAATGATTGTCAAATAATAATGAGACTATCAGCTTAATAACACTAGGTGATAACGAGGAACATTAGCGTCACCCTCCTCCTTCATCAAGGCTTGGCCCTGGCACTGGTAGAGGGAGAACAGCGGCGGAATTTGCAATACCATTCCACGTAATTGGTCTATTTATTTTGCTCCAAAGAACGGGGTCTGGAATGAGTTGCCTAGCAACCGACGAAGTTAGCTCGTTGGGCGCTATATAAATTCTTTATTAGAATTATTGCATCAAGAACAGGTGAAACCATGAACATGTAATTTGTCGATTTATGTAGCCCTCGATTTTGCACGTGATGGCCAGCACCTCACGTCGTTGGCATTTGAAGAGCATTCTCGTGTATAATGTCCCCATTACGTTGACCATACCGTATTAAATTAAATACAGGTAAAAGGAAACTTACCGGCGTCGGTAATGAAGCCGATAAAGAGAAGGAATGTGGTGAGAATGACCGCAACTAAGAGAACTGCGACGTATGGAGAGAAGATAGATATTGCTATTTCGCCCATGTTCTCATATGTTACGACCGTTTGGGCTGAAAAGAAAAAAAGATTCTTAATCCTGAAGGACACATTTGGACTGAAAAAAATTGAAATTAAAAACAGTAGAAATGTTTTCTATTATTCCGAGGAATAAGTTCGGGCTGGAAGTAATAAAAAATTGGAATGTCTTGCAAAGTTACTGGCGTCAGTATATATATACAATAGATACAAGAAACAGAATTTAACTTAAGAAAGGGTAGAGAGGGTCCTTGACGACTACCTCGTAGGACTCTGGTATATTCTTAAGCTAAATTCCCGTTTGGAAGGATGGATGAATCGATACATAGATGAATGAACGATTGAATTAATTATCCAATGGACTGACTGATGAACAGATTTAAAAACGATCTATAAGTGGAAAGCTAAATGGATGGATCAATGGATCAATGGAAGCAGTTGCCATGGTCACCATTTACCGATCGTTTCCTTGGTGACGTTGGGCGCCGGCCGGAAGACGGTCATCTTGATGACGCGGAAGGAGTCTGTCACGTGGACGTGGAGCGTTTTGTCATAGTCATCTGCGCCCTCTGTCGGAATGGCGAACTCAACGGAGAAGGTGTTGGGACAGTTGACCCCTACGTCGTAGTCGAAGATGGGCTGAAGAGGGTAGAGGGGGTCCTTAACGACGATCTCGAAGGACCCTGTGACATATATCAACCAGACCCCATACACCTCAGATGACCTATACGCAAGAATAAGGTCAGGAATGAAAGAATGGATGGTTGGATGAATGAATACCAATCAAAGATGACTGATTGTCAATGAATAAGTATTAATCGATGAATAAGTATAAATCAGGATGAATAATTACCAATCCTGTTGGCCAATGGCTAAATTTTTCACAAGTGCCAAATGACCAGGAATCCTCATCGGCTCATATTACAATCAATTGTAACTGAATTATCAATCAACGATGAATAACTATCATTCATTCATTCATCAATCAATCCATCCATTCCTGTTCAAGTGTTATCCAGCCTTTGCTTGCCTTAGTCTACATTACATAACCCTTCACTGCCTTCTTGCCATTCTGTGCTCCTTTTATGTCTTCGCTACATTGCCTTCCAACATTCTCTTCCCTGCCTCTATGCTTCCTCTGTAACCCCTCCTTGTCACCCGACCTCCCCTTTATGCCTTCCCAACCATACATTCCTGCATTCCAACCCACCCATACCGCCTTCTTTTCACCGTTCTCCAACCTTCCCTGCCTTGCCATGCCTTAGCGCCCAGTCCCCCCCCCAGTCGCACATGGACGCTTGTGAACCTGGCCATTGACGGTCAGGATCCAATCTCGCCTTCTTTCCACCACAATCCTACCTTCCCTGCCCTGCCCTACCCTAGCGACCAACCCCCTCTTGGTCCCACCTGGGCACTTGTGAACCTGTCCGTTGATGGTCAGCACCCTATTCCGCCTATTTTCCACCACCCTCCCACCTTCCCTGCCCTACCCTATAGCGACCAACCCCACCTCTGGGTCCCACCTGGGCACTTGTGAACCTGTCCATTGACCGTCAGCACCCAGCTGGTCTCCTTCCTGATGAGGTCTGCCCTGAGGCTGCGATCGTCGCTGACCGTTGTTCGGTCGTAGACTGCTCTGAGGATGGACTGGTCCTGAGGGACCTCGAAGTAGATGAAGGGCAGCTGGGACTGGTGCGTCTTGTTGAAGAGGCGGTAGGTGTGTGGAGAGACGAACTGGACATCGAGGTGTGGCTCCCGTCGGTAGGGGTCGCTGTCTGGCTGACTTCCGGTCGCCCAGATCAACTCAGACACGAGGTCCGTGTCGCAATTCTGTCGCCCTACGAAAGTATATAAGACAGAGCAATTAAATGGGTTAAGACCGCATCCTAGGATAACATATGGTAGGTTTAAGCAAGGTATGGTAAGATACATTGAGGTAGGCTTAAGCAAGGAATGGAAGATAGATTTTATGGTATGTTTAAGCAAGGTATGGTAAGATACAGCACACTTAGGCAAGGTATGGTATGATACTGACTTTTTATTTATTCATTTATTGATTGACTGACTGATTGATTGATTGACTGATTGATCAATTGATTGGTTAATTGACAGATTGGCTGACTGATTGATTTATTGATTGATTTACTGATTGAGTGATTGATTGACTTACTCCATGCTCCAGTGCATGCTGAGAAGGGCTTCTTCGGTCTGACGGTCAGCACCCTACTCGTGACCTCTGACCCTGTGACCGGTTGACCCTTCGCCTGGTAGTGACCGGCGCTGAACGTGCGCAGAGAGCTGTCGCCCTCGATGAGGTTCGGCTGGACCCAGACTTCAGATCCGTAGTGTACCTTGAGGAACTGGTGCCTGCCGGAGGTCAAGAAGGACACACAGATCAAGGTCAGGTTCTCTGCCAAGGCAGGGTCAATGAGGTCAAACTATAATAGATTCGATTTGCCAGCACAAGAAATGAATGAATGAATGAGTGAATGCATGAAGAAATCAGTTATGCATTCAAAACAGATGAGTAGGCAAAAGTTGTGATGCCATAAATGGAATAGGAGATGGTTGCAACAACGACAAAAACCATGATGATAACAATGATTATGATGCTGATGAAGACGATGACAACGACCACGATAATGACGAAGATGATGACAACAACTACGAACAGTGACGACGACTGGATCTGCGTGTAGCCAACCGCAATAAACACACTAACACGTCGACGGCCTTTGGCTGTGGTGCCTGATCATGGACCCTCTTCGCCTTCAGCTTCCGTCCGTTGACCGGAAGTCCCTGGTGGATGACGCTGAACTCGATGTCGTAGATGGTGTAGCGAGGGACAGGATGCACGTGACACGCAAAGATCGTGTCCCGACCGGAAAAGATCGGAGACAGCACGAACTCAGCCAGATTACCCGTGATGCACCTGTCATCGCATTAATCGACGTCATTGTCAGCTTAATCCGGTTGCCAAGGGAGATAGACGTCATTAGTCACCGTCTCCATCATCATCATGGCCTTCTTCATATTCTTAATATCGTCATGATTTCCCTATTAATTCTACCACTCCAATTCCCACACCCATTTCCTCTCCTTACCTACTCATTACCCTTCTTCAACTCCTCCTCTTCTCTTCCCACTCCACTACCTCTTTCTCATTATCTTCACTCTCACACCTCCTTCTTCACATCATACTTCTCCTCTTCATAATCCTTGACCTTCTCCTTCTTCTCAATCGCCGTTTATTCCTGTTCTTTATTCTCCTTATTCTATTTTCCCTTATTCTTAATACTCTACTCCTCCTCCTCCTCCTTCTTGTTCCTCTCCTACTTACAACAGAACAAATAGACTAAGACTTGAATAGTTTCAAATCCCACAGGAACAAGTAATAACCAACGACAACAGACTACAACAGACCAGACAGAACAGATCGGAACAGATCGGAACAGACCAAAACAGATCAGAACAGATCGGAACATACAAGAACAGACCAAAACAGATCAGAACAGTTCAGAACAGACCAAAACAAATCAGAACAAAACAGATCTGAACAGACAAGAACAGACAAAACAGATCAGAACATACAAGAACAGACCAAAACAGATCAGAATAGATCAGAACAGACCAGATCAGAACAGATCAAACAGAACAGACCAAAACAAATCAGAACAGATCCGAACAGACAAGAACAGACCAAAACAGATCAGAACATACAAGAACAGACCAAAACAGATCAGAACAGACCAGATCAGAAAAGAACAGACCAAAACAGATCAGAACAGAAAAGAACAGACCAAAACAGATCAGAACAGATCAGAACAGAAAAGAACAGACCAAAACAGATCAGAACAGAAAAGAACAGACCAAAACAGATCAGAACAGACCAGATCAGAACAGATCAAACAGAACAGACCAAAACAAATCAGAACAGATCAGAACAGACAAGAACAGACCAAAACAGATCAGAACAGATCAGAACATACAAGAACAGACCAAAACAGATCAGAACAGACCAGATCAGAACAGATCAGAACAGATCAAAACAAATCAGAACAGATCAGACCAGACCAGAACATGACCAGAACAAACAAGAACAGATCAGAACAGAACAAACAAATCATAACAGAACAGACCAGAACAGAATAGCTCAGACCAGAACAGACCAAAACAAACCAGAACAGATCAGAACAGACCAAAACAAACCAGAACAGATCAGAACAGACCAGAACAAGCCAGAAGAGACCACAACAGACCATTAGAGACCAGAACCAGAAACCGAACCAATCCCTGATACACCACTGACCTGACTTGCTGGCACTCTGGGACGTGGTAGACTTCGCATTTCTTCGAGCATTCGAGATTGTTGCAGCAGCTGAAGCAGAACTGAAGACGAGGGGATTCCCCGTTGTCTGCGTCATCACCTGTGACGTTGCATCGGTGGCTGCCCTTCTGGTTCTGCATGCTACGGGCACATGTCACGGAGCATGCGTCGCACGCCCTCCGCTGCTCAGCGCACCTGCAGCAATGGTGGCACTGTGAGGTTAGTGGAAGAAGTGGCTGGTCTGCATGTCTGTCTGATATACAGACAAACATACGAACAGACATGTCTATTTAGTAGCTGTATGTGTATCTGTATGTTTGTCTGTCTGTCTTACAATGTCTCTCCTCCCTCTGTCTCTCGTTACCTATGACTGTCACTGTCTGTCAGTCTGTTTGTCTCTCTTTCTAGCAGTCTATCTCTCTCTATCTTTTTCTATGTTTGTCTATCCAAATATCTTGCTTTATGCCTACTTGTTGGTCTTATCAACGAACAGTGACGTCACTTCCGTCAGCTGGGCGCTCACTCCGAACACTTCCGTCATTTTCCCGGGTCGAGAGCAGACGATCGCCCGACCGGAAGTGTCCAGCGCCGGAAGTCGCCCGAAGACGTCGTAGGTTTCGCACGGTTCCCGTGGACTCAGGTAGAAACCGGTTTCGGTTTCGCACTTGGCCTTTGCGCGTTTATCCTTGTCGCAGGAGTAGACGTGGGCCTTCGTTGTAACGCCCTGAACGATAGGGACAGAAGAAAGAGAGATGTAAGGCCATGTAGGAAATAGATGTAATGTAAAGCAAAATGGAGAAATTGGATTGAGAGTTGCACGTCATTGCAAGCTAGATTGATTGATGATCGACTGATGGGTTGAATGAATGATTGACTGACTGATTAAGTGACTGATTGATTGACTGACTGATTAATTGACTGATTGATTGATACCTATCGATTCTGTTTTGATAAGGCAAGTGTAAATAAGATGGTTCCCGTTACTTTGCTTTTGTGGACGCTGTAGAAATGTTGAGATTACGATTAATTGACTGACTGATTGATTAATTGATTGACTAATTGACCGACTAATTGATTAATTGGCTGATTGATCGAATGATTGATTGAGTGATTAATAGACTGATCTACAGACTTATGGATTGACATATTGATATAACATTGATTCTGACTTGTTGATTGGATAATTGATTATTGACTGACTGACAGGCTGATTGGACAACTGACTAACTAACTGACTCACCAATTAATCAGTTGATTAATACGTGAGTTAATAATTGAGTGATAGAATGACTAAGGGAGCGAGTGAGCGAACGAACGAACGAAGGAATGATCGGTGGATCATTTCAATGCATGACGCCATTCAACCGACGCCCGTTCAACGGACACGAAATCTCGCGAGATTTCGCGAGGCTGTCACAAATAATCCGAGATTATGACGAAATGGATCGCTAGGAGGCGCGGCGTGGCTTGCTGGGGGAGCACACAATGATCCTCTGATATATCGAAATACTTAAAATGGCGAACGGAAAGAAAATCTCTAGAACGGAATAAATCTCGGCAAAACGTGAAATCTCTGTCTTAATGGCGAATTTATTTGCAAAGTATTTGCACGGAGAGAAATAAAATATTTAATCAAGAAGAAATTAATTGTGACGATCTGCTGTTCTGTGTCCTCCCCTATCCGGGTCTGTCTGTTTGTCTGTCTGTCCTTGTATATGTGTGTGTATGTTTGTCTATCTGCCTACGTTTGTCTGTCTGTCTGATTATCTGCCTGTTAGTCTGCCAGGCTGTTGGTTTTATCTCTTTGATTATCTCTCTCATCCGTCTATCTACCAGTCTACGTGTATATGTATGTATGCCTGGTTCTGTCTGCTTGATTGCCTATGTCCATATGCCTATGTGCCTGTCCATCTGACTGTCTCTTTGTTTGTCTAAATCTCTCTCTGATTCATTCTGTCTGTCTGTCTCTTTGTCTATTTGTATCATCCTCTGTCACTCGGTTCCAGATTCGTGTTACCTGATGTAGGATAACCGACAACTGGTACTTCTCCGGAACCGGAAATGGACAGTACTCCTGCATGATGCGCAAGTCACCGCGGAAGTCGTCGTTGTCGTTGGCCCTGGAATGGTCCACTGCAGTGTAGAGGGGTGCCAGGTTGGCCTCGTTGATGGTCACCTCGACTGTGAATCCGGTGCCTAGAGCAAACAAAGGGAGATGTTCGTATGATGGTCTGATGATGAGGCTGATGAAGATGAAGATGATGATAACGAGTTCCCTGCAAAAAGGCAGGTCTAGTCAATGAGTGGGTGGATTTAATGTAATGTAATTAAATAGAACATTTATATAGCACCCCTTCTAGGTATCTACTCAGAGGTGCTCTCTGCACTAGCCTATATGATGTTAAATGTCATTACGAAGAATAATATCACAACAGTTATCAAAACAATGAACAGTAAGCTGAAACAGTCGCCAGTGGTGGGCCCACGCACAAGCATGGAGCCAACCAACGGATTCCCGTCGACAGCTGGCAGATGGCATGGATGGATGGATGAATGTGGAAAAGGACGGTTGAGTGGTACGTACCTCTCTTGAGTGGTACTGTCTGACTGGTAATACCACCTGAGTTGCTGTCCTGTTGAATACCATATGAGACGACCTGCTTCACATCTCGACGATTCTCAAAGATGACGTTCGATGAAAACGTCGGCTTAGGAATTGTATCGATATCTGCAGTTTTAGAAAAACGTTTCATTTCTTAATTCGTCAATTTAAAATTATTTCATCAACTGATACAGTTTGTTAATTCGTCCAAATAGCCAACTATTCCATTCATCAATTAATCGATCAGTTCATGCAGCTCTACATTTATGAATCTGTCAATATATCCATCCATCTATTTCTTCAACAATCCGCCCACCTTCTATCCACATATCTATCCATCTAGTCCAAAGCCTGAATTGAGGAGGAGGGCGACGCAAATGATCTTTGCTCTCACACGTTGTCGTCAAACTGACACTCCCATAGTAATACGCATTTCTTCACCCTACTCTGCTAGTGCCAGTCCCAAGCCTGGAGAAAGGAGGAGGTCGCTGTCAAATGTCTCTGATGCCACGTACGCTATTAAGAACTTTTGCAGCTGCGTTGCTAAATATTTAGGACATTGTCATCAAATAACAGTCGCAATGTAAATAATTAAGCACTTTGTGATCGAATATTTATGGAGCGCCGCAGAGTTCGACTCTTGATGTCTTCTGCTACTGTCACGTCTTCCCCCAGGCGACAGGTCTGCCCTTCGCATACGTACATACATGTATACCTACATAACATGTATTTACATACATACACGTATGTGTGTTCATGAATGTCTGCATGAACGTATGCTCATTTGTTTGTGTGCCTGTCTATGTCTGTGTATGTGTGTCCATGCATGTGAGTCCAGTGTATACGTAGTCACCGTCGTAGTGGTCATCTTGCAGGACGTTAGGCTGTGCGCTGTGGATGGGAGGATCAGAGGGCAACGGAAAAGCGCACCTGTCACCCGCCCACTCATATGCCGAGGCTAGGAAAATGAAGTCACTAAAGCTTTATACCCACAGCTGCATCAGATTAGTCTAAGAGATTGCTAATATAATTCCTCTTCTTCTTGGCAACTTTATTCTAAATGTCAAAAATAGGCAACACGCACACACACACACACATACACACATAGAAAAAACCCATAGATATATATATATATATATGTATGTATATATGTATATGTATATATGTACATGTAT